>MU249602.1:6545497-6954088 GCA_018977245.1 Lethenteron camtschaticum | reverse complement strand
GACTGCTCGTGCCGAGTCACACGTGACCACTTGCTCCACGCTCTACCAGCTTGGCCAGGAAAACAAATATTCAGTGAGAAGTGAAGCACCTGGACATTCGTTCATACGCATAATTCCTGGTGCGTCTGTAACAAAAAGAGCTTCATAGCTCATCGGGTTTCCTGAAGTGTGAATAAAATTCGATTCTGAATTAACCGATTGCCCGCGCAAAAATAATGGCTCCCTGGACATACGTTCATCCGCATAATTCCTGGACGTCTGTAACAAAAAGAGCTTCATAGCTCATCGGGTTTCGCAGTGTGAATAAATATTCCGATTCGAATTAACCGATTGCTCGCGCAAAAATAATGGCTCCAATATTAAACGTGATTTAGACTCGGATTTTTGTATCGTCCTTTGTTAATCGATTGCTGGATGAAATAATCCCAAAGCCGAATCGACGGCCATGCTTCACTCCTGCACGTAAGGTGGTCTTCGTCGCTCCGTCTCCACTGCGGTTGTCCCCTCGGACGCAATCCCTCCCTTCTGTCACCAGGTCCGTCCGTCGGCCGTCATCGCCTTCTCGTTTAACCCCGGAGTCTTCTGTTTATTATTGCAACATTTTTTGTATCCGATTTTTAATGGCCAAAAATCAATCGTTTCGCGATGACTCATTGGTTTCACTCGGGAGGGCTGGCTTAGAGCTTCTCGAAGGCTCACGCTCAACAAACCTCACAATCTGAATATTTATATTGATCCTGGAGAAATCGTGACGAGCAACGAAGCTTTTAAATCCTTTATATTAAGTTCGCTCGCTTGCTTGCTTGCTTGCGTGCTTGCTTGCTTGCTTACGACCGTGCAAATCTTTCGGTCGTTTTTTAACCCACTTCCCGTGATCCAATCGAGCTGACATTTTGCACACAGACTCGTTGTGCGTGACAATTTATTTTCGTGAAAATTTGTTTCCAAAATTTCCACTTTTTAGGAAAAAAATTTTTTCATATTTAATTTAAAATACCAATGTGATAAAAATGAAACTCTTACTCAAGAAAAACAGAAATGAATAATAAAAAAAACCGATGCCACGCATATAAAAGATTTATAGTGAAAAACTTTGATTTTACGGGTTAATTATTTCCTCCTTGCAGATGTCCAGCACACGGATCATCGCCCGTTACCAGTGAACCAAGAGACTGTAAAGTCGCTACGGATGGGCAAAGTCCAACGCGACCGGGTTATTGGTGGAGACTGCAAAAGGTGCAGCACCTGCAATTGCCCGCTCACCGCCACTGCTGGCGAGAGAAGGGGTCCCCTCCGCCTCCTCTTAAAGCGGAGACGCGCGACTCCCGTCGAGCGGCCGGTGGTGAAAATTGAGCGATTTGTCGCTACACTGGAGTCAGCAGGCGTGACCTTCAAAATTAACAGCCTTGACTTTCAAGCGGCATCCTAAAAATACACGTACAGTGTATATACGTATACATACTTAAGCATATTGATAACGGGAACAATTCCGGATCTTAACATTTGGATGCAGGCCCCAAAGTAGGAGCTCCAGCACCGCGATGTACTGCGGAATGAAGAGAGTCTTTGATCAAAACGCATCGCTTCAATCTGATAATACTTAGGGAATGTCCGTCGGAAATATGGGCAGGGCACGGCACGGAGAGCAGAGGGAACGATGGCGGATGAATGAGATCGGTGATGAGTGGGAGCCACAGGAGAGGGGGGGGGCTCGATGCACTGCATAGACTCACATAGAGACCCCACAACGCACAGAGAGACCCATAGACTCACATAGAGACCCACAGACTCACAGAGATCCCACAGACCACAGAGAGACCCATAGACTCACACAGACCCATAGAATCACATAAGACCCATAGACTTACAGAGACCCCATAGACTCGCATAGAGACCCCACAGACTCAAAGACCCACAGACTTACAGAACCCACAGACTCAAATAGAGACCCGTAGACTCACATAGAGACCCGTAGACTCACATAGAGACCCACAGACTCACATAAAAACCCACAGACTCACATAGAGACCCACAGACTCAGAGACCCACAAACTTACAGAAACCCCACAGACTCAAATAGAGACCCGTAGACTCGCATAGAGACCCATAGACTCACAAAGAGACCCATAGACTCACATAGAGACTCACAGACTCGCATAGAGACCCACAGACTCATATAGAGACCCATAAACTCACAGTGAGCCATATACTCGCACATAGACCCATAAACACACTTAGATATCCATAGACTCGCATAGAGATCCATAAACTCACATAAACTCACACATAACCCATAGACTCGCATAGAGATCCATAGACTCACAGTGACCCATAAACTCACACACAGACCCATAAACACACCTAGAGATCCATAGACTCGCGTTGAGACCCATAAACTCAGACTCACAGAGAGACCCATATACTCACACAGATACCCATAGACTCACACAGAGATCCATAGACTCGCATAGAGACACATAGAGACCCATAGACTCACGTAGAGACTCATAGACTCACAATGACCCATATACTCGCACATAGACCCATAAACACACCTAGATATCCATAAACTCACATAGACTCACACAGAGACCCATAGACTCGCATAGAGATCCATAGACTCACACAGATCCATAGACTCGCATAGAGACACATAGAGATACATAGACTCACATAGAGACCTATATACTCACACAGAACAGCGTATCACCTCCTTACTATCACCCCAAGCACCACTCAAAATAAAACCCACCAGACACTCAACAAAAATACCCGTCATGATACCACGAGCAACACCACTACAATCTGAATCTACAACTACCACCACCACTATCATCAATAGCTCGTCCATCAACATCACCACAACCACCACCACCACCACCACTATCATCAATACCCCGACCATCAACATCACCACAACCACCACAACTACCTCTGCAAACATCACCAGCGCCATCGTTACCCTGAACATCACCACCACAATAATCTTCATCACCCACCACAACTACCCTACCATTACCACCTCTAAGACCAGGGGTCGGCAACCAAAATAACAAGAAGAGCCCATTTCTTTCCAATTCGGTACAAAATTCAGTATTTCAAGAGCCGCAATGTATCTATGTACATACGTACATATCGTGAAGAAGGCAGCCCGTAAAGAGCCGCATGCGGCTCCGGAGCCGTAGGTTGCCGACCCCTGTCTAAGACCATCAACACGGCCATCACTGCCGACACAACCACCACCGCCATCGGAGGTTCCAGCATCACTCGGTCGCCTCCGCTCACCAATCTGTCGCCACTCACCGTGACCCAGGCCCACACTAACTGTCACCTCACCCACACACACACGCACCTCACCACCACCCCACACTGCTGTCACCAAAGACAAAGATCCCCCGTATAGCCTTTAACAGACCGTTGGAGGTGCACGCACTGTTTGCACCAATGAAGGCAGGCGCAGCGCTTGCACGAGATTGGGGAATGGTTCCGATCCCGACCCTGACGTCTGCTGGTGTATATTTGGAGTTTGCGTCTCTCTCTCTCTCATCATTATCACGGTGGCTAGGAGATGTTAACTACCTCGCCTGGTATACAGGAGATCGTGGGTTCGATCCCGACACTGACGCCTGTTGTATATTTGGAGTTTGCGGTGTCTCTCTCCCTCTCTCATCATCATCACGGTGGCTAGGAGATGTTAACTACCTCGCCTGGTATACAGGTGGTCGTGAGTTCGATCCCGACACTGATGCTTGTTGTATATTTGGAGTTTGCGTCTCTCTCTCTCATCATCATCACGGTTGCCAGGAGATGTAAACTACCTCGCTTGGTATACAGGAGATCGTGGGTTCGATTCCGACCCTGACGCTTGTGGTATATTTGGAGTTTGCGTCTCGCTCTCTCATCATCATCATCACGGTGGCTAGGAGATGTTTAATACCTCGCCTGGTATACAGGAGGTTGTGGGTTCGATCCCGACCCTAACGCCGCATTTAGAATCAACACTACGCGTTTAGGTATTTCACTGCTGTACATTTCCACGCGATGACGATGCCGATAAGCCACCAACTTCGTTTGCGATGACCAGTTCGCTTCTGAAAAGGAGCTGGTAAATAAAAAAAATGCTTTCGTTTTTAGAGATGGGGAGATCGGGGTGGGTGGGTGGGTGGGAAGATCGGGGGGGGGGGTGGTGGGGAGATCGGGGGGTGGGTGGGGGGAGATCGGGGGGGGGTGGGTGGGGGAGATCGGGGGGGGGGGGGGTGGGGGGTGGGTGGGTGGGGGGGGGGGGGGGTGGGGGGGGGGGTGGGTGGGTGGGGGGGGGGGTGGGTGGGTGGGGAGATCGGGGGGGTGGGTGGGTGGGGGAGATCGGGGGGGGTGGGTGGGTGGGGGAGATCGGGGGGGGTGGGTGGGTGGGGGAGATCGGGGGGGGTGGGTGGGGGAGATCGGGGGGGTGGGTGGGTGGGGGAGATCGGGGGGGGTGGGTGGGTGGGGGAGATCGGGGGGGTGGGTGGGGGGGAGATCGGGGTGGGTGGGTGGGGAGATCGGGGGTGGGTGGGTGGGTGGGGGAGATCGGGGGGGTGGTGGGTGGGGGAGATCGGGGAGATGGGGGGTGGGGGGAGATCGGGGTGGGTGGGGAGATCGGGGGGGGTGGGTGGGTGGGTGGGGGAGATCGGGGGGGGGTGGGTGGGTGGGTGGGGAGATCGGGGGGGGGTGGGTGGGTGGGTGGGGAGATCGGGGGGGGGTGGGTTGGGTGGGTGGGGAGATCGGGGGGGTGGGTGGGTGGGGGAGATCGGGGGGGTGGGTGGGTGGGGGGGGAGATCGGGGGGTGGGTGGGTGGGAGATCGGGGGGTGGGGGTGGGTGGGGGAGATCGGGGGGGTGGGTGGGGGAGATCGGGGGGGGGTGGGTGGGGGAGATCGGGGGGGTGGGTGGGGGAGATCGGGGGGGGGGTGGGGTGGGGGAGATCGGGGGGGGGGGGGTTGCTGGGTCGGGTGGATGAATGTATGGCTCTGTGTCCAGAACAGCCACCCCTGGCGCCCCGTCCGCATTTGTCTCTCCACCCACCCAAATAAAACCAAAAACCTCACCGTAACGGAGGGCCACGTTGCCGTCGGCCAGCACGATGTGGTGCGCCTCCCAGCGGCGCAACAGCCTCAAGCCGAGCCCGTGGCGCACGACCGCGGAGCGCGCGTGCCGGATGGCGCACACCTGCACGTCGCCCTCGTGCAGCAGCTTGAAGCGAGAGCCCGAAGCTGCACACTTCCATCGCTTCCCGCTCGGAGCTCCTCCGACATCCCCACCTCCATGGGGGGCGGAGATCGGTGGGGGGGTGGTGGGGCGGAAAAAGAGGGGGGGGGTCGCGGCCCCCCTCCTCCACCCCTCCCTGGCTAGGGGGTGGGGTGGAGTGGCTGTGGGGGTGGTGTTGGTGGAGGTTGAAGTGGGTCGCGTCTTCTCTCTCCGGCAGCCGTTTGCTTGCGCCGAGGGTTGCGGCGGAAGCGACGTGGGTCGATTTGGTTGGTTGTGCTGTGTGCGGAGACCTTCTTTCGCACCGTACGTGTCCGACCGTGCTAATGGGAGGGTGGGGGTTTCTGGTGTTGGTGGCGGGACGGGTTACCCACGCCACCCGGCTCGGAGACGGTGAATCCGAGGTCCCCAGATCTTCACTCGCCGTCGACGATGCTCCTTCCCGACTCTGGGTCGGGATCGCTTTTCCCCGTTTTTTTCGTGTCCCTTCGACTCCACGGTTTTTGGAGTTCGTCCTCTTTAATATTTAATCCCGATGTTGGCTTCGATTCTGGGTCACACGCGCTCACACACACACAACGCTCTCTGATCCGGATCGGATCGTTCTTCAGCTTTGGCCCGCAATGGGTTTGTTTTTTAAAATATCACTCCGATATCAAATCCGATTTCAAGTCCCGGTTTATCTCGCCGTGTTCCGCGTGTCCCTCCTCCGCTGCTCCTTCTTCTTGGCTTCCAGCACCAAGACCCGGAGTGAATCCCAGCACAACCACCACCACCACCACGACCACCTCTTCTTACGGCTGCTTGACAAACCACCTCAACTACCACCACCACCTCCTCCTCCTCCAACGCGTCTTTCCACCGAGAACCCGAGCAGCGACGTGGTCGAGGCTGTGGGATGGGACAGGCGAGAAGGCATGACGATGATGATGGTGGTGGTGTTGATGTTCATGATGGATGGTGTGTGTTCATGATGATTATGATGATGATGGGTGTTGATGTTCATGATGATGATGGTGATGATGATGATGGTGGTGTTGATGTTCATGATGATGGTGATGATGATGATGTGGTTGATGTTCATGATGATGATGGTGATGATGATGGTGGTGTTGATGTTCATGATGATGTGATGATGATGATGGGTGGATGTTCATGATGATGTATGATGATGATGTGGTGTTGATGTTCATGATGATGTGATGTGATGATGGTGTTTGATGTTCTGATGATGGTGGATGGTGGTGTTGATGTTCATGATGAGTATGACCAGAGATGATTAAGAGGGAGAAGATGACGATGAGATGGCGATGATATAATGAGAGATGAACAGAGAATAAATGTGGAGATCGTGATCATGGCGAGAGGTGTTGATTAAATATGACGAAGATGGATAAATTAATGATGATGATGATGAGTTAATTATCAGACGAGGATGACGATGAGATGAAGAGAGGAGACGTTACGAATATGATGGCGAGAGATGAACGTAGGAGGGGCGTGATGGTGATGATAAATAATCAAAGATGTAGACACAGAGAGGGGCAGATGATGATGGAAGATGTTAAGAGATGAACAGAGAATCCGATGGATATGATGAGAGATGAAAACGGATACTTTGATGGTGGCCATCATGATGACGAAACGCGAATCGAGAAGATTTCACGAGATATGTGGACGTGAGACGGACGACTAATCGTTGACACGCACAGAGGAAGAGTCTACGACGACCGATGATGACAACGCATCAACCATCACTGACTACGCCAGATGACATGGAACGTACAC
Source organism: Lethenteron camtschaticum (assembly GCA_018977245.1). Lineage (NCBI taxonomy): Eukaryota > Metazoa > Chordata > Hyperoartia > Petromyzontiformes > Petromyzontidae > Lethenteron > Lethenteron camtschaticum. Next base: position 6,947,061 of record MU249602.1, on the reverse strand, counting down.
ACGCTTCAACAACAACAAAAACGACTGAAGCTTACCTCCCTTATGCTTCGTTGTGGGTTTGCCCGCTGCTGCCGCTGCTACTGCTGCCTTGAGGTGGTGGTGGTGATGGTAGGTGTGTGTGTATGGGGGGCGGTAGGGCTCGCAGCGTCAATCTTAGCAGAAGCGACGTTTCGTATCCCGATTGACGGATGTCTCCGTCGTCTCTCTGCGAACGCCGGTCCTCCTCCTCCTGCACCACCAGCACCACCACCAGCACCACCACTACCAGCACCACGATCTCAGCACAGACGACGCCGCTCGCCTCAATGAAGATTCGACGGAGATAAAAAAAAATCGCTGATCCGTGCCGATGCTGCTGCTGCTGATGCTGCTGCTGCTGCTGCTGATGGTTATTGCTGCTTGCGACGCGACAACAAGGCAAACGGTTCGGAAGGTGAAGGCGCGGCAGGGGCAACAACAACAATAACAACAACAACAACAAAGGGGGGGGGGGGTGAGAAGCTTGAAGCTCTCCCCGACAGCGCAGGAACAAGAGCGGGCGGGCTTGTGGCGAGCGCGGGACGCGGAGTGGAGGGAGAGCGAGCGGGAGAGGAGGGAGGGGAGGGACGGACGAGAGGGGAGTGGGAGAGGAAGGGGGGAGAGGGGAGGGAGGGGGGAGGGAGGGGAGGGGGAAGGGAGGGGGGAGAGGGGAGGGAGGGGGGAGGGAGGGGGGGAGATAAACTCTTGACCAGCGGCGGTGACGTCAAACGGGGAGCTGGGGGTGCTGGCGTTCGCGAGTGCGTGGGTGGGGTGGTGGTGGTGGGGAGTGCAAATGAGAGGCGCGTGTGTGTGTGTAGGAGTTGGGGTGTGTGTGTAGGGGTTGGTGTGTGTGTGTAGGGGTTGGTGTGTGTGTGTAGGGGTTGGGGTGTGTGTGTGTAGGGGCTGGGGTGTGTGTGTGTAGGGGTTGGGGTGTGTGTGTGTAGGGTTGGGGGTGTGTGTGTGTGTGTAGGGTTGGGGGTGTGTGTGTGTAGGGTTGGGGTGTGTGTAGGAGTTGGTGTGTGTGTGTAGGGGTTGGGGTGTGTGTGTAGGAGTTGGGGTGTGTGTGTGTGTAGGAGTTGGGGTGTGTGTGTGTAGGGGTTGGGGTGTGTGTGTGTGTGTATAGGGGTTGGTGTGTGTGTGTGTGTAGGGGTTGGTGTGTGTGTGTAGGGGTTGGGGTGTGTGTGTAGGGGTTGGGGTGTGTGTAGGGATTGGTGTGTGTGTGTAGAGGTTAGTGTGTGTGTAGGGGTTGGTGTGTGTGTGTAGGGGTTGGGGTGTGTGTGTAGGGGTTGGGGTGTGTGTGTAGAGGTTAGTGTGTGTGTAGGGGTTGGTGTGTGTGTGTAGGGGTTGGGGTGTGTGTGTAGGGGTTGGTGTGTGTGTGTAGAGGTTAGTGTGTGTGTAGGGGTTGGTGTGTGTGTGTGTAGGGGTTGGTGTGTGTGTAGGAGTTGGTGTGTGTGTGTGTAGGGGTTGGGGAGCGTGTGTATAGGTGTGTGTGTGTAGGTGTGTGTGGGTGTAGGAGTTAGGGTGTGTGTGTGTAGGAGTTGGGTGTGTGTGTGTAGAGGTTGGTGTGTGTGTGTCGGAGTTAGTGTGTAGGGGTTGGGGTGTGTGTGTAGGGGTTGGGGTGTGTGTGTAGGGGTTGGTGTGTGTGTGTAGAGGTTAGTGTGTGTGTGTAGGAGTTGGTGTGTGTGTGTAGGGGTTGGGGTGTGTGTAGGGGTTGGGGTGTGTGTGTAGGGGTTGGTGTGTGTGTGTGTAGGGGTTTGGGTGTGTGTGTGTAGGAGTTGGGTGTGTGTGTGTAGGGGCTGGGGAGTGTGTGTGTAGGGGTTGGTGTGTGTGTAGGGTTGGGGTGTGTGTGTGTAGGAGTTGGGTGTGTGTGTGTGTAGGGGCTGGGATGTGTGTGTGTGTAGGGGCTGGGGTGTGTGTGTGTAGGAGTTGGTGTGTGTGTGTGTAGGAGTTGGGGTGTGTGTGTGTGTGTGTAGGGTTGGGGTGTGTGTGTGTAGGAGTTGGTGTGTGTGTGTAGGGGTTGGTGTGTGTGTGTGTGTAGGAGTTGGGGGGTGTGTGTGTGTAGGAGTTGGTGTGTGTGTGTAGGGGTTGGTGTGTGTGTGTAGGGGTTGGTGTGTGTGTGTGTAGGAGTTGGGGTGTGTGTGTAGGGGCGTGTGTGTGTGTAGGAGTTGGGGTGTGTGTGTGTGTGTAGGAGTTGGGGTGTGTGTGTAGGAGTTGGTGTGTGTGTGTGTAGGAGTCGGGGTGTGTGTGTGTAGGAGTTGGGGTGTGTGTGTGTAGGGTTGGTGTGTGTGTGTGTGTGNAGGGTGGTGGTGTGTGTGTGTAGGGTTGGTGTGTGTGTGTAGGGGTGGTGGTGTGTGTGTGTAGGAGTTGGGGTGCGTGTGTGTGTAGGGGTTAGGGTGTGTGTGTGTGTAGGAGTTGGGTGTGGGTGTAGGGGTTGGGTGTGTGTGTGTAGGGGTTGGGGTGTGTGTGTGTAGGGGTTGGGGTGTGTGTGTGTGTAGGAGTTGGTGTGTGTGTGTAGGGGTTGGTGTGTGTGTAGGAGTTGGGGTGTGTGTGTGTGTAGGGTTAGGGTGTGGTGTGTGTAGGAGTTGGTGTGTGTGTGTAGGGGTTGGTGTGTGTGTAGGAGTTGGGGTGTGTGTGTGTGTAGGGGTTAGGGTGTGTGTGTGTGTAGGAGTTGGGGTGTGGGTGTAGGGGTTGGGTGTGTGTGTGTAGGGGTTGGGGTGTGTGTGTGTAGGGGTTGGGGTGTGTGTGTGTAGGGGTTGGGGTGTGTCTGTAAGGGTTGGTGTGTGTGTGTAGGAGTTGGGGTGTGGGTGTAGGGGTTGGTGTGCGTGTGTAGGAGTTGGGGTGTATGTGTGTAGGGGTTGGGGTGTATGTGTAGGAGTTGGGGTGTATGTGTGTAGGGGTTGGTGTGTGTGTGTGTAGGGGTTGGTGTGTGTGTGTAGGAGTTGGTGTGTGTGTGTGTGTGAGGAGTTGGTGTGTGTGTGTGTAGGGGTTGGTGTGTGTGTGTAGGGGTTGGTGTGTGTGTGTGTGTAGGAGTTGGGGTGCGTGTGTGTGTGTAGGGGTTGGTGTGTGTGTAGGAGTTGGGGTGTGTGTGTGTAGGGGCTGGGGTGTGTGTGTAGGAGTTGGTGTGTGTGTGTAGGAGTTGGGGTGTGTGTGTAGGAGTTGGTGTGTGTGTGTGTGTGTGNAGGGGTTGGTGTGTGTGTAGGAGTTGGGGTGTGTGTGTGTAGGGGTTGGGGTGTGTGTGTGTAGGAGTTGGGGTGTGGGTGTAGGGGTTGGGGTGTGTGTGTGTAGGGGTTGGGGTGTGTGTGTGTGTAGGAGTTGGGGTGTGGGTGTAGGGGTTGGGTGTGTGTGTAGGGGTTGGGGTNTGTGTGTGTAGGGGTTGGGGTGTGTGTGTAAGGGTTGGTGTGTGTGTGTAGGAGTTGGGGTGTATGTGTGTAGGAGTTGGGGTGTATGTGTGTATGTAGGGGTTGGTGTGTGTGTGTGTGTAGGAGTTGGTGTGTGTGTGTGTGTGTAGGGGTTGGGGAGCGTGTGTGTAGGTGTGTGTGTGTAGGTGTGTAGGGGTTGGGGTGTGTGTGTGTAGGGTTGTGGTGTGTGTAGGAGTTGGGGTGTGTGTGTAGGGGTTGGAGTGTGTGTGTGTGTAGGAGTTGGGGTGTGTGTGTGTAGGGTTGGGGTGTGTGTAGGAGTTGGGGTGTGTGTAGGGGTTGGGGTGTGTGTGTGTAGGAGTTGGGGTGTGTGTGTGTAGGGTTGGAGTGTGTGTAGGAGTTGGGGTGTGTGTGTAGGGTTGGAGTGTGTGTGTGTGTAGGAGTTGGGGTGTGTGTGTAGGCGTTGGGGTGTAACAGCACTTGTCGAAGTCTGTCGGGAGGCTACACGGGTACCTTTGGTGCGATGGGCGTCTTGTGGATGGTGAGCGGTAGTGTAGTAGGTAGTGTAGTAGGTCGTGTAGTAGTGTAGTAGGTAGTGTAGTAGTGTAGTAGGTAGTGTAGTAGGTGTAGTAGTAGTAGTAGTGTATAGTAGTAGTGTAGTTGTAGTAGTAGTGTAGTAGTAGTGTAGTGGTAGGTAGTAGTGTAGNAGTTTAGTGTAGTAGTAGTGTAGTGTAGTAGTAGTAGGTAGTANTAGTGTGTAGTGGAGTAGGTAGTGTAGTAGTGGAGTAGGTAGTGTAGTAGTGTAGTAGGTAGTGTAGTGTAGTAGTAGTTAGTGTATAGTAGTGTAGTAGTAGTAGTAGTAGTGTAGTAGGTAGAGTGTAGTGGTGGTAGTAGTAGTGTAGTAGGTAGTAGTAGGTAGTGTAGTANGTAGTAGTGTANTGTAGTAGGTAGTGTAGTAGTGTAGTAGGTAGTGTAGTAGTGGAGTAGGTAGTGTAGTAGTGAGTAGGTAGTGTAGTAGTGGAGTAGTAGTGTAGTAGTGGAGTAGGTAGTGTAGTAGTGGAGTAGGTAGTGTAGTAGTGAGTAGGTAGTGTAGTAGTGTAGTAGTAGTAGATAGTGTGTAGGTAGGTAGTAGTGTAGTAGGTAGTGTAGTAGTANGTAGTGTAGTGTAGTAGGTAGTGTAGTAGTAGTGTAGTGTAGTAGGTAGTGTAGTAGTGTAGTAGTAGTGTATAGTGTAGTAGGTAGTGTAGTAGTGTAGTAGTGTAGAAGTAGTGTAGTAGTGTAGTAGTGTGGTAGGTAGTGTAGTAGTAGTGTAGTGTAGTAGGTAGTGTAGTAGGTAGTGTAGTAGTGTAGTAGGTAGTGTAGTAGGTAGTGTAGTAGGTAGCGACAGGCTGCCGAGCTACCAAATCTGATGACTGGGAGGGGTTCGATTCCCGCTCACGACCACCAATCACAGCGGCCAAGAGTATCGATCGTGGGCATCCCCTAGGTAGACTCGGCCTTAACATGAGTAACCCCCAAGTCCGGTGTGTTTAACATCAGCACTGGGGAGACAAAGGCGGCCGGGCGTGATGCCGGCCACCCACCCCGGTCGTGTGCCGTGCCGGCCTCCATAGGTGCACTTGCCCCAACAGTATGTTAAGGCTATACGGGGGATCTTTGTCTTTGTGCGAGTCACTGAGCGGGTGGCGGGGGGGGNTGTATGATGGAGAGTGCGTGGGAGTGAGTTGCCTGTGTGTGCACGTCTAAATAAAGATTCTGATTCTGTACGTGGGGTGTGGGATTGCCTCTCTCTCTGTGTATTTGTGTAGCTACAGGAGGCCGTTTGTGAATTTAAGGGAGTGTTTAGGGTGCGCGCACGTGTCACGAACAGTGTATAATAGGTGCTCGCTAACAGCACTTGCCCCAACAGTCTGTCCAGGCTATACGGGGGATCTTTGTGTATAAAGGTCCTCGCGAACAGAATCTTTGGTCTTGTGCGGCGACAGATTGTGCGTGCTTAGGAGTGGATACGTCGGTGTGTATGTATCTATGTAGGCGCGTGTGTGTGTATGTAGGGGCTGTGTGTGTGTATGTAGGCGCGTGTGTGTATGTAGGGGCTGTGTGTGACCCGTGGCACCTGCTGGGTCTGGCCCCCGTGACCTCCTGCCAGCGGGCGTTCGACACTTCACGTGGCCTCAACGTGCACCTGGCCTGGCACAAGCGCCGTGGTGACGTCACCGCCACTTAGTGGCGAATGGCGGTTGTTGTTGTTGTCATTGTTGTGTATGTAGAATTTCAATTGACAACACAAGTGACCATGATCGGGTTATTTAACGCGTTGTAGGCATTCGCGACCGATATTATTCATAATAAAGGGGGTTTTGGGGTTAGATCGCGTAAGTATAAATGTTTGTGTCGTAACCCTCCACCACCCGACACAGCCAATTAGTTGATAGCGATAAATGCGTGCCCAAGCCACTGCACAACGACTCTCCTGGGTTCCAGTCGGTCACGGAACAACACCAGTGACCCATTATCTCAACCGATCGTGGGCCTCCCCTAGGTCGACTCAGCCTCAAATGAGTACCTGGTGCGGTGTAAACACACTGGGGAGACAAAGGCGGTGGTGTTGGCCACCCACCCCCTCGTGTGCCGTTCCAGCCTTCATAGGTGCTCGCTAACAGCACTTGCCCCAACAATCTGTTAAATCAACACGTGGAATCTTTGTCTTTGTATGTAGCGCATAGGTTGTCTAGGAATGTGTTTGTGTGCGAGGGAGCGGTGGTGCCGTGGTTGGCGCACTGCGAATGCATAAGCCAGTCCTTGGCACTCCCGTTTAGGTTGACTCGGCATTAAAATGCGACACAAACGGGCCGGGTGTCGTTCTTGCCCCACCCCCACGCAACCTTCGTTTCTGTGCTGGATAAAAAAAATAATGTGACTCCCACCCCCCCAAAAAAAAGCCTTGTGGAGGCTATACGGGGACCTTTGTATGTGCCAGTCGTAGTAGGTGTGTCTTGGCCGTGAGGTTTGGCCTGCTTAGCCAGCCGAAGAGAGCGACGCGTTCTCAAATCTGCTCTGCCGTGGAAATGTCCTTTGGTTGCCAACGCTTTCACGAGGTCCCTTTTTAATCAACACAATGGGAGGGTGTGGTGGCGTATGTTCACCGTTCGTCATAGGTAATATCACCATCAGTAGGAGCGGAACATCGTCAGTTGCAGAAGAATGATCGTGGGTAGCCATGTATCATCATCATCGATAATTGATCATCATTCGCAGCAGAAATGAGCGAAGTTCTTCATTAGAATGACCATCATCTGCAGCACGGACATGTGGAAGATTGCCCACAATCATTACGTTTGTCAGGACCTATTTAAGAAATATCTTTGTATTTCCTTTGCCAACACCTACGTTCTATTTATTCCCCACCAAATAGATGTTTTTTTTTAATATACAGCTGCTTGAAATATATACTGAATGGACGAAATGTGTAAAATTTATATTCGCAAATTATCCGATCCATTTTACAAAATAGAACAGAATGCTTTTTGTTCACAAATAGCCATCATTTTAGAGTTTCTGCTGACAAGTGAGCCGTGTCGTTTTAAAACAAACTTGGAAGCAATAAAAAAATACATTAAAAATTTGGTGTTAAAAAATTGCATGACGTACTGCCTTGAATACATAAAACATTTAAATGGACAGGAAAAGTATAAAAAATTAAAGATTACAAATATAGCATTTAAATAAAATTTAATTGGTAGAAAAAGGTTTATTTTGTATCACAAAGCTATCAATTTTGTATTTTAAAAAATGTTAAAATGATGCTGTGCGCACAGTTTCATAATAATTTATAGCCCTTTGTCAATCCACTCCTGGATGAAAGCCTCCCCACACCACCGTGTGGATCATGGTGGGGGTGGCGCGTAGTTTGACAATCACCACGCATGTGGTTTGGCCCGGTATCGGTGGCGAGATATCTGTGGCCAGACATCAAACCCGAGGTCACGGAGTTCACACAGCGGAGTGCTGCCAACATCTCCTGCGCCACCACCGCTCCCCGACAAAGTGCGCGCGCGTGGTGTTTTGTCCCACCCATCCCTCCTCCGTGTGCCACCGTTTACGAGGCAACACGGGGCCCCCGACCCCTTTTGCGTCTCTCTTTGTAATGTACGACACGGAAGAAGAAGAAAAAAAACTACGCACACCGTGAAAATAAATGTAGACAATATTTACTTTAGAGCAAAAAATTATTGAAAATAAAGAATCTTAGTTATTAGGATATTTTTTTCTTATAAAATGCATACAAGACTCGTATATATATCTCGTACTCCCGACTTCTCAGTTCGCGTGCCGCTGGTTCAAAGTTCTATTAAAATACCACTTCTCAAATTCTCATTTATAAACACCACATGTATTAAAGTCCTCGCCTCGTATTTACACACACACACATACACACAATGTACAACGCACGCGCGCGCGCGGGCAGTGAAGGGGGCGTAAGGGGGGGCCCTCTTACTACACAAGAACGAGCCCTCTTTTTTTTCCTGACGGCACACACACACACAGGTCAAGTGCAATTGTTTTTCATTTCCTGTCCCTCTGCAGGTCGTGTACACGAGTCTCGACGCCGCGAGCGATACGAACCGGTGCGTGTAAAAAATAAAAAAACACACACAAACGCCGCACCAGATGGACACGCGTGCACGCACGCACAAACAAACAAGACCTCTGGCGATTAAAAAAAAAACCTCGCGACGTGTTGACCGCGCGCGATTATAGCGTCGGAGGGGTGCTGGTAGGCGGTGGGGAGGGGGGTGGGGCGCGGATGGCGGTGACTCGGGGTTGCGGTTAGAGGCAAGGCCCCCTTTCTCCACCCTCGCCACCATTCATTGGTTCTGTGGGGTGAGGGGGGCGGCTACGTGTGTACGGAAGGGAGCCCTTCGGTAAGAACCGCGTTTTTTGCGAGCAGCCTCAATTTGGCGTCTCGCGGTCGATCGGTTAGTGGGGGGGTCTGGTCGTTGTCGTCGTTCGGGCATTTGTCGGTCGTTTGTTAGTTCGGTCGGCTGGTCGTTCGTTCGATGGGTCATGTGGGTCAAACGGTTGGCGTGGGGGGGGGAGGCGATTCGCTCCGTCGGTCATTCGTTTGGTCGGCAAGTCGGTCATTCGCTCTCTCGCAAGAGCGGTCGGTCTGTCGGTCAGTCAATTCGGTCGGTCGACGAGTCACGTTCCATGTGTCGGTGCGGTCCCGGGTTGACCAGTGCGAGGAACTGGCGTCCGTCCGTCCGCTCTCTCTCTCTCTCCTTGAGCCGAGGAGACGTTGCACGTCGGCCACCGTCATCCTCGCAAGCCGTCCGCTGCCGTGCAAGTCAAACTTCCGCTCCAAGCGGAGGGGAAGGGCCCAAAACACCGACCGCGGCCCGGTCCGGTCCCCGCCAAACCGGGAGGTAGACCCGGTTAGATTCCAGCACCCGGGGCGTCGGGGGGCGGGGTGCACTCGGCCGATCTCGGCGCCTCCGATCTCTCTGTCTCTCTGTGCCCCCCACCCCTCGCCCTCGTCGGCGGCCCGAGACGTAAAGCGAGCGTCACTTGAGCTGCGCGCGGTACAGCACGCGCGAGTGCGCCGTCTCGCGATCTTGTTCCAGCAAGAAGACGAGGTCGCGCAGGTTGACCCTGGTGAAGCGCGCTCGCTGCGACGGTCTCGTCGGCGTGCCCGGCACCCGCCGCCGCCGCCGCCGCCGCCACCGCCGCCGCCGGGCCCCGCGACGGCCTCCGCCGCCCCCCGCCGCTGCCTCCCGCCGCGCCGGTGCCGCCGGAAGACGAAGCGCCGGGCCCCCACCCCCGGCCTGGAGAGACGGAGGTAAAATATCACTCGCGTGTCCCCACCACCACCACCACCGCCACACCACCGCCACCACCACCACCACCACCGCCACCACCGCCACCACCACCGCCGCATGTAGCGCGCGTACGCCGCGACCGTGCGGATCGCTCCGAAGCGACGGCGCGTCGGTACGAGACGTAATGCCTCGCCCACGAGGAGACCCCCCCCCGAGCCATCCACTGCTGGATGAAGGCTTCCCACGGCCGTGTGGCTCCGTGGGAGTCGTTTGACCGTACCTCACCACGCCAGTCTCAGTGCGGCTGCCAAAGTCAGGAGGAGCCCAGGACCCGTTTAGATTCCACTCGCCGATGACCCGAACCGTGGCCGGAAAATCCAACTCGGGGATCGCCGGGTTCGCAGCGCATTTGCCAACGAATGCTTCAACAAATGTAGTTTATAACTTTAATATTTACTTTTTGTATGCGTGGGCAAAGAAATGAGTTTCCGGGGGGAAGGGGGGGCAAACACCCACTGCGATGGTTTNGTAGGGTCAAACTGAACCTCACCTCACGACAAATCCACCCAACCGATTCTGCACTGCCTCCTGCAGGTTCGCCTTGTACGAACGCTGCGAGGCCAACGCACGAACGTGGAACTAGGCAGTGAGCTGCGCTACTGAAGGTTGGCAGCGATCGCGATGAGGTCGAATGGCGAAGATGAATGCCGGGTCACTGAGACCCGCGAGCAGAGATGGCGGTACGGACGGCGTAGAGATTTGACTCCGATTGGAGACTGTGAGCTGGCACCGACCGCTGAGATCCCGAGTTGGAATCCGGATTTCAGCTGCCCAACCGTGAATAAACCGGGTTTCTCAAGTGCAGTGTGTTGTAGGGGGCACAGGCGGTGCATCTTGCCAGCCACCTCAGTGTGTCAACCCACGACACCTGGGTCTGTCCCTTGATCTCCTGCCGGCGGGCGTTATACACTTCACGTGGCCTTACAGTGGTACATAGCCTGGCACAAGCGCCGCGTGGTGACGTCACCGCCACATAGTGGTGAATGGCGGTTGTTGTTGCGTGTACAATTATTTGCGCGCGTGTGTACGCGTCTGCGTTTAGTAGGGAGCACAGGTGGTGCATCGGCCAGTCATCTCAGTGCGTCAACCCACGGCACCTGGGTCTGTCCCGTGACCTCCCTGGCACAAGCGCTGTTGTGTGTACTACAGTGGGGAGGTTTGGCGTATCATTTAGCTCGCGGGGCTATAAAAATCCGGTTCCATTCCCGCTCACGGTCAAAATCAGTGACGAATTTCTGAACCTGTCCTGCGCCTGCCATAGGTCGACTCAAACGAGTACCTGGTGCGATGAGTAAACATCAGCACTGGCCGGGTGACAAAGGGTGCCGGGCAGGGTGCTGACCACAGCACTTGCCCCAACAGCCTGTTAAGGCTCCCTGGGGGGGGATCTTTTGTCTTTGTACACGCGTGACGGTGCGAGTTGCACGCTCCCCCCACCTCCCCCGGCGTGCCCGGCCCTGGCGAGTCGAGTTTCCGCTTCTTGCGTGGCCCGATTGCCGCGAGCGCCGTCAGGTTCGCTTCTCGCTGGCGCATCTGAGCCAGCTCCGCTTGCTGCATCTATGGGCGAGGAAGGGGAGGGAGAGAAAGGCGGACGGGTCAGGAGGCGAGGGGGGGTCATTTGTGCGAGTCTGGTGGTGTCGTTCACTCGTTGAAAGCCGCCACCGTCGCGCTGCGATCGTTGCGACCTCGGCCGGGCGGCGGTAGATTGTAAGCCAGCGGCGNAAGGTTGGTGGATCATCCCGTGGGCATCATCAAGGTGCCGTACCATGGCTCGCCAGGAGAACGCGGCGCGGACAATTGCAAGCGAGGATCACCCGTCCCCTTCTGTATGGGATGGGGTGTTGTCCCCTCGTGCGTGCGAATCGTGTCCGGTCACTCTGGGCGTGGTGGTGGTGGCCACCCCACCCCTCCCCCCCCCTTGCACACAGTGCCAGCCTTCAAAAAGGTGCTCACTAACAGCACTTGCCCCTAAAAATTGTTAAGGCTATACGGGGGATCTTTATACCTCTTTTGCTTTCTGCTTGAGCCGGGCTTGTTCTGGGTCTTCTTGTCGAGACCGACTCTGCAGACAGAGAGGGAGAGACAGAGGGAGGGACACAGACAGACAGAGACGGAGCACCAGCATGAGAGACCCCGTGTCGTGTGCAAGCGACAGCCGGGGTTACATTGGCCGGGGGGGCCCTGTCACCGAAGTCGACGTCGCCTTGCGTGACCTCGACATTCAAACGACCTCGACCTTGACGCCGACCTTGACCCCGTAGACCCGATGCCAGGACCGCTCCTGGGTCAGAGAGCAGTGGTCGGCGTCAGCTTGGGTCATCGGCGTAGTGAACGCCTGACGGCCGAATGGTTGGACGTTTCACACACACTTTACACGCGTATATAACTCTTATATAAGCACACAACTTTATCGATCTGTGATGAACGCTGCATTTTCCGTCGCTTTCATGCAGGGGGCGCTGCAAACCTACGCGCCCCCTGCATGAACGACGGAGGCGCAGGGACAGACGTTCGATTACGTTGGAATCGAACTGCAGACGGCGGTCTTCTCGCACGGCTAGCTCTGTGTCGCCTTATCTCGATTCCGCAATCCCAAACAGGTGAAAGTCCGCATCGAACCGAACCCCCGGCAAGGCCATCTACTTAACGACGAGAGAAAATTCACACGAAATGTCCTTTTCAATTAAGTCTTCCAGATGTAAAATGATGTAAGCTTTTAATGAAGAAATAAAATTATCCAATTCAAAACATAACACAATTAAAAGATGTTTAATTTTTTTACTTCAAAACGGAGCATCGGGTGCTTGCGTGAATGCGTCGTTCGTGTTCAATGTTTAATCGTGACTTTCCAAGCCGAAGGCCGTAAATGGACAACCCCCAGTATAATAATATATATGGAACAGGTGTGTCAATAACACCGCCCTGAAAAAAAAAATATATAAAAAATCTACAGCTGCCGCGCATTTGTGCGGTATCTGTGGCCGGAGTAGAGAGTGGGAGTTATGTCAGGGTGAAGCACGAAGCCGGCTCAACGCTGTGGGTTGTGGGTGACGTCACCACCGCGCAACTTGTCTGCTCGCGTGCCAGTCAGCGAAACTTTATATATATATATATAAAAAAGGGTTCCTCATTGACTCTGGTCAAGTATCACAGACAGAGAGAGAGAGCACGCGCAGGAGAGAATGCCCTCGCAGAGCCTGTGGCATCCAAGGGCACGGTTCACCCGATTGCATACAAAGGATAAGCAACAACGCAGCTTTAGAATTTCTCGCACACATACGCACACCCTCTGTCGTGCAGTGTTCCGGTCGTAGGCTTTTGGTTGATCTCCTTATCGTTTCTTTCGTGGTGACTTTCAGGCTCACCCCAAATTGTCTTGCTAGAATTCGGCTTGGTGAGAGCGAGCTAGAGAGGTTTTACTCTCGTATCCGGACCCCACGCCCCACATCTCTCCACGCCAACATCATGAGAGCAACAACCTTGGCCGCCCTGAGTAGAATCTCGCGCTCCTGCTCATCCTTGCGCTGCTTCTCCAGGCGGTCGAGCTGCTCGAAGAACCTCAGCTGAGACCTCACGTCGCTCATCTGCTCAGAGTCGTCCGAGTCCTGCGGGCGAGCGGGCGGGGGCGAGCGTGCGTGCGGGCGAGTAGGGGAGGGGGGATTGCACAGGCGAGGAGTATGCGGGTGAGAGGACGAGTGAGCTTGACGGCGAGTGTGTGGGCGAATACGGGAGCTGGGCAGTTCAATGCACATCGATCGTCTGGGTGCGGTGCACTCACCCTGTACGTCTCCGTGCGGTGCTGTGCGATGACGCTCAGCCTCTCCACCAGGTTCTTGAGCCTCTCCTGCGCCGCGTGCGACACCAACCCCACCACGTCCGCAGGCACCTCCGTCACGCCGTACCGCCGGCCTGACACGTACACACCGCACACACACCACACAGGTACACGCACACGTACACACCGCACACACACAAGTACACGCACGCGTACACACCGCACACACACCACCGGTACATGCACACGTACACACCGCACACACACCACAGGTACATGCACGCGTACACACCGCACACATACCACACACACCACAGGTACACGCACGCGTACACACCACACACACACCACAGGTACACGCACGCGTACACACACCACACACACACGCACGCGTACACACCGCACACACACCACACACACACGCACGCATACACACCGCACACATACCACACAGGTACACGCACACACATTCTCTAAATTAGCTCAATCAGAGAAAATCTAATTGACACAACTCCCTGTATGCAGAACCACATCACCATGATCAATATCACTACCATTACCATCCCAAATCACCATCGCTACCAGAATCATAAACATCAACTTCATCATCATTACCACCATCACCACTGACAGACAGCAGCCCAATTACCACAACGATCTCCAGTCAATTACCACCACCACCACCACCCATATCTTCATCATCATCACCACCACCAATACAAACATTATCACTACAACCACCACAATTTTCATCACAACCAGCACGGCCACCAACACACGCACAAAGCCTATCGTCATCATCATTTTCCCGGGGTAGAGAAAGTGAGCTCTACATGGTGAGACTGCACCATCTAGTGGTAACTCAACATTCGTCACTTAACTCACAGCCTGGATCCTGTCAAAAGAATGTGGAATTGCCACCAGAGTATACCGAAATACAGTAAAACCTTGGATTGCGAGTAATTTGGTCTGCGAGTGTTTTGCAAGACGAGCAACATTTTTAAATAAATATTAATTTGATAAACGAGCGAGGTCTTGCAATACGAGTAGTACGTGTATACGCTTTGTCTGCCCAGCGTCACGTGGTCACAACTGATATACGAGTGCTTTGGATTACAAACACGTTTCCGGAACGAATTATGCTCGCAATCCAAGGTTCTACTGTACCTGGATGCTCTGCCCTCACCACCAGCACCGGGGAGACGACAATATCCGGGTGTTCCGTGCCGACCCCACACTACTCCCCGGCAATCACACGTCGGGCGACTTGGCCAAAACGGGTGCTCGCTAACGCACGACGCCTCACCCTGCTGCCGTGTCACAACCACTAACGGGCCAATCATTACCACCACCATCAGTAGCAGCCGAATAATTAAAATCATAACCACCAATTCTACTACCACCACCACCTTCCACCACCAGTGCCAGTCACCAAGCCCGCCATCACCACGACCGCACCCGCGAGTCCAATCGGTCGATCTTAACGGAGCTTCGCTTGCTAAAGGCGTGCTACCGGTTGGGCGAGTCGATGCGACTTGCACATGGCCATGGGTCTCTTTGTGTCCGTGGGGAGCAGTAGTGTAGCGGTTAGCGCACTGCGCTACGAACCTGGCGACACGAGTTCGATTCCCGCTCACGGCCAACACCGGTGACGATTAATTATATGAACCAGTCCTGGGCCTCCCCTAGCCTCAAATGAGTACCTGGTGCGATGTGTAAACATCGCTACTAGGGACAAAGGCGGCTGGGCGTGGTGTTGGCCACCCACCCCCTCGTGTGCCGTGCCGGCCTTTATAGGTGCTCGCTAACAGCACTGTCTTTGTCCGCATGGGGGAGCGGTAGTGTACTGGATAGCGCGCTGCGCTACGAACCTGGCAACTCGAGTTCGATTCCCGTTCACATCCAACACCAGTGACGATTATCTGAACCAGTCCTGGGTCGAGTACCCGTGCAAACATCACCACTAGGGCGTGGTGCTGGCCACCCATCCCTTTGTGTGCGCCGTGGCGGCCTTCACAGGTACCGCTCGCTAACGGCACTTGCCCCGATAGTCTGTTAATGCTGTACGGAGAGGGAACTTTGTTTTTGTGCGTCCGCTCGCTTGTGCCCCCTTCTCACCAATTTCGAGCAGGCGGCGCTGGAGGGGCCCTGCCGACAGGAAGGCCTCGTCACGGCACGAGCGGATCTGCGTCCCCACCGTGTCGGAGCCCGTGGCCGCGATGCGTGCGCTCTCCTCGTTGATGTTCACGCCCGCCATGGAGGCGACGTCGTTGATGTCGTCATCGTCCCTGGCGAGGGAGAGGGAGCGAGGGAACGGGGATAGAGAAGGGGAGACTTGCGACTTGCTTACCCAGGGGAAGGGCTCGCCGAAGCCTCGCGACTTGCTTACCCAGGGGGAAGGGCTCGCCGAAGCCTCGCAACTCTTGCGGGCGGGTCCTGCCACGGTGATTGTTGCTACGTGCAATGATTATTGCGACGTGTCTGTGCTCTGGATACTTTGCATATTGCTACCCTGCAATGTCCTGTCGCTTCCGCCACTGCTGAGGGTCTTGTCCCTATGTAACTATGAATGTCCATGAAACTCCATGGTTCTCCATGTAACTCTACAGATCTCCATGCAACTCTATGTAACTGCAACGCCTCGCAACCGCTGCCACTGCCGACGGTCTTGAGCTCGGTCGTCCGTGAACAGAGCTGCTTGGCTCAATGGGGGTCTCACCAACTGAAATAAAATTCAGATTCCGAGCACATGCTGATTCATGTGCGCGTGCATGTTAGTGCAGTGGTAGTGTAGCGGTTAGCGCGCTGCGCTATGAACCCGGCGACACAAGTTCGATTCCCGCTCACGGCCAACACCAGTGACGTTTATCTGAACCGGTCCCGGGCCTCCCTAGGTCGACTCAGCCTCAAATTAGTACCTGGTGCGGTGTGTAAACATCGCCTCTAGGGAGACAAAGGCGGCCGGGCGTGGTGTTGGCCACCCACCCCTCGTGTGCCGTTCCGGCCTTCATAGGTGCTCGCTAACAGCACTTGCCCCTACAGTCTGATAAGGCTACACGGGGATCTTTATCTTTATCTGTGCATGTGCGTGTGCACGCACAGATGCGTGCATGTGTGTGCGTGCATGTGCGTGCGTGTGCGTGCGTGCATGTGCGTGCGTGCGTGCATGTGCGTGCGTGCGTGCGCGTGCGTGCGTGCGTTAGGGTCCCCCTACTTGAAAGTTCCGCCCCCTGGATCCTTCATCTTCCCCTTCTGGCTCGCCGATGCCTGCAGCCCGGTGGCTCCCGGCACGCCTGTGGGGGGTGGCCTGATGAGAGCAGGGCCCTGAGTCTTGACCACCGTGCCTGGTGGGGGTGGGGGGAGAGGGGTTGCAACGGGGTCAAACACGGGTACCGTGTCAGCACCGCGGGCTGTTAACCCTTTGCCGTCCCGATGACGTCCGCAAGTTGCAGGGTGTTTGTTCCATTCACTGCCGAATCTCAGAAACGCGCAAAGAGGGCGGCTCGGCTTTCATTTTATTTCGAGAGGCACAGCGCCGCTGTTTGTTAAAGACCGTGGACCGTACTCACCGCAGAGAACCGTAGCGACACGACCACCGCACTCCATGAAAGCCGATGCCAAACTGTGCCCCACGGCCCACCCCGTATGGCCCTTAACTTCCAATTCCTTTCGGAATCGATTTCGATTCCATTTGGAATTGAATCCGTACCGCTGCCGCAAACGTACGCAATTGCAACGGAAGTCAGAAGAAAAACTGATGACGTACACGTCATCGGAAAAGGGTCAACGGGACCGAGTAAACACTTTGGAAGAGCATAAAGGTCAACTTTAGGGATATAATATGGAAACGGCAACGCGTGTGACTCTACGGAACAGAGTTGAACTTGAACAGCATGTGCAGCCACTTTGTTTATCCACTGCTAGGTGAGAGCCTCTCCGCACCTGTGTGGACCGTGGGCTTGTTATAATATGACCCTGCAGGTCGACGCAAGTTGGTGGCGGCGGGGAGCGTAGAAGAGGAACCATAGGAGTATGGTACAACGGTGGATGTTGTTGCAGTGCCCTCTGCCACCTCCATTGCCAGAAATGCAAAATTCGGGTGCAATTTGCGTAAACCGTAGGTCATCTCAGGTACCGTGGAGGTGAGAAATCATTTGAACAAAAAGTCGGCAAACGATTTTCAATCGATCGTTAGGCGCCTCGTCGGAAGGCAGAAATTCAACGAGTGAAGGAGCATCGCGCATCGAGCCAAACCAGACGAGCGAACCAATCTTCTTCTGTTCCATAGAAGTGGCAGCATAACAAGGGTAGATCGAGTTCAGAGAGCCCGTGTAAGGACATCAAACGGATGAGGAATGAGCTAACGTAGTCCGGCCGGCAAGCGAGCGAGTGCTGGCGACACTTGTTCACGTCGTTTGTCGAGGACGCTCTGACGACTCGTTCACCAGATATCCGTGCCGCCCGCCGGAAGTCCCGATCCAGTTTACGATCACCGATCGATGGATCAGGGGGTGAATCGTAGGTCGCCGAGTGCATTGCTCACCGGGCTTGATGTGTGTACTGCCGCGAGCCTGCGACTGCAGCACAATCTGCTTCACTCCACCCCCATGTTGCGTCGTCAGAACCTACAACACAAAGACAAAAGATCCCCCCCATCCCCCTTAGAGCCTTAACAGACGGTCACGGGGCAAGCGCCGTTAAGCGAGCACCTACGGAGGCCAGCACGGCACACGAGGGCGTCGGGGGCCTCGCACACCGCACAAGGGACTCATCTGAGGCCAAGTCGACCTAGGGGAGGCCCAGGACCGATTCAGATATTCGTCACTGGTGTTGGCCATGAGCGGGAATCAAACTCGGGCCGCCGGGTTCGTAGCGAAGCGAAGCGCTAACCGGACCGCCACACGTACACACACACATACAAACACCCATACACATGCCTAACACTCACGTACACACATGCTCACACACACACACCGCATTACACCCTTGTTAAGATAATGAGATCACTGGGGAAAATTCTGTCAATAGGCATCTATTAATAAACCAGCAAATTCGTTTTAAATGCCAGAGACAGGATAGATACAGCAGAGCAATGCGAAAATATCGCCGTTGATTCTTGACGCGCGTTCGACTACACGAAACAACGGGAGCACCAGTATCGCTGCAGCCACCGCCACCACCACCGCCACCAGCGCCATCGTAATCCCCATCACTGCCACGAGTGCCAACAGCACCACGATTAGCAAAACACAAACGTATCAACGCAAGCATATCAACACGGACACAGCGGCCGTGAGCTCTCCCCATAATTGCCGGTGCCGCCACCACCACCACCATCATGGCTCGTGACATGGCCTAGCTGGAGCACTTTCGCCGCTTGTTGCAAAGGTTCACGGTTCAAATCCAGCGGCCGCCCTGTTTATTCTTGCGGGTGTAGTATCCATAGTCATAATGCTTCTGCATGCGGTCTGCTCCCCAGTGGATGTTACGGATGCCCCCGATGTCATTCGCAAGAGTGACCTATCGTGTCGGCATTGGGGTCCAATTTGCCATATTTGAAGAATTCGAATGATATTTATATTATAGCAATAATTGCCCTAACGCTCGTTTCTTGAGTTCCCACCTGGTTAAACAAAATAAACTAAACATCAGTGACTTATAATAATTGGTTTTTTACCCTTCTATCTGGCAACAAAACTAACACCTTTTTTACAAGGAGTCATGTTTGCATAGACCACAATACCTGCAGCCATAATGCAAACAAAAAACTTAACTCTGATAATATATATGCACTGTCCTTGAAATTGATTGGTCCACACCGAGACAGCTTTCCTTAGAGCCTAGTCTCACATGGGTTGGACCAGATGACGCCAAAAGGCGCATAACTCAAAGACAATGCACCATCAGAGTATGAGAGCTGGGGGTAAGCATTTACACCATTGGAACCTCATTTGCCAGTAAAACATATGAGAATTGTTTTTTTACCCTTCTATCTGGCAACAAAACTGACACCTTTTTTACAAGGAGTCATGTTTGCAAACATGTTTGCAAACACTTTTTACTGGCAAATGAGGTTCCAATGGTGTAAATCAGTGACTTAATTTTACTGTCAATTTGAGAATATTTACCACCACCATCACGAAGATCACAATCCTCTCCGTCACTACGACACGACTACCATCGCTACCACCACGACCATCAACAGGATCATCACCAGTCTAACCATCGAACAAAGACGGTGGACTGCATCGTGCACTTTCAGATGCGCTTCTGTGGCTGTCTGGAACCCTCTTCCCCTCGATATTAGAAAGCCACTGGAGCTATGCACTTTTAAATTTAAATTGAAAACTAATTTCAGCACGGATGTTCATACTGAGCTGTCGTTCCTCCGCACCTCCGATTAGCACGGTTTGGCGACGTAGGGTGCGAAAGAAGTCAAACATACACATACATACAGCCATACCACCACTACTGCCAACACATCAATACCACCACCACCACTTCACCACCTCCGTACCGTGTGTAGCGGTGCCTGCGCCGCGTGCGTCTGCGCTCCCAGGGGTCGCGCGGCGCCGGTCGAGGTCGCCGGGGGTCCGATCGCGTTGAGCTGCGGGGCCGACTGGGTCGGCGCTTGCGGGTTCTGCGCCAGGTAGCGCACGGCCGGCAGGCTTTTCTGCGAGAGAGCGCGCCGGCACGGCATGAGCCATCGTTCCCGGCGCCGGATTCGCTCCGGCGCGCCTCGGTGAATCGGTGAGAGCGAGAGAACCGCCGCCGCCGGAGAGCAACGGAGCGACGCTGCAACTCCAACGGCAATGCGGTGCCTCGTCACCCATTTGTCGTCACAATCACAAGTCGGGAATCGAAGATTTTTCTTCTTACCTCGCTTGTACAGACACGTTTGTTCCGAACGACTCGCGCGTACTTCCTGCTCCTGGGGGTTCGGTCTGCCGCGCCACTGCGGCGTACGACGCTCNGCGGTTGGGATTTTAACGACCGACGCTTCTCAAGTGCAACCGAGTGAACCGTCACGATTCGGGACAACAATTCTACTCATCTCATTTGTACTTCCTATCTCGTACGCAAACATCCGGTCTAAATCTCGTCTCTTTTATACTCTCTTGTCTATTATTCCCAGCTTGTTTGTATACGCATCATGTTCGTTGTCTTATTTACTCCGTCTTTGTCTGTATTTGCTATCTTGTACGGAACATCTTGTTCAACTACGTCTCGTCTCTATTGCACTCTCGTCTGTGCTGTACGCGTGGATGTATGTGGGACTTCTTTCGCACCGTACGTAGCCAGCCGCGTCAATCTGAGGTGCCTTTGGCTCCTAGTCTGTTTTACCTGCTCTGCCCTTTTTATGTTATCCATTTGTTCTCTCTCTGTTGTAATTCCTGCCTGAAATATAAGCCATTCGCAGAGATGACATACTAAATTAATTTTTTTTTTCTTTAAACGTTGTATGTTCAAGGCCTTCCATTAAGAAGCAGCAAAAATAACTCGTATAAAAATGTCCCCATTTTATTCTGTTAGGCGAGTACATTATCATTTGCCATCATGGAATTGTTTGTGTACCTGTCATACACCGTGATCTGTGTTTGTACAGCCCTGAAATTAACGTCTGTGATTGGATGAAATCCATCACATCTAAGCTCATTTCAAACCAAAACTCTCCGACTGCATCCTCAACGCACTTATTTGACGTAATGTAAAGAACGTCTAATAATATTTTTTTCATCAGGACGTATAGATTTTTACACGTCCAATTGGTCTTCCAAACAACTTTCATTTGAGTAAAACACACTTAATCTAATAAAAAAAATCAATCTGAAAAGTTGATCGTGGGTGACTGGACCAAGACGAATAACTACGCTTGAAAATGGCATTTTTTGTTTCCCTATACTGTGCACTCCTATCGCACTGGTCACACTTTTTCTGACATAAGGTATTCCAACGGTTTTAATGTAATTTTGGGGTGCTGATTCCAAATCTGGCATCAGTTTCTCAAAATATCTCAAAAACATCAGGTTTTTGAGATATTAAATATTGCATTTTCAATAAAAACTGCAGAATAAAAATATTCAATAAATGTGAATATCTACATAAAATTATATTATAAACACACCATCCTAAACATACAGCACCATATTTTAACACTAAAGCAGTCACTGACTCGCAACAACTTGCAATCATAAGTGACAGGGTTAATTTCGGGTAAAATCAATGAAAATGGGGTATGCCGATAGCATAAAAATGAGATGTGATAGAGCAAATCTGAGATCAGATTTGGAATCAGCACCCTGAAATTAGTCTAAACAGCTGCAAAAGTCCAGGCCAGAAAAAAGTGTTTTTGTTTTGTTGACCAGTGTCGTTATTGCCGTATCGTTTGTTCTTGTGACTTCATGATCCGTCCCCGCTGGACATCTGCCAAAAAAGAGCCTCACAGCTCATCGGATTCCTCCGGGACAAACAAATACTCTGATATTCTTGGTTCTTTCGGTAAAGTCACGTAGAAGGGAAATAATAAAATAATATAAATATAAAACTATATGTTTTATGTGCTTTTATTGTTTTATATTTATATAATTTTATTATTTCCCTTCTACGTGACTTTACCGAAAGAACCAACAATATGAATCCCTGCAGTCACGAAAGCTTTAAATAAAATAAAATACTCTGATGCCGGTGAATCGCGCGCTGCGGCTGAAACCAGAATTAACGCGCAGGATTCTCAGCGGTGCCGGCTCCAGTGTCTCCAACAGAGGTCGCAACCGGGTACCCGATACCCGTACCCTACCCGACACCCGGCTACCCATTTGCGACCCTGGTGCGGCCGGGTACGGGTAAGGAATCAAAACCCGTTTGCGACCTCTGGTCTCCAACCGGCATAGACCACGGTGAGAACCACCAGATCCACCCCATCCAACTCATCGGTCTCAAGTGCCACGGCCGCCACGACACCACGTGGGTGCTCGTCGCAGCGCCGCGGGGGTGTCACGGGGTCTCTGCGCGCGGCTATGTGCGGGTCGGCTGCGAGGACAAACCTTGAGGAAGGGCACGAGGTAGGGCTGTGGCGACGACTTGAGCTCCTTCTGCAGCCGCGATGTGAACTCCTCCGGTTCCATCTTGGCATCCTGGACAACAATGGCCATTGTCGTCGTCGTCATCGCCAATTGTCATCACCATTGTCATCATCATGGTGCGAAAGAAGTTCAACACACATGCATCATTGCCACAATCATAACCATTATAACCATTATCACCATTATCATCACCAACATTGCCACCACCATCGAAGTCACGACTATCATCATTATTACCATTATCCCCGACCATCATTATAGCCATCACCATTAATAGTATTATCAATACCTTTACCAACATCATGATCATCATCATCATCGCCTTATAATCATCACCATCACGCAACCATTAATTTCATCACCATCACCAGCATCATCACCACCATCAACAAGGTCGCCATCAATTTCGTTACCGACTGGCCTCGACAGCTGTCCGTTCGCGCGAACGGACACCAGGTGAATGGCCTGAAATCCCCAGTCTATCCGTCTTGCTCTCTCTCTCTCGCTCTCTTCACCTTGCCGCCCAAGCACGCGCTGTCGCGAGCACTCTCCGCCAATCACTCGGCACCGATCGTTTTGCAACTACTCGCAGGACGGCGCGCGAGGCCATTGGCTTTGCCACGTCGTTACGTCTCTCAGGTCACACCCTCTCAATCAACAAGAAAAAACTAACGCAAACTCGCATTCGGCAAAAGGGGATTTTCATTTTTGCGTGGTTTTTTTCATTGCATTGAAAATTCTTGTCCCTGACTATTTGGTCTCGAGTTAAAACAGCACTCTCGCCTAGGCCTCGGCAATGTAAGGTTGAGAGCGAGCTAGAGAGGTTTTACTCTCGTATCCGGACCCCACGCCCCACATCTCTCCACGCCAACATCATGAGAGCAACAACCTTGGCCGCCCTGAGTAGAATCTCGCGCTCCTGCTCATCCTTGCGCTGCTTCTCCAGGCGGTCGAGCTGCTCGAAGAACCTCAGCTGAGACCTCACGTCGCTCATCTGCTCAGAGTCGTCCTCCTGCGGGGAGGGGCGGGGGCGAGGTGCGTGCGGGAGTAGGGGAGGGGGGGGCACAGGCGAGGAGTTGCGGGAGGGAGGTGAGCGGGCGGGTGGGCGAAGGGACGGGCGCGGGGGTGCGCACCACCCTGTTCTCGTGCGGTGCTGTGCGATGACGCTCAGCCTCTCCACCAGGTCTTGAGCCTCTCCTGCGCCGCGTGCGACACCAACCCCACCACGTCCGCAGGCACCTCCGTCACGCCGTACCGCCGGCCTGACACGTACACACCGCACACACACCACACAGGTACACGCACACGTACACACCGCACACACACAAGTACACGCACGCGTACACACCGCACACACACCACCGGTACATGCACACGTACACACCGCACACACACCACAGGTACATGCACGCGTACACACCGCACACATACCACACACACCACAGGTACACGCACGCGTACACACCACACACACACCACAGGTACACGCACGCGTACACACACCACACACACACGCACGCGTACACACCGCACACACACCACACACACACGCACGCATACACACCGCACACATACCACACAGGTACACGCACACACATTCTCTAAATTAGCTCAATCAGAGAAAATCTAATTGACACAACTCCCTGTATGCAGAACCACATCACCATGATCAATATCACTACCATTACCATCCCAAATCACCATCGCTACCAGAATCATAAACATCAACTTCATCATCATTACCACCATCACCACTGACAGACAGCAGCCCAATTACCACAACGATCTCCAGTCAATTACCACCACCACCACCACCCATATCTTCATCATCATCACCACCACCAATACAAACATTATCACTACAACCACCACAATTTTCATCACAACCAGCACGGCCACCAACACACGCACAAAGCCTATCGTCATCATCATTTTCCCGGGGTAGAGAAAGTGAGCTCTACATGGTGAGACTGCACCATCTAGTGGTAACTCAACATTCGTCACTTAACTCACAGCCTGGATCCTGTCAAAAGAATGTGGAATTGCCACCAGAGTATACCGAAATACAGTAAAACCTTGGATTGCGAGTAATTTGGTCTGCGAGTGTTTTGCAAGACGAGCAACATTTTTAAATAAATATTAATTTGATAAACGAGCGAGGTCTTGCAATACGAGTAGTACGTGTATACGCTTTGTCTGCCCAGCGTCACGTGGTCACAACTGATATACGAGTGCTTTGGATTACAAACACGTTTCCGGAACGAATTATGCTCGCAATCCAAGGTTCTACTGTACCTGGATGCTCTGCCCTCACCACCAGCACCGGGGAGACGACAATATCCGGGTGTTCCGTGCCGACCCCACACTACTCCCCGGCAATCACACGTCGGGCGACTTGGCCAAAACGGGTGCTCGCTAACGCACGACGCCTCACCCTGCTGCCGTGTCACAACCACTAACGGGCCAATCATTACCACCACCATCAGTAGCAGCCGAATAATTAAAATCATAACCACCAATTCTACTACCACCACCACCTTCCACCACCAGTGCCAGTCACCAAGCCCGCCATCACCACGACCGCACCCGCGAGTCCAATCGGTCGATCTTAACGGAGCTTCCTTGCTAAAGGCGTGCTACCGGTTGGGCGAGTCGATGCGACTTGCACATGGCCATGGGTCTCTTTGTGTCCGTGGGGAGCAGTAGTGTAGCGGTTAGCGCACTGCGCTACGAACCTGGCGACACGAGTTCGATTCCCGCTCACGGCCAAACCGGTGACGATTAATTATATGAACCAGTCCTGGGCCTCCCCTAGCCTCAAATGAGTACCTGGTGCGATGTGTAAACATCGCTACTAGGGACAAAGGCGGCTGGGCGTGGTGTTGGCCACCCACCCCCTCGTGTGCCGTGCCGGCCTTTATAGGTGCTCGCTAACAGCACTGTCTTTGTCCGCATGGGGGAGCGGTAGTGTACTGGATAGCGCGCTGCGCTACGAACCTGGCAACTCGAGTTCGATTCCCGTTCACATCCAACACCAGTGACGATTATCTGAACCAGTCCTGGGTCGAGTACCCGTGCAAACATCACCACTAGGGCGTGGTGCTGGCCACCCATCCCTTTGTGTGCGCCGTGGCGGCCTTCACAGGTACCGCTCGCTAACGGCACTTGCCCCGATAGTCTGTTAATGCTGTACGGAGAGGGAACTTTGTTTTTGTGCGTCCGCTCGCTTGTGCCCCCTTCTCACCAATTTCGAGCAGGCGGCGCTGGAGGGGCCCTGCCGACAGGAAGGCCTCGTCACGGCACGAGCGGATCTGCGTCCCCACCGTGTCGGAGCCCGTGGCCGCGATGCGTGCGCTCTCCTCGTTGATGTTCACGCCCGCCATGGAGGCGACGTCGTTGATGTCGTCATCGTCCCTGGCGAGGGAGAGGGAGCGAGGGAACGGGGATAGAGAAGGGGAGACTTGCGACTTGCTTACCCAGGGGGAAGGGCTCGCCGAAGCCTCGCGACTTGCTTACCCAGGGGGAAGGGCTCGCCGAAGCCTCGCAACTCTTGCGGGCGGGTCCTGCCACGGTGATTGTTGCTACGTGCAATGATTATTGCGACGTGTCTGTGCTCTGGATACTTTGCATATTGCTACCCTGCAATGTCCTGTCGCTTCCGCCACTGCTGAGGGTCTTGTCCCTATGTAACTATGAATGTCCATGAAACTCCATGGTTCTCCATGTAACTCTACAGATCTCCATGCAACTCTATGTAACTGCAACGCCTCGCAACCGCTGCCACTGCCGACGGTCTTGAGCTGCGGTCGTCCGTGTAACAGAGCTGCTTGGCTCAATGGGGGTCTCACCAACTGAAATAAAATTCAGATTCCGAGCAGGCATGCTGATTCATGTGCGCGTGCATGTGCGTACGTGCATGTGGTAGTGCGTAGCGCGGCCATGACGGCTCGTCGATTCGTCGCCACACCAGTGCGTTATCTGAACCTCGGCTCAGGTGACTACTCAAATGTACGTCGTGGAAACACGCCTAGGAACGGGTGGGGCCCCCACCGTGCGTCCGGCCTCAGGGCTCGAACCATGCCACGTCTGATAGGCACGGATCTTATTTCTGTGCTGTGCGTGTGCCGCGTGCGCATGTGTGTCGTGCATGTGCTGCTGTGCTGGATGTGCTGTGCGTGATGGCGTGCCGTGCGTGCTCTGGAGGGTCCCCCTACTTGAAAGTCCGCCCCCAGGATCCTTCATCTTCCCCTTCTGGCTCGCCGATGCCTGCAGCCCGGTGGCTCCCGGCACGCCTGTGGGGGGTGGCCTGATGAGAGCAGGGCCCTGAGTCTTGACCACCGTGCCTGGTGGGGGTGGGGGGAGAGGGGTTGCAACGGGGTCAAACACGGGTACCGTGTCAGCACCGCGGGCTGTTAACCCTTTGCCGTCCCGATGACGTCCGCAAGTTGCAGGGTGTTTGTTCCATTCACTGCCGAATCTCAGAAACGCGCAAAGAGGGCGGCTCGGTTTATTTTATTTCGAGAGGCACAGCGCCGCTGTTTGTTAAAGACCGTGGACCGTACTCACCGCAGAGAACCGTAGCGACACGACCACCGCACTCCATGAAAGCCGATGCCAAACTGTGCCCCACGGCCCACCCCGTATGGCCCTTAACTTCCAATTCCTTTCGGAATCGATTTCGATTCCATTTGGAATTGAATCCGTACCGCTGCCGCAAACGTACGCAATTGCAACGGAAGTCAGAAGAAAAACTGATGACGTACACGTCATCGGAAAAGGGTCAACGGGACCGAGTAAACACTTTGGAAGAGCATAAAGGTCAACTTTAGGGATATAATATGGAAACGGCAACGCGTGTGACTCTACGGAACAGAGTTGAACTTGAACAGCATGTGCAGCCACTTTGTTTATCCACTGCTAGGTGAGAGCCTCTCCGCACCTGTGTGGACCGTGGGCTTGTTATAATATGACCCTGCAGGTCGACGCAAGTTGGTGGCGGCGGGGAGCGTAGAAGAGGAACCATAGGAGTATGGTACAACGGTGGATGTTGTTGCAGTGCCCTCTGCCACCTCCATTGCCAGAAATGCAAAATTCGGGTGCAATTTGCGTAAACCGTAGGTCATCTCAGGTACCGTGGAGGTGAGAAATCATTTGAACAAAAAGTCGGCAAACGATTTTCAATCGATCGTTAGGCGCCTCGTCGGAAGGCAGAAATTCAACGAGTGAAGGAGCATCGCGCATCGAGCCAAACCAGACGAGCGAACCAATCTTCTTCTGTTCCATAGAAGTGGCAGCATAACAAGGGTAGATCGAGTTCAGAGAGCCCGTGTAAGGACATCAAACGGATGAGGAATGAGCTAACGTAGTCCGGCCGGCAAGCGAGCGAGTGCTGGCGACACTTGTTCACGTCGTTTGTCGAGGACGCTCTGACGACTCGTTCACCAGATATCCGTGCCGCCCGCCGGAAGTCCCGATCCAGTTTACGATCACCGATCGATGGATCAGGGGGTGAATCGTAGGTCGCCGAGTGCATTGCTCACCGGGCTTGATGTGTGTACTGCCGCGAGCCTGCGACTGCAGCACAATCTGCTTCACTCCACCCCCATGTTGCGTCGTCAGAACCTACAACACAAAGACAAAAGATCCCCCCCATCCCCCTTAGAGCCTTAACAGACGGTCACGGGGCAAGCGCCGTTAAGCGAGCACCTACGGAGGCCAGCACGGCACACGAGGGCGTCGGGGGCCTCGCACACCGCACAAGGGACTCATCTGAGGCCAAGTCGACCTAGGGGAGGCCCAGGACCGATTCAGATATTCGTCACTGGTGTTGGCCATGAGCGGGAATCAAACTCGGGCCGCCGGGTTCGTAGCGAAGCGAAGCGCTAACCGGACCGCCACACGTACACACACACATACAAACACCCATACACATGCCTAACACTCACGTACACACATGCTCACACACACACACCGCATTACACCCTTGTTAAGATAATGAGATCACTGGGGAAAATTCTGTCAATAGGCATCTATTAATAAACCAGCAAATTCGTTTTAAATGCCAGAGACAGGATAGATACAGCAGAGCAATGCGAAAATATCGCCGTTGATTCTTGACGCGCGTTCGACTACACGAAACAACGGGAGCACCAGTATCGCTGCAGCCACCGCCACCACCACCGCCACCAGCGCCATCGTAATCCCCATCACTGCCACGAGTGCCAACAGCACCACGATTAGCAAAACACAAACGTATCAACGCAAGCATATCAACACGGACACAGCGGCCGTGAGCTCTCCCCATAATTGCCGGTGCCGCCACCACCACCACCATCATGGCTCGTGACATGGCCTAGCTGGAGCACTTTCGCCGCTTGTTGCAAAGGTTCACGGTTCAAATCCAGCGGCCGCCCTGTTTATTCTTGCGGGTGTAGTATCCATAGTCATAATGCTTCTGCATGCGGTCTGCTCCCCAGTGGATGTTACGGATGCCCCCGATGTCATTCGCAAGAGTGACCTATCGTGTCGGCATTGGGGTCCAATTTGCCATATTTGAAGAATTCGAATGATATTTATATTATAGCAATAATTGCCCTAACGCTCGTTTCTTGAGTTCCCACCTGGTTAAACAAAATAAACTAAACATCAGTGACTTATAATAATTGGTTTTTTACCCTTCTATCTGGCAACAAAACTAACACCTTTTTTACAAGGAGTCATGTTTGCATAGACCACAATACCTGCAGCCATAATGCAAACAAAAAACTTAACTCTGATAATATATATGCACTGTCCTTGAAATTGATTGGTCCACACCGAGACAGCTTTCCTTAGAGCCTAGTCTCACATGGGTTGGACCAGATGACGCCAAAAGGCGCATAACTCAAAGACAATGCACCATCAGAGTATGAGAGCTGGGGGTAAGCATTTACACCATTGGAACCTCATTTGCCAGTAAAACATATGAGAATTGTTTTTTTACCCTTCTATCTGGCAACAAAACTGACACCTTTTTTACAAGGAGTCATGTTTGCAAACATGTTTGCAAACACTTTTTACTGGCAAATGATGTTCCAATGGTGTAAATCAGTGACTTAATTTTACTGTCAATTTGAGAATATTTACCACCACCATCACGAAGATCACAATCCTCTCCGTCACTACGACACGACTACCATCGCTACCACCACGACCATCAACAGGATCATCACCAGTCTAACCATCGAACAAAGACGGTGGACTGCATCGTGCACTTTCAGATGCGCTTCTGTGGCTGTCTGGAACCCTCTTCCCCTCGATATTAGAAAGCCACTGGAGCTATGCACTTTTAAATTTAAATTGAAAACTAATTTCAGCACGGATGTTCATACTGAGCTGTCGTTCCTCCGCACCTCCGATTAGCACGGTTTGGCGACGTAGGGTGCGAAAGAAGTCAAACATACACATACATACAGCCATACCACCACTACTGCCAACACATCAATACCACCACCACCACTTCACCACCTCCGTACCGTGTGTAGCGGTGCCTGCGCCGCGTGCGTCTGCGCTCCCAGGGGTCGCGCTGCGCCGGTCGAGGTCGCCGGGGGTCCGATCGCGTTGAGCTGCGGGGCCGCTGGGTCGGCGCTTGCGGGTTCTGCGCCAGGTAGCGCACGGCCGGCAGGCTTTTCTGCGAGAGAGCGCGCCGGCACGGCATGAGCCATCGTTCCCGGCGCCGAGATTCGCTCCGGCGCGCCTCGGTGAATCGGTGAGAGCGAGAGAACCGCCGCCGCCGGAGAGCAACGGAGCGACGCTGCAACTCCAACGGCAATGCGGTGCCTCGTCACCCATTTGTCGTCACAATCACAAGTCGGGAATCGAAGATTTTTCTTCTTACCTCGCTTGTACAGACACGTTTGTTCCGAACGACTCGCGCGTACTTCCTGCTCCTGGGGGTTCGGTCTGCCGCGCCACTGCGGCGTACGACGCTCGCGGTTGGGATTTTAACGACCGACGCTTCTCAAGTGCAACCGAGTGAACCGTCACGATTCGGGACACAATTCTACTCATCTCATTTGTACTTCCTATCTCGTACGCAAACATCCGGTCTAAATCTCGTCTCTTTTATACTCTCTTGTCTATTATTCCCAGCTTGTTTGTATACGCATCATGTTCGTTGTCTTATTTACTCCGTCTTTGTCTGTATTTGCTATCTTGTACGGAACATCTTGTTAAACTACGTCTCGTCTCTATTGCACTCTCGTCTGTGCTGTACGCGTGGATGTATGTGGGACTTCTTTCGCACCGTACGTAGCCAGCCGCGTCAATCTGAGGTGCCTTTGGCTCCTAGTCTGTTTTACCTGCTCTGCCCTTTTTATGTTATCCATTTGTTCTCTCTCTGTTGTAATTACACTTCACGTGGCCTTACAGTGGTACATAGCCTGGCACAAGCGCCGCGTGGTGACGTCACCGCCACATAGTGGTGAATGGCGGTTGTTGTTGCGTGTACAATTATTTGCGCGCGTGTGTACGCGTCTGCGTTTAGTAGGGAGACAGGTGGTGCATCGGCCATCATCTCAGTGCGTCAACCCACGGCACCTGGGTCTGTCCCGTGACCTCCCTGGCACAAGCGCTGTTGTGTGTACTACAGTGGGGAGGTTTGGCGTATCATTTAGCTCGCGGGGCTATAAAAATCCGGTTCCATTCCCGCTCACGGTCAAAATCAGTGACGAATTTCTGAACCTGTCCTGCGCCTGCCATAGGTCGACTCAAACGAGTACCTGGTGCGATGAGTAAACATCAGCACTGGCCGGGTGACAAAGGGTGCCGGGCAGGGTGCTGACCACAGCACTTGCCCCAACAGCCTGTTAAGGCTCCCTGGGGGGGGATCTTTTGTCTTTGTACACGCGTGACGGTGCGAGTTGCACGCTCCCCCCACCTCCCCCGGCGTGCCCGGCCCTGGCGAGTCGAGTTTCCGCTTCTTGCGTGGCCCGATTGCCGCGAGCGCCGTCAGGTTCGCTTCTCGCTGGCGCATCTGAGCCAGCTCCGCTTGCTGCATCTATGGGCGAGGAAGGGGAGGGAGAGAAAGGCGGACGGGTCAGGAGGCGAGGGGGGGTCATTTGTGCGAGTCTGGTGGTGTCGTTCACTCGTTGAAAGCCGCCACCGTCGCGCTGCGATCGTTGCGACCTCGGCCGGGCGGCGGTAGATTGTAGCAGCCGCTGGCGGCGAAGGTTGGTGGATCATCCCGTGGGCATCATCAAGGTGCCGTACCATGGCTCGCCAGGAGAACGCGGCGCGGACAATTGCAGGCGAGGATCACCCGTCCCCTTCTGTATGGGATGGGGGTGTTTCCCCCCCGTGCGTGCGAATCGTGTCCGGTCACTCTGGGCGTGGTGGTGGTGGCCACCCCACCCCTCCACCCCCCCTTGCACACAGTGCCAGCCTTCAAAAAGGTGCTCACTAACAGCACTTGACCCCTAAAAATTGTTAAGGCTATACGGGGGATCTTTATACCTCTTTTGCTTTCTGCTTGAGCCGGGCTTGTTCTGGGTCTTCTTGTCGAGACCGACTCTGCAGACAGAGAGGGAGAGACAGAGGGAGGGACACAGACAGACAGAGACGGAGCACCAGCATGAGAGACCCCGTGTCGTGTGCAAGCGACAGCCGGGGTTACATTGGCCGGGGGGGCCCTGTCACCGAAGTCGACGTCGCCTTGCGTGACCTCGACATTCAAACGACCTCGACCTTGACGCCGACCTTGACCCCGTAGACCCGATGCCAGGACCGCTCCTGGGTCAGAGAGCAGTGGTCGGCGTCAGCTTGGGTCATCGGCGTAGTGAACGCCTGACGGCCGAATGGTTGGACGTTTCACACACACTTTACACGCGTATATAACTCTTATATAAGCACACAACTTTATCGATCTGTGATGAACGCTGCATTTTCCGTCGCTTTCATGCAGGGGGCGCTGCAAACCTACGCGCCCCCTGCATGAACGACGGAGGCGCAGGGACAGACGTTCGATTACGTTGGAATCGAACTGCAGACGGCGGTCTTCTCGCACGGCTAGCTCTGTGTCGCCTTATCTCGATTCCGCAATCCCAAACAGGTGAAAGTCCGCATCGAACCGAACCCCCGGCAAGGCCATCTACTTAACGACGAGAGAAAATTCACACGAAATGTCCTTTTCAATTAAGTCTTCCAGATGTAAAATGATGTAAGCTTTTAATGAAGAAATAAAATTATCCAATTCAAAACATAACACAATTAAAAGATGTTTAATTTTTTTACTTCAAAACGGAGCATCGGGTGCTTGCGTGAATGCGTCGTTCGTGTTCAATGTTTAATCGTGACTTTCCAAGCCGAAGGCCGTAAATGGACAACCCCCAGTATAATAATATATATGGAACAGGTGTGTCAATAACACCGCCCTGAAAAAAAAATATATATATAAAAATCTACAGCTGCCGCGCATTTGTGCGGTATCTGTGGCCGGAGTAGAGAGTGGGAGTTATGTCAGGGTGACGCACGAAGCCGGCTCAACGCTGTGGGTTGTGGGTGACGTCACCACCGCGCAACTTGTCTGCTCGCGTGCCAGTCAGCGAAACTTTATATATATATATATAAAAAAGGGTTCCTCATTGACTCTGGTCAAGTATCACAGACAGAGAGAGAGAGCACGCGCAGGAGAGAATGCCCTCGCAGAGCCTGTGGCATCCAAGGGCACGAGTTCACCCGATTGCATACAAAGGATAAGCAACAACGCAGCTTTAGAATTTCTCGCACACATACGCACACCCTCTGTCGTGCAGTGTTCCGGTCGTAGGCTTTTGGTTGATCTCCTTATCGTTTCTTTCGTGGTGACTTTCAGGCTCACCCCAAATTGTCTTGCTAGAATTCGGCTTGGTGAGAGCGAGCTAGAGAGGTTTTACTCTCGTATCCGGACCCCACGCCCCACATCTCTCCACGCCAACATCATGAGAGCAACAACCTTGGCCGCCCTGAGTAGAATCTCGCGCTCCTGCTCATCCTTGCGCTGCTTCTCCAGGCGGTCGAGCTGCTCGAAGAACCTCAGCTGAGACCTCACGTCGCTCATCTGCTCAGAGTCGTCCGAGTCCTGCGGGCGAGCGGGCGGGGGCGAGCGTGCGTGCGGGCGAGTAGGGGAGGGGGGGATTGCACAGGCGAGGAGTATGCGGGTGAGAGGACGAGTGAGCTTGACGGCGAGTGTGTGGGCGAATACGGGAGCTGGGCAGTTCAATGCACATCGATCGTCTGGGTGCGGTGCACTCACCCTGTACGTCTCCGTGCGGTGCTGTGCGATGACGCTCAGCCTCTCCACCAGGTTCTTGAGCCTCTCCTGCGCCGCGTGCGACACCAACCCCACCACGTCCGCAGGCACCTCCGTCACGCCGTACCGCCGGCCTGACACGTACACACCGCACACACACCACACAGGTACACGCACACGTACACACCGCACACACACAAGTACACGCACGCGTACACACCGCACACACACCACCGGTACATGCACACGTACACACCGCACACACACCACAGGTACATGCACGCGTACACACCGCACACATACCACACACACCACAGGTACACGCACGCGTACACACCACACACACACCACAGGTACACGCACGCGTACACACACCACACACACACGCACGCGTACACACCGCACACACACCACACACACACGCACGCATACACACCGCACACATACCACACAGGTACACGCACACACATTCTCTAAATTAGCTCAATCAGAGAAAATCTAATTGACACAACTCCCTGTATGCAGAACCACATCACCATGATCAATATCACTACCATTACCATCCCAAATCACCATCGCTACCAGAATCATAAACATCAACTTCATCATCATTACCACCATCACCACTGACAGACAGCAGCCCAATTACCACAACGATCTCCAGTCAATTACCACCACCACCACCACCCATATCTTCATCATCATCACCACCACCAATACAAACATTATCACTACAACCACCACAATTTTCATCACAACCAGCACGGCCACCAACACACGCACAAAGCCTATCGTCATCATCATTTTCCCGGGTAGAGAAAGTGAGCTCTACATGGTGAGACTGCACCATCTAGTGGTAACTCAACATTCGTCACTTAACTCACAGCCTGGATCCTGTCAAAAGAATGTGGAATTGCCACCAGAGTATACCGAAATACAGTAAAACCTTGGATTGCGAGTAATTTGGTCTGCGAGTGTTTTGCAAGACGAGCAACATTTTTAAATAAATATTAATTTGATAAACGAGCGAGGTCTTGCAATACGAGTAGTACGTGTATACGCTTTGTCTGCCCAGCGTCACGTGGTCACAACTGATATACGAGTGCTTTGGATTACAAACACGTTTCCGGAACGAATTATGCTCGCAATCCAAGGTTCTACTGTACCTGGATGCTCTGCCCTCACCACCAGCACCGGGGAGACGACAATATCCGGGTGTTCCGTGCCGACCCCACACTACTCCCCGGCAATCACACGTCGGGCGACTTGGCCAAAACGGGTGCTCGCTAACGCACGACGCCTCACCCTGCTGCCGTGTCACAACCACTAACGGGCCAATCATTACCACCACCATCAGTAGCAGCCGAATAATTAAAATCATAACCACCAATTCTACTACCACCACCACCTTCCACCACCAGTGCCAGTCACCAAGCCCGCCATCACCACGACCGCACCCGCGAGTCCAATCGGTCGATCTTAACGGAGCTTCACTTGCTAAAGGCGTGCTACCGGTTGGGCGAGTCGATGCGACTTGCACATGGCCATGGGTCTCTTTGTGTCCGTGGGGAGCAGTAGTGTAGCGGTTAGCGCACTGCGCTACGAACCTGGCGACACGAGTTCGATTCCCGCTCACGGCCAAGACCGGTGACGATTAATTATATGAACCAGTCCTGGGCCTCCCCTAGCCTCAAATGAGTACCTGGTGCGATGTGTAAACATCGCTACTAGGGACAAAGGCGGCTGGGCGTGGTGTTGGCCACCCACCCCCTCGTGTGCCGTGCCGGCCTTTATAGGTGCTCGCTAACAGCACTGTCTTTGTCCGCATGGGGGAGCGGTAGTGTACTGGATAGCGCGCTGCGCTACGAACCTGGCAACTCGAGTTCGATTCCCGTTCACATCCAACACCAGTGACGATTATCTGAACCAGTCCTGGGTCGAGTACCCGTGCAAACATCACCACTAGGGCGTGGTGCTGGCCACCCATCCCTTTGTGTGCGCCGTGGCGGCCTTCACAGGTACCGCTCGCTAACGGCACTTGCCCCGATAGTCTGTTAATGCTGTACGGAGAGGGAATTTGTTTTTGTGCGTCCGCTCGCTTGTGCCCCCTTCTACCAATGTCGAGCAGGCGCGCTGGAGGGGCCTGCCGACAGGAAGGCCTCGTCACGGCACGAGCGGATCTGCGTCCCCACCGTGTCGGAGCCCGTGGCCGCGATGCGTGCGCTCTCCTCGTTGATGTTCACGCCCGCCATGGAGGCGACGTCGTTGATGTCGTCATCGTCCCTGGCGAGGGAGAGGGAGCGAGGGAACGGGGATAGAGAAGGGGAGACTTGCGACTTGCTTACCCAGGGGGAAGGGCTCGCCGAAGCCTCGCGACTTGCTTACCCAGGGGGAAGGGCTCGCCGAAGCCTCGCAACTCTTGCGGGCGGGTCCTGCCACGGTGATTGTTGCTACGTGCAATGATTATTGCGACGTGTCTGTGCTCTGGATACTTTGCATATTGCTACCCTGCAATGTCCTGTCGCTTCCGCCACTGCTGAGGGTCTTGTCCCTATGTAACTATGAATGTCCATGAAACTCCATGGTTCTCCATGTAACTCTACAGATCTCCATGCAACTCTATGTAACTGCAACGCCTCGCAACCGCTGCCACTGCCGACGGCCTTGAGCTGCGGTCGTCCGTGTAACAGAGCTGCTTGGCTCAATGGGGGTCTCACCAACTGAAATAAAATTCAGATTCCGAGCAGGCATGCTGATTCATGTGCGCGTGCATGTGCGTACGTGCATGTGCGTGCATGTGCGTGTGCGTGCATGTGCGTGCATGTGCGTGCGCGTGCGTGCGCGTGCATGCGCGTGCATGTGCGTGCGTGTGCGTGCATGTGCGTGTGTGCGTGCATGTGCTTGCATGCGTAAGGGTCCCCCTACTTGAAAGTGCCGCCCCAGGATCCTTCATCTTCCCCTTCTGGCTCGCCGATGCCTGCAGCCCGGTGGCTCCCGGCACGCCTGTGGGGGGTGGCCTGATGAGAGCAGGGCCCTGAGTCTTGACCACCGTGCCTGGTGGGGGTGGGGGGAGAGGGGTTGCAACGGGGTCAAACACGGGTACCGTGTCAGCACCGCGGGCTGTTAACCCTTTGCCGTCCCGATGACGTCCGCAAGTTGCAGGGTGTTTGTTCCATTCACTGCCGAATCTCAGAAACGCGCAAAGAGGGCGGCTCGGATTTAATTTTATTTCGAGAGGCACAGCGCCGCTGTTTGTTAAAGACCGTGGACCGTACTCACCGCAGAGAACCGTAGCGACACGACCACCGCACTCCATGAAAGCCGATGCCAAACTGTGCCCCACGGCCCACCCCGTATGGCCCTTAACTTCCAATTCCTTTCGGAATCGATTTCGATTCCATTTGGAATTGAATCCGTACCGCTGCCGCAAACGTACGCAATTGCAACGGAAGTCAGAAGAAAAACTGATGACGTACACGTCATCGGAAAAGGGTCAACGGGACCGAGTAAACACTTTGGAAGAGCATAAAGGTCAACTTTAGGGATATAATATGGAAACGGCAACGCGTGTGACTCTACGGAACAGAGTTGAACTTGAACAGCATGTGCAGCCACTTTGTTTATCCACTGCTAGGTGAGAGCCTCTCCGCACCTGTGTGGACCGTGGGCTTGTTATAATATGACCCTGCAGGTCGACGCAAGTTGGTGGCGGCGGGGAGCGTAGAAGAGGAACCATAGGAGTATGGTACAACGGTGGATGTTGTTGCAGTGCCCTCTGCCACCTCCATTGCCAGAAATGCAAAATTCGGGTGCAATTTGCGTAAACCGTAGGTCATCTCAGGTACCGTGGAGGTGAGAAATCATTTGAACAAAAAGTCGGCAAACGATTTTCAATCGATCGTTAGGCGCCTCGTCGGAAGGCAGAAATTCAACGAGTGAAGGAGCATCGCGCATCGAGCCAAACCAGACGAGCGAACCAATCTTCTTCTGTTCCATAGAAGTGGCAGCATAACAAGGGTAGATCGAGTTCAGAGAGCCCGTGTAAGGACATCAAACGGATGAGGAATGAGCTAACGTAGTCCGGCCGGCAAGCGAGCGAGTGCTGGCGACACTTGTTCACGTCGTTTGTCGAGGACGCTCTGACGACTCGTTCACCAGATATCCGTGCCGCCCGCCGGAAGTCCCGATCCAGTTTACGATCACCGATCGATGGATCAGGGGGTGAATCGTAGGTCGCCGAGTGCATTGCTCACCGGGCTTGATGTGTGTACTGCCGCGAGCCTGCGACTGCAGCACAATCTGCTTCACTCCACCCCCATGTTGCGTCGTCAGAACCTACAACACAAAGACAAAAGATCCCCCCCATCCCCCTTAGAGCCTTAACAGACGGTCACGGGGCAAGCGCCGTTAAGCGAGCACCTACGGAGGCCAGCACGGCACACGAGGGCGTCGGGGGCCTCGCACACCGCACAAGGGACTCATCTGAGGCCAAGTCGACCTAGGGGAGGCCCAGGACCGATTCAGATATTCGTCACTGGTGTTGGCCATGAGCGGGAATCAAACTCGGGCCGCCGGGTTCGTAGCGAAGCGAAGCGCTAACCGGACCGCCACACGTACACACACACATACAAACACCCATACACATGCCTAACACTCACGTACACACATGCTCACACACACACACCGCATTACACCCTTGTTAAGATAATGAGATCACTGGGGAAAATTCTGTCAATAGGCATCTATTAATAAACCAGCAAATTCGTTTTAAATGCCAGAGACAGGATAGATACAGCAGAGCAATGCGAAAATATCGCCGTTGATTCTTGACGCGCGTTCGACTACACGAAACAACGGGAGCACCAGTATCGCTGCAGCCACCGCCACCACCACCGCCACCAGCGCCATCGTAATCCCCATCACTGCCACGAGTGCCAACAGCACCACGATTAGCAAAACACAAACGTATCAACGCAAGCATATCAACACGGACACAGCGGCCGTGAGCTCTCCCCATAATTGCCGGTGCCGCCACCACCACCACCATCATGGCTCGTGACATGGCCTAGCTGGAGCACTTTCGCCGCTTGTTGCAAAGGTTCACGGTTCAAATCCAGCGGCCGCCCTGTTTATTCTTGCGGGTGTAGTATCCATAGTCATAATGCTTCTGCATGCGGTCTGCTCCCCAGTGGATGTTACGGATGCCCCCGATGTCATTCGCAAGAGTGACCTATCGTGTCGGCATTGGGGTCCAATTTGCCATATTTGAAGAATTCGAATGATATTTATATTATAGCAATAATTGCCCTAACGCTCGTTTCTTGAGTTCCCACCTGGTTAAACAAAATAAACTAAACATCAGTGACTTATAATAATTGGTTTTTTACCCTTCTATCTGGCAACAAAACTAACACCTTTTTTACAAGGAGTCATGTTTGCATAGACCACAATACCTGCAGCCATAATGCAAACAAAAAACTTAACTCTGATAATATATATGCACTGTCCTTGAAATTGATTGGTCCACACCGAGACAGCTTTCCTTAGAGCCTAGTCTCACATGGGTTGGACCAGATGACGCCAAAAGGCGCATAACTCAAAGACAATGCACCATCAGAGTATGAGAGCTGGGGGTAAGCATTTACACCATTGGAACCTCATTTGCCAGTAAAACATATGAGAATTGTTTTTTTACCCTTCTATCTGGCAACAAAACTGACACCTTTTTTACAAGGAGTCATGTTTGCAAACATGTTTGCAAACACTTTTTACTGGCAAATGATGTTCCAATGGTGTAAATCAGTGACTTAATTTTACTGTCAATTTGAGAATATTTACCACCACCATCACGAAGATCACAATCCTCTCCGTCACTACGACACGACTACCATCGCTACCACCACGACCATCAACAGGATCATCACCAGTCTAACCATCGAACAAAGACGGTGGACTGCATCGTGCACTTTCAGATGCGCTTCTGTGGCTGTCTGGAACCCTCTTCCCCTCGATATTAGAAAGCCACTGGAGCTATGCACTTTTAAATTTAAATTGAAAACTAATTTCAGCACGGATGTTCATACTGAGCTGTCGTTCCTCCGCACCTCCGATTAGCACGGTTTGGCGACGTAGGGTGCGAAAGAAGTCAAACATACACATACATACAGCCATACCACCACTACTGCCAACACATCAATACCACCACCACCACTTCACCACCTCCGTACCGTGTGTAGCGGTGCCTGCGCCGCGTGCGTCTGCGCTCCCAGGGGTCGCGCTGCGCCGGTCGAGGTCGCCGGGGGTCCGATCGCGTTGAGCTGCGGGGCCGCTGGGTCGGCGCTTGCGGGTTCTGCGCCAGGTAGCGCACGGCCGGCAGGCTTTTCTGCGAGAGAGCGCGCCGGCACGGCATGAGCCATCGTTCCCGGCGCCGAGATTCGCTCCGGCGCGCCTCGGTGAATCGGTGAGAGCGAGAGAACCGCCGCCGCCGGAGAGCACGGAGCGACGCTGCAACTCCAACGGCAATGCGGTGCCTCGTCACCCATTTGTCGTCACAATCACAAGTCGGGAATCGAAGATTTTTCTTCTTACCTCGCTTGTACAGACACGTTTGTTCCGAACGACTCGCGCGTACTTCCTGCTCCTGGGGGTTCGGTCTGCCGCGCCACTGCGGCGTACGACGCTCGCGGTTGGGATTTTAACGACCGACGCTTCTCAAGTGCAACCGAGTGAACCGTCACGATTCGGGACACAATTCTACTCATCTCATTTGTACTTCCTATCTCGTACGCAAACATCCGGTCTAAATCTCGTCTCTTTTATACTCTCTTGTCTATTATTCCCAGCTTGTTTGTATACGCATCATGTTCGTTGTCTTATTCACTCCGTCTTTGTCTGTATTTGCTATCTTGTACGGAACATCTTGTTAAACTACGTCTCGTCTCTATTGCACTCTCGTCTGTGCTGTACGCGTGGATGTATGTGGGACTTCTTTCGCACCGTACGTAGCCAGCCGCGTCAATCTGAGGTGCCTTTGGCTCCTAGTCTGTTTTACCTGCTCTGCCCTTTTTATGTTATCCATTTGTTCTCTCTCTGTTGTAATTCCTGCTGAAATATAAGCCATTCGCAGAGATGACATACTAAATTAATTTTTTTTTCTTTAAACGTTGTATGTTCAAGGCCTTCCATTAAGAAGCAGCAAAAATAACTCGAATAAAAATGTCCCCATTTTATTCTGTTAGGCGAGTACATTATCATTTGCCATCATGGAATTGTTTGTGTACCTGTCATACACCGTGATCTGTGTTTGTACAGCCCTGAAATTAACGTCTGTGATTGGATGAAATCCATCACATCTAAGCTCATTTCAAACCAAAACTCTCCGACTGCATCCTCAACGCACTTATTTGACGTAATGTAAAGAACGTCTAATAATATTTTTTTCATCAGGACGTATAGATTTTTACACGTCCAATTGGTCTTCCAAACAACTTTCATTTGAGTAAAACACACTTAATCTAATAAAAAAAATCAATCTGAAAAGTTGATCGTGGGTGACTGGACCAAGACCAATAACTACGCTTGAAAATGGCATTTTTTGTTTCCCTATACTGTGCACTCCTATCGCACTGGTCACACTTTTTCTGACATAAGGTATTCCAACGGTTTTAATGTAATTTTGGGGTGCTGATTCCAAATCTGGCATCAGTTTCTCAAAATATCTCAAAACATCAGGTTTTTGAGATATTAAATATTGCATTTTCAATAAAAACTGCAGAATAAAAATATTCAATAAATGTGGATATCTACATAAAATATATTATAAACACACCATCCTAAACATACAGCACCATATTTTAACACTAAAGCAGTCACTGACTCGCAACAACTTGCAATCATAAGTGACAGGGTTAATTTCGGGTAAAATCAATGAAAATGGGGTATGCCGATAGCATAAAAATGAGATGTGATAGAGCAAATCTGAGATCAGATTTGGAATCAGCACCCTGAAATTAGTCTAAACAGCTGCAAATGTCCAGGCCAGAAAAAATGTGTTTTTTTTGTTGACCAGTGTCGTTATTGTCGTATCGTTTGTTCTTGTGACTTTGACCCGTCCCCGCTGGACATCTGCCAAAAAAGAGCCTCACAGCTCTTCGGATTCTTCCGGGACAAACAAATACTCTGATATTCTTGGTTCTTTCGGTAAAGTCACGTAGAAGGGAAATAATAAAATAATATAAATATAAAAAATATTTCTAGATTTTTTCGTGACTGCAAGTTTTATTGTTTTAAAGTTATAAAAAATTATTAATAAAATTATACACGACGTTTCGGAGGGAACCAACTGTATGGAACCGTCCAGCACGATAGCTGTAAAGTAAA
Organism: Lethenteron camtschaticum; assembly: GCA_018977245.1. Lineage (NCBI taxonomy): Eukaryota > Metazoa > Chordata > Hyperoartia > Petromyzontiformes > Petromyzontidae > Lethenteron > Lethenteron camtschaticum. The sequence goes on along the minus strand of MU249602.1, from coordinate 6,905,305 downwards.
TGAAATACTCGGGTGCTCTTGAATCTCTCGCTACGGCTGTGACCAGAATGGAAGCTTGTGTTACTCCGCGGTGATCTTCTCCAGTGACTCCAACAGAACTAACAATATGTTATGTGATATTAATACCCTACCCGAAACCCGGCTACGAATTTACAAAACTTCTGAAGCAGGATTCGCGTGAGGAAACAAAACCCGTTTGCGGCCGCTGGTCTCCAACCGGCATAGACCACGGTGAGAACCACCGGATCCACCCATCCAACTCATCGGTCTCAAGTGCCACGGCCGCCACGACACCACGTGGTGCTCGTCGCAGCGCCGCGGGGTGTCACGGGGTCTCTGCGCGCGGCTATGTGCGGGTCGGCTGCGAGGACAAACCTTGAGGAAGGGCACGAGGTAGGGCTGTGGCGACGACTTGAGCTCCTTCTGCAGCCGCGATGTGAACTCCTCCGGTTCCATCTTGGCATCCTGGACAACAATGGCCATTGTCGTCGTCGTCATCATCATTGTCATCACCATTATCATCATCATGGTGCGAAAGAAGTTCAACACACATGCATCATTGCCACAATCATAACCATTATAACCATTATCACCATTATCATCACCAACATTGCCACCACCATCGAAGTCACGACTATCATCATTATTACCATTATCCCCGACCATCATTATAGCCATCACCATTAATAGTATTATCAATACCTTTACCAACATCATGATCATCATCATCATCGCCTTATAATCATCACCATCACGCAACCATTAATTTCATCACCATCACCAGCATCATCACCACCATCAACAAGGTCGCCATCAATTTCGTTACCGACTGGCCTCGACAGCTGTCCGTTCGCGCGAACGGACACCAGGTGAATGGCCTGAAATCCCCAGTCTATCCGTCTTGCTCTCTCTCTCTCGCTCTCTTCACCTTGCCGCCCAAGCACGCGCTGTCGCGAGCACTCTCCGCCAATCACTCGGCACCGATCGTTTTGCAACTACTCGCAGGACGGCGCGCGAGGCCATTGGCTTTGCCACGTCGTTACGTCTCTCAGGTCACACCCTCTCAATCAACAAGAAAAAACTAACGCAAACTCGCATTCGGCAAAAGGGGATTTTCATTTTTGCGTGGTTTTTTTTCATTGCATTGAAAATTCTTGTCCCTGACTATTTGGTCTCGAGTTAAAACAGCACTCTCGCCTAGGCCTCGGCAATGTAAGGTAATTGTACCCTTTTTACCGGGTAAAAGGGTAAAGGTGTCGACATGCCAAGGGGTAAGGGTAAAGGGTAGGGTAAAAGGTAGGCTCGTTGCATTTTATCTTTTACCTTACCTGCTAAAGGATAAAAGGTAGGGTAGAGTGATTATATTGTGGTAAGGTAAAAGGTAGGGTAAAGGTAGGCTCGTTGTTTTTACACTTTTACCTTGCCTTGCCGAGGCCTACTCTCGCCCCCAACAACCGTGGAGGCCATACACGGGGGAGGGGGGGGGGGGTCTTTGCGTTCAACTGCACCCACCAGGAGGTTTTGCACCAGCTCCTTGACGTTGCGCGTCGTCTCGGGCGACTGCTGGCCGGACGACGCCAGCTTGATGAGCGTCGAGAGAAGTTCTTGCACTTCTTGACGTTCTCCATCACCTCCTGTGAAGAGGGAGCGAGGGAGGGAGGGAGGGAGGGAGGAGGGAGGGAGGGAGGGAGGGAGGGAGGGAGGGAGGAGGGAGGGAGGGAGGGAGGGAGGAGGNAGGAGGAGGACGGAGGGACGGAGGGACGGAGGGAGGGAGGGAGGGACGGAGGGAGGGAGGAGAGGGAGGGAGGGAGGGAGGGAGGAGGAGGGAGGGAGGGAGGGAGGAGGGAGGNACGGAGGGACGGAGNGGGGAGGGAGGGAGGGAGGGACGGAGGGACGGAGGAGGAGGGAGGAGGGAGGGAGGGAGGGAGGAGGGAGGGAGGGAGGGAGGGAGGNAGGGAGGGAGGGAGGGAGGGAGGNAGGGAGGGAGGGAGGGAGNGAGGGAGGGAGGGGGAGGGAGGGGGAGGGACGGAGGGAGGGAGGGAGGGAGGGAGGGAGGAGNGAGGGAGGAGGGAGGGAGGNAGGGAGGAGGAGGGAGGGGGGAGGAGGGAGGAGGGGAGCGAGGGAGGGAGGNAGGAGGGAGGGGGAGGAGGGAGGGAGGGAGGAGGGAGCCACGCAAGCGGACAAAAGGAAGAGGCAGCGTACAGGGAAATAATTTTGTACTATTAAAACTAATTCTTTTTCAGAAACGACCTGGCCACAAATGATAGCTCAACAAAGTGGCTTATCACGTGGAAATATATAGCAGCCAAATATTTCCAAACGTGGAGGGAAAAACCGGAGGAGCCGGAGAAAAATTCACGTGACCACGAGGAGAGGGACACACAAAATATACGGCAGGTGTCAAGGGTCGGGATCGAAGCCATGGCATCCTGGACACCAGGCAAGGTAGTTAACATCCCGGGAGTTAGTTAAACATTTTCTTACAATCTATTTTTCTTTATTCAAAGCCTGGTTATGTGTGGGCCACCTTATGAGCGCTCCCGTTTTTTCAAGGGCACATACTGTCCACGTTCCCTCCCCCAGAATATTAATTCCCCCCCACAGTAACTAATGTTCAAGAATATTGGTTACGCTCACGAATATTTGTACTCCCTTATTTTATTACAGCAATGTAACCTTTCTTCGCGCGTTGTGCAATTTGCATGCGAATGTTTTTGGAGATAGCTTTCCAAACTTGTTTTGGAAACAGCTGCTTATTTTGCTTTTTTGGTAGTTTTACTTTTTCACAACGCATGAACGGTTTTCACTTTTCCTCACCAATGTAAGCGGCTAACCCTTAACCTGACTGTTAACGCCTTACCCGTAACCCACTGGTCCTACCCTGTGGGTACAAATAAGTAAATGGAAACATCTTTGCCAGTGGAATCGCATGTTCGTACACCATAGGGGAAAAATATATTTTGGGGCAACCAATAGTTGTTTACACCGGCACTGCTGAGAACTTTGACTCAGACCTGGGTTTCAGCTGTCGGTAATTAATTCGGCTTCTCAAGTATAACGAGTTTATGATCTCACCAAATCACTGACGCTGCTCGAAACACGCGCACTTGAAGGGATCTCAGAGGTAGTTGTGTGATATCCACTTCAGAGTGGAGTGCTCTGAATGCGGAGGGTAGCACACTCCTGCAAAAGATTCACATGGATACTTCCGTTTGGTGACATAACTCCGATAGCACAAATATGGATAAAATCGTTGAATAATTTACGTTTTCTACGCATGCGTTTAAGTAGGAATCAAAATAAAATCTATGTTCAACTTCTTTGCACCGTGCGTAGCCAACCATGTAAATAATAGGTGTGGCAAAAGGACACAAAAATCAGTTCTAAAGAAGTGAGTTTTCAATCTAGACGATTTAGAAGTTCACCGCCCCAGTGACCACCTAACATCGGAAGGAAGGGCGTTCCAGACGGCCGCAGGAGAGGCGTGGCAGGGCACCGTGTGGGCGTACCGGCGTGAAGACGAGCGGAGGCTGGCTGGCGGGAAGAGCGGGCCCTGCGGGAGGGGCCGGCGTGGCAGCGGCGAGCGTGGGCGCCCCCCCACCGGCGGCGTCACCGACGCAATCTTGACACGGCACGCGCAGCGGGCAAACGTTAAAAGGAGTGACGCGAAACCCCGGTGCCCGACGTCGACCGACCCCGAGCCTCTCGTTCTCCTGCCGAACGACGCCGAGCATCTCGCATCTTCCATCGGCGGGCCCCCAAATTCCGCATTTCCTTACCACAGCTACCGCTGGACACCTGGACCGTACCGTGTCACATGACACCCACCCGGAATATGTTCACCTCACTCGTGGTGAATGGAGCCCTTGCGCTGATGACACTGGGCTAGAGTTGCGCTGTTCATGGGCTAACAGAGCCCGGGTTGGGTTTTCAGTGGCGACGGTGGTGGCGGAATGGTGGTGAGTGGGCGCCACGGTGGCGAGATATTAACTACCTCGCCTGGTATGCAGGAGGTCTTGGATTCGATCCAGACCCTGACACCTGTTGTATATTTGGAGTTTGTGTGTCTCTCTCCCCGTGGTCGCGTGTGTATTTTTCTCTGAGTCCTCTGGCTTATAAACACGCGTTTAGAGTATCTGCCACTGCTATAAATGTCCACGTGATAAGCCCACTTCATTGAGCTTTCATTTGTGGCCAGGTCGCTTCTTAAAAAGAAGCTATACACTCAGTGGGCCTTACCTTTTTGTTTAAGTCTGGGTGGTGGTTAATGGTTGCCGAGTGCGGTGGCGCGCGGAGAACGAAGGTAGCGCGGGTACCTGCAGCGCGGCCAGCCGCACTCCCTGCTGCGGTTGGTGGCGGGGCTGGCGGCCGGTGGGCTGGGGGCGTGCGCCACCGTGGCCACGGTGGGGGAGGGGGCACGGGGCGGCGTGGGGGCGGCGCCACCGGCCTGCGCCAGCACCGACTGCTGGATGAGGAAGAGCTGGCCCTGCTCGCCGGCGCGCACCATCACCGTACCTGCGGGTGGGCACAAGCCAAAGATCCCCCCCATGTAGCTTTCAACAGACTGTTGGGGCAAGTGTCGTTCGCAAGCGCCTATTATGGGCCGTAGGCGCTACAAGTCACGTGCCTACTCTGTCAACCAGTGCCTGCTCCAGCCTACCGGCGGCCCAGACTATAATCGATGAGAAGTCCTGTGTCCATTAATCTGCAATACGCAAAATAAAAATACATAGGACTCAAATAAACAATCATGTAATTTTAACGATGATCATATTTTTTTAAACCCTCTGTCATTTCCACTGCTGAATGAGGGCCTCCCCATTCCATGCGGCCATGTGGATGGTTATTCCAACACACTTCACCACGCTCTGGCCGGTGCAGTTGAGTGAAATGGGGAGCAGACCTATAAGGACGGTAGCAGCAAAGTACAACAACAATGGGGAGGTTTTCGCACTGCCCTCTGCTGCCCACAATGCAGCACAGCGCGGTAGGCGCACGTGACAGGCTCGCACACTTCGAGCGCTCCCGTCAGATTGTTTACTTTTATTATTATTACTGCACTTGTTTACGCGAAAGCCCTCAACGAATCTGAAACTCTCTTACAGGACGGTTCTGCCAAGTGCTCTGTGGTAAGGGGGCAATATTGTACGTGTGATCGCAATTACGTAATTTGCAGGTAATTTTTTACATCGAATGTTTTGCTAAATAATACATCGGATGTTTTGTCTTTTTGGCTCTGCGAGGAAACCGAAGAACCCCGAGGAAACCCATACAGAACGGGGGACAGAACGTACAAATCCCACACAGGTAAGGCACCCGAGTCGGGAATCGAACCCAGGCCGTTTATTGGCGCTGCGAAGCACAAGCGCACCACCCAGCCGCCCAATATCTACCGCCAAGTCTTCTTCGCAAGAGGGACCTGTGACCACAAGTGACAACAGCACAAATAGATTTCAGTGCTGTCCAACGGCTCATTTCAGCGTCTACGGCACTCAATGAAGTTTATTGTTGTTGTTGCTGCTGCTGCTACATATTTAGAAAGTACAGGGGAGGGGAGGGAGGGACCTTGGAAAACTTTATGGAAGGATTTCACAATCGTCGCACTGTGCACGTGACGGCGGCATATCGCAATGGTCAACTTCATGACCATTCCAACACTGGCATGAATCTATTTCGCGTGAAAACTCTCGACGGGCCCCGACGTAAAAGACCGCGCGCAACCTCGTGTTCCGCGTCGCAGATTCCACGAACGGCTCTCGCGTCAATCCACCGCTAACGCGTGGACCAGAGGACCCTTGAAGAAGCCTCCCAAGTCGTTCTGCGACAGCCGTTTCCGCAGGGCCGTTTTCTAACAAGGCGGGCGGGGAGGGTTGCGCCGTTCAATCCGCCATCGGGCCCTGATCAATCCACGAATGGATGACGGCTCACGGTGCTAATGCCAGAGGGCTGATATCGCTCCATCTCCACGGTGGTCGTCCTCTCGGAGTGTTCCATATTTTTTGGCTACAATTGTGTTCTAGTGATGTGCCCTGCCCAAGCCTACTCAACTTTCTTAACAGAATATGACATTTCTAAAACTATTTCTTCTCAAATCCACATATTTTCTTTCGATGCTGCTAATATCAAATGCGCATCTTTCCACGCTTCGTTACGTAATTGTAACGTTAAATGTTTGGTTTTAAAACACGAGCGTATAGGTTGAGACATTTTCATCTCACAATCGCTGAGAAACCACAGACAAGCTTTTACACTATGAGATCTCTTTTACCAGTGGCAAAATATAGTAGTAGGTTTTTACCCTTTTAAACTGGTACAAAACTGACACCTTAAGTCAAGGCATCATGTTTGCAATAACCACAACACAAGTAGTCAAAAAAGCAAACAAAATAAGCAACTCTGATAACGACAGTGCATATTATTATCATTATCAGAGTTGCTTCTTTTTGTTTGCTTTTTTGACTACTTGTGTTGTGGTTATTGCAAACATGATGCCTTGAATAAAGGTGTCAGTTTTGTACCAGTTTAAAAGGGTAAAAACCTACTACTACACAGACAAGCTGGCAGGCAGGTAGGTGAGCCAGTGCCAACAATTTAATTACCCAATCGCAGCAGCGCTTTTTATTTTAAGATGTTTCAGCCAATAAATGATTGTTTATACACGTGGGAAGAAACCGGGGCACATGGAGAAAACCCACACGTGCAAGAGGGAGGAGGGCAACACTCTAGACCCATACTGGAGGGACGGATGATACGAGTCTACACTTTGTTGTTATCGCCTTCTCCTGGCGAGCTCGTGTACGGCACAACGACACACAACACGGGGAATGGAGTTTCTCAGCATTTGTACGATCCACCAAACCTAGTCTCAACAGTGCTGGCCTATGGGCGTGTGCCACTACCCCCGGGCGATATCCACGCTCACACAATTTTCACCGACTGAAAACGTTCCTATTCAGGTACAAGGGTTGCGTTGATTTTGATTTCTGAATTACATTTTTCAAAAGCGCTGCACAATTTCTCATTCGACAATTTACATCATCATTTTAACCTTGAGCCGTATTCAAAGCCGTCTATGCACACTGCACATAGTTATTTTTTTTTGTCCGTGTCCCTCCAAGAGAAATCATCTTTTGTTTAACTTGATGTTTACGAGACAAAAACATGTTCATTATCGGCATATGCTAGTGCAAGCCAAACACTGATGAATGGAATTGATCAATCATTGTTCCAATGCCGGAACCCCCTGAAAAAAAATCTTGAGACCCAGAGATATTTTCATCGAAGAAGAATATAGGGCCTCATTAATAATAATCCATTATTCCTACCGTGTCCGTCAAAATATAAACAAACGCCTGTTCCTCTCGCCTCCAAATCATCGCACGCTGTCCCAACCTCATCATCATCGTGAGCATTAGCCACGATATCTCCGCTGCTAGATGAAAGCCTCTCAAAGCCACCGACGTCTGCCGGGCCTGCGATGCCACCGATACATTTTGCTGCTGCTGCACACGAGCCAATTTCAATGCCCCATCTCCCGCAGCGCGATTTTCTCTCGGCCTTTTTCCTCTTTTGCCTGCAACTCCATCTCCTTAGTCGGGACTCTCTTCTAGCGAGGCATCATGCCCAAGCCCATCTACATTTCTTAACAGTGTGGATGATCTTCTTGGTTCTTTCGGTAAAGTCACGTAGAAGGAAATAATAAAATAATAAAAATAAAACATAATAAAATAATTCTCACGACGTTTCGGCCACAACGCAAGCAGCCGTCCTCAGGTGAAGAATGAAAGACAGCCAAGACGCTTCACCTGAGGACGGCTGCTTGCGTTGTGGCCGAAACGTCGTGAGAATTATTTGATTATTTTTTATTTATTATTTCCCTTCTACGTGACTTTACCGAAAGAACCAAGAAGAGGAGCAGTCACGAAAGCTTTAAATCGAAATTGGGAGGTGTCAACCTGCATATGTTGTGTAATACATGTCCTCCCTTTTATGTCTCTAAATTTAATTACAAACGTGCACCTGTCCAGGCCTCGTGCAATTTCCATCTTTTTGTTCTATTTCTCGTTGTCTTTGTCGATGTTTCCGATCCACATCATTGTAGGTAGTATATTGTAATGCGATGTTGCTTTTTCATTACGAAGGCCAGTTTTACACAAGCACTCCGGCCTGCTGCCGTGTTTATCGCCGTAATTCTCCTGAAAAGACGCTCGGGGAGGTAAGACGCACGCTACCCCAACTTCTGGCCAGTGTCAATAACGTTGCACAAATCTGGTCTCACACACGCACCGACTGGATTTTCAGAACCCCCCCACCTCCCAAACCAATTCTTGCTTTCAAGTGCAGACAAAAATAAGTGCTTCTTATATCAATCCGAGTACGTGATAACTGGTATAACTCCTTGGGACAACTAATTTGTTAAATAAGGACACATGTAACGTTCTTACCACCCCAACTGGACATCTGTGAAAAGAGCCTTGTCGCTCATCGGATTCCTCAGAATAAATATTCTGATTCTGACTGAAAGTAAATATCAGGAGTTGTGTGAAATGTGAAAAGAGGCCTGGGTTTTCAGAAAAACAGCAAGACAATGCTCACGGTCACAACTATCGGATCCGTGAAGACGGCGACTTTTGCCTATGGAAGTACTGGGCACAAACGAGAGGGAAATTAAATATTACGAGTTGGCCGCTTTACGTAGCGTTGAAGTCCGCACAACAACAACACGAGCGCTTTTGTGGAAACCTCACTCGGCAATATACTTTGCCGGGTAGCCTTGGAATGCGGAGAGAAAGTCGATGAAAGTTCAGTGCTTAATGACAATTGTTTATCCAGAAAAGCGTTCCGTTAGAATGGGATGTTTGAGCGATGGCATGAACGAGTGTTTGGCTTTGTGGCGGAGAAAACCAGAGAAGCCAGGAGAAAACCCACCACGCATTAGACAAGGGTGTTGACACTCGGTACTGCCACCTGCTAAGCACACCTCGCAGCCCCATACCTCCAACAGCTGTCAAAAGCCCTGGTGGTCACCCATTTAAGTACTAACGAGGCTCAACTCTGTTTGGTTTCTGAGAGGTGATGGGATCGGGAGCATGGAGGGTGATTTGGCGAGGCGTAACTATAGAATTGTTTTTTTTTACGTGGCAGCCTTTGCAAAGGGGTAGACTTAAATCTTTTATTTAAACGTCGTCACCGTCACACTTTCACTGGGTCCAATTATAACGCAAAATTTGAAGAGCCACCCGCTTGGCGATCTAGGGAAGGGGAAAAGTGGCCATGCTTGATGGGACTCAGGAAAAAATTGGCAAGATTTGCCGACTGCAGGGTCCAAAAAAATGTGCATCGACCACTCTGTGTATCGTGTGGATAGGAGATGAAAAGCGGTGCATGCAGGGATGAAGCGATGGACGCTGGGATGAATAGGTTGGCGCTCGCTCACCGCAGAGTGGGCAAACGCTTTTAGTCTTAACAGTGCGATGCTGATATGGGGCCTGTGCGTCTATCTAAGCCTCCGACAGTACCAGTGGTGATGGGAAGGGAGCAACAGCACCGTACGGCACACCTCAACAAGTATAACCCGTAAAAACAAAGTTTTTCACTCTAAATCCTTTATATGCGTGGCAGCTAGAGTCCTCTCGTCCTCTGGCTTGAGATGGCTGCCACCTATGGGTCAGATGATTGTCTGCCAGTATTAAGCAATTGGTAATTAAATATTTAATTTGTTTTCCCTAAACAGTGTAATTTTTCGATTTTTTTTCACGAACATTAATTGTCTCGCACAACGAGTCTGTGTGCAAAATGTCAGCTCGATTGGATCACGGGAAGTGGGTTAAAAAACAACCGAAAAATTGCACGGTCGTAAGCAAGAAAGCAAGCACGCAAGCAAGCAAGCGAGCGAACTTAATATAAAGGATTTAAAAAGCGAGGTCGTTGGGTGGCTCAATGGGTCAAGACAGCTGAGCCGGCACCATTAAGACCCTGGGTTCAGATCCAGGTTTACAACTCATAATGGCTGTACGGAGGGAATGAACCAGCAAGCCGAGACCCTGGGTTTGAATCCAAGTTTACAGCTACGTAATGACTGTTGGAGCAATGAAAAAGTAGCACTGAGGATCCTAGGTTTGAATCTGTATTTTAGTCACTCGGGTTTAAACCGGGTTCTAAAGTGTAGCAAGTTGATGGTCTCAGACCAGACCTCAATGACTCTACAAAAACCCACATTTTACAACATGTGGATTTTCACCCAAATTGGCTAAATTTCAGCCGACACCTAAAACATTTTCGGTTTGATTGACATGCGATGAACAATATCGCATGGTCTTATTTTCAGGAGGGCCTTGCATTATCGTGTTGTAATTTCTTGAACGAGTCCATGACTTGCGGGAGGAAAACAAAATGTGTGGAAAATACCCACCATGTCATCAGGTCAAGTATGCATTCAAAAGTTTTGCAGAGGTGTGCCATCACCAACTGTGTGAAAGAATGGCCCGCGAAAGCAGATATCACAGAACTACTTCTAATATCCCTTAAAGTAACCTCTAAGCAACACAGTACAAGATACACTTCACCGCACACATGGGGGCATCATAATCATCATTGGCCATGGTCAATCCACTTCTGGATGAAAGCCTCCCCAACGACACCGAGGAAACAATAATTGTTTAGTTTTATTTGTATATAATTATTAAGTAATATGTTTACCTTTCCTATACTTGGCACGCCTATCGTGATTTTGTATTGCTCACTGTTGTAATGTTCTGACCCCGTACCCCTTACTGGACATCTCTGAAAAAGTTTTAGAGCTCATTGGATTCCTCAAGCATAATAAATATTCTGATAATACTCGAGGTGCTCTTATGTCTCCATCTCCCCGGTGGAAGCCCTCTTGGACTCGGATTCCTTGGCTGCCATAATAATTATTCTCAAACGTCAACCGCATCCCCCTTTCAGCGAAGTATCCTGTCCCAAGCCCGGCCTTACTTTTCCTTCAGTTTCACCGGCGTCACTGAAACCTGCACATGTTCTATAATCCACGTGTTCCTCTTTCTGTTTCGCAGTCACTTCCAGTGGCATCTCTGTTGCTTTTCCGCACACACTCAAGTGTTTAGTTCCTTGTATTTATTCATGACAGTCGAGGCAAGCACCGAAAAAGTTCACACACAGGAGCAAGCCACCAATATGCAGTGACACATGGCCAATCAGTCCTCACAGCTGTTCTGCTGGGAGAGAGCAAGCATGGACCAATTTAGCCCAAGAGACAAAACAATTCCTACCCGGTGCCATGCACAAACAGGTCACCAACAGACAGGACACAAGAATGTGCCCTTTTTGAACTTTGTTTTGTCCTTTTGCCCCAGTTTTATTCAAATTGTGCAATCAGTGCCATGTCATGAGCTGAAAGTGTCCATTGGGAGCTTTGTAGTAACGGCATATTTCCATGCTGTGCTCGACAAAAGCCTGCAGAAGCAGATAGCACAGAATTACTTTAAATGACCCTATTTATCTGCACACTGCATGTTGTACTTTACCATACTCCCTACTGCAGCTAAATCTAACTCACATGGCAATAGCACGACATTTTTGTTTGCTAGATATGGAATTTGCCGACATTAAGTGACAAACAAAATTGAAACTTATGTGGCAATATTTGACTTTTAACTCATGACTGAGATGTGATTATCAACTCTACACACTTGAGAACACTGTTAAACGGGCAATCAAACCTCAGAATTCAAACCCAGAAGCTCAGTGGCGTCAGCTCAGCACTTCGACCCCTGTGCCACCGGGCTGAACATCAACTCGCTCACTCAAATCACAGTCAGTTCCATGTCCCCCTTGTACCACACCACGCAACCTGTCAATGCAGCCGTTTGATTCAGACAAGCACCAAAACAGAGGCGAGCGTTTGCTCCTTTACCTGGTGGCAAGGTGAACCCAGGAGGAAGCTGGATTGTTTGCGGTCGTGGTGCAATAATCTGCGGCGGTAGCAGCCTCTGCTGGAGTGCGAGACCCGGTCGCGCTGGACTCAGCGCCGGTCCGGGCGAGGTGGAGGCGGTACACTCACCCTCACCACGCCACTGTGCCCACCAGCCATAGGCACCATCCCGCACCACTGGGTGCCAAGGTGGACACAGTGGCAGTCTGCTGTTGTTGCTGCTGTTGTTGCTGTGGACTGCTGATGAGGGTAATCGCGGGGCGAGAGGTCACGGCACTTATGACTGACGGCTGCCCGCTCACAACACCCCCGGCGTGGTGCACATGAGCGGTGGGTGTCCGATGGAGTTGCTGCTGCTGCTGATGATGTTGCTGCTGCTGGTGCTTATAATACTGCTGGTGCTGACGATGCTGATTGGTGCTCCGTTGTGGCTCGCAGGTGGCCGCTGCAGAGTGATCGTGGCGAGACCGGGGGGGTTGGAAGTGGTGTTGGGGTTGGTGAAAGTAACACTGGGGTTGGTGGAGGTGGTGATGATGGTGGTGGCGGTGATGATGGGTTGGGTGCGATGAGGTTGGGGTGACGTTAGGGTTGAGGTTGGTGGTGACATTGAAGTTCATCCGCCCTGAGTCCAACGCAACCACCGACATAGCCACACCATTGTTGCTGTTGCCACCGCTGTTAATGCTCGAGGTCCTTGCAGGTGAAACTACACCGACTCCACCACCGACTCCACCACCGACAACGACGCCTCCTCCTGCTCCTCCTGCCCCAGCGGGTGTCCCGTACACGGAGCCCCCGTTCACCGGTGTTCGACCCAAAGGTAACACGGGAACATCGGCGTGGTTGGACAGCGAGGAGATGGAGGTGGTGGTGGATGATGATGGTGATGGTGATGCAGGGGCCGAAACAGACGATGACTGCGATGATAACGAGGAAGAGGAACAGGTGGATGCAGCTGCCGATAACGATGACTGTGTCAATGATGATGCTTGCGCTAATGATGTTGACGGTGATGAAAGTAATGCCGCTGTTGATGATGACGACGACGACGACGAGCTGCTGCTACTGCTGATGAGATGACAGTGAAGACGTGATGATAATAACGATGATGCCGACGAGATAACGAAGCGGTAAAGCTGGCCACGTGGATGATAACGATGCTGAGATGTAGACACCACACCCGAAGCCACCACTCCGCCTGCTCTGCTCGTCCCGCCGCCTGCTGCTGCTGCTGTTGCAGCTGCTGCAGCTGCTGATACGCTGCTGCTGTTGTTGTTGNAAGANTAAAATTCCTCCGCCGCAGCCGTCGCTCATCCTAGCGTGGACCGGCCTCGGCCCGCAACAGCCGCTTTTTGAGGCGCCTCCCCCGCGGCANCCGCGGCTCCGGCCGCCCCTCCTGGTCCGGCAGCTGTTGTTGCTGCTGCTGTGGCTGCTGCTGTTGTTGCTGCTGCTGTGCGTGGCTGTTAGCACAGTGGGCCGCTGTCGCGAGAGGCGCGACTCGAGCGAGCCCACCAGCTCGCTCACCGCCTTCTCGTCCACGTCGCGTGAACATCTCCAGCAGAGGGTCGCTCGCGTTCGCCATCTTGTGTTGGGCGATCCCGGGGGCGGGGGTGGGGGCTGTGTGGGGGGAGGGGTGGAGTGGGCGGGGCCAAGAACGATGGGGGCTGTGTGGGGGTGGGGGCTGTGGGGGGGGAGGGGTGGAGTGGGCGGGGCGAAGAACGATGGGGGGTGTATGGGGGGTGGGGGCTGTGTGGGGGGAGGGAGNGTGGAGTGGGNCGGGGCGAAGAACGATGGGGGGTGTATGGGGGNTGGGGCTGTGTGGGGGGGGGGAGGGGTGGAGTGGGGCGGGCCAAGAACGATGGGGGGTGGGGCTGTGTGGGGGNGGGGGAGGGTTGAGTGGGCGGGGCGAAGAACGATGGGNGGGTGGGGCTGTGTGGGGGGGGGGAGGGGTGGAGTGGGGCGGGCCAAGAACGATGGGGGGTGGGGCTGTGGGGGGGAGGGCTGTGTGGGTGGGGGAGGGGCTGTGTGGGTGGGGCTGTGTGGGGAGGGGCTGTGTGGGGGGTGGGGGGTGTGGGGGGGGCTGTGTGGGGGGGGGCGTGTGGGGAGGGGCTGTGTGGGGGGGNCTGTGTGGGGGGAGGGGCTGTGTGGGGGGGGGGGGCTGTGTGGGGGGCTGTGGGGGAGGGGCTGTGTGGGGGGGGGAGGGNTGTGTGGGGGGGCTGTGTGGGGGGGGGCTGTGTGGGGGGGCTGTGTGGGGGAGGNCTGTGTGGGGGGGGGGGCGTGGGGAGGGGCTGTGTGGGGAGGGGCTGTGTGGGGGGGGGGGGAGGGGCTGGTGGGAGGGCTGTGGGGGGGGGGGGCTGTGTGGGGGGGGAGGGGCTATGTGGGNTGGGGCTGTGTGGAGAGGGCTGTGTGGGGAGGGTTGAGTGGGGTGGGGCGGAGAACGGCGTGGGGGGTGGGGTATGCGGGGGTGGGGCTGTGAGGGTGGGAGGGCTGTGGGGGGTGGGGCTGTGAGGGGGGGGGGATATGCGGGGGGAGGGGTGGAGTGGAGCGAAGACGGCGATGGGAGGGNCAGGGTGTGCGGGGGCTGTGGGGGTGGGGCTGTGTGGGGGAGGGGTGGAGTGGGGCGGGGCGCAGAACGATGGGGGGTGGGGGTATGCGGTGGGTGGGGCTGTGTGGGGAGGGTGGAGTGGGNCGGGGGCAGACGGCGGCGGGGGTGGGCTGTGAGGGTGGGGAGGGGCTGTGTGGGGGGTGGGGCTGTGAGGGTGGGGCGGGGATATGCGGGGGAGGGGTGGAGTGGGGCGAAGAACGGCGATGGGAGGGCAGGGTGTGCGGGGGCTGTGGGGNTGGGGCTGTGTGGGGGAGGGTGGAGTGGGGCGGGGCGCAGAACGATGGGGGTGGGGTATGCGGTGGGTGGGGCTGTGTGGGGGAGGGTGGAGTGGGGCGGGGCGCAGAACGGCGGCGGGGGTGGGCTGTGAGGGGTGGGGAGGGGCTGCGTGGGGGTGGGGGCTGTGAGGGGTGGGGCGGGGNATATGCGGGAGGGGTGGGGTGGAGTGGGCGGGCGGAGAACGGCGATGGGAGGGGTAGGGTGTGCGGGGGGCTGTGGGGTGGGGGCTGTGGGGGGTGGGGTGGAGGGGTGTGCGGGGGTGGGGCTATGTGGGTGGAGGGGGTGGGGCTGTGGGGAAAGGAGCTGTGGAGTGTGGTGGGGGGAGATGAGCGGAGGGGGGGGGGGGCTATGCGACGGTGGGGGAAGAGGTGGGTGGCCATAGGGGAATGGAAGGAGTGGAAGGGAATGAAGAGGTGGGGGTGCAGGGGGAGGGGGGGGNTGCAAGAAGAGGGAGGGCTGTGGGGGTGCAAGGTGATAAAGTGATGAGGGTGGCGACTGAGAGGGTGTTGAGGGAGGAAATATGAGGGAGGGTGGCGGGGCCGTGGGGTAAAGAGGAGAGGTGTGACGGGTCGGCGGAAAGGGGACTTGGATGTGTAAGCTGAGGGAGGGCTATGGGGTGTAAGGGGGGAGGGCTATGGGGTGTGAGGGAGGGGCTGTGGGGTGTAAGCTGAGGGGGGGCTATGGGGGTGTGAGGGCGGGGAGGGGCTGTGGGGGTGTGAGGGGAGGGGCTGTGGGGGTAAGCTGAGGGAGGGCTGTGGGGGTAGAGGGGAGGGGCTGTGGGGGTGNAGGGGAGGGGCTGTGGGGGTGGAGGGAGGGCTATGGGGTGTGAGGGAGGGGAGGGNTGTGGGGTGGAAGCTGAGGGGAGGGCTATGGGGTGTGAGGGGAGGGNCTATGGGGGTGTAAGCTGAGGGAGGGTGTGGGGGTGTAAGCAGAGGGAGGGGCTATGGGGTGTAAGCTGAGGGAGGGGCTGTGGGGTGTAAGCTAAGGGGAGGGGCTATGGGGTGTAAGTGAGGGGAGGGCTATGGGGGTGTAAGCTGAGGGGAGGGTTTATAGGGAGGGGCTGCAAGAACGGGGATCAATTTGAATGTGGTTATAATCGATGCTTAAGCTCAAACACTAAATGCATCTTATGCAAATCGATTACTATTTAGCAAATGAATGCATGTGCAAATTCCACCATTAGCCGAATGGAGAAACGTGCGTTTCGAGTATTTGGCTGCTATCAATTCCCACGTGATAAGCCAACTTCGTTTGTGGCCAGGTCGCTTATGAAAAGAAGCTATTAACTCTGCGGGTTTTACCTGGTAAAATAAAAAAAATGTGTTTAGTTTAACTTTTTTATTGATTTGTATTTTTTTTGCAACGTTCTGACCCACCCGACTGATTCTGGGATGCGTAACTCAAAAATGAATTAACGTAAATGTTCAGGATGAGAATGGGAAAATAACCCTGAAATATGACCATGCATGAAGACAGTTGAACACGTATAGCAGGCTTTCGTGACCAATAGTATCCATAATACAGGGGTTTTAGTTTAGATCGCGTAAATATAAATGCGTCGTTAAACCCGCAATTTAAAAAGGGTTTTCACGTACACAGAACATGCCAATTCGTTACTAGTACAGCACTAACCGGTGTGTTGGAGAGCCAAGCCACAACATTTACAATCTGAGTACGACGTTTCGCCAGAAATTACAACCAGCTTCATCAGGCGACAGACAAATTTGTGGAGAACTTGGACTTAGATTGTAAATGTTGTGGCTTGGCTCTCCAACACAGGTTAGTGCTGTACTAGTAACGAATTGGGACGCTTTGTTTACGCGACAAACCTTACTAATTGGCTGTGTCGGGTGGTGGAGGNTTTAACGACACATTTAATTTACGCGATCTAACCCAAAGAAATAAACCTGGATTCTGGAAAATATAGTTCGCTCGCGTTCCCAATGGGTATTATTGCTATGTTTCCTGAGTTGCAGTGTATCGTCCCTTTTTTTCGTTCCTTGCCTGAGGACGTGTCTTTCGGTCGTTTTTTAACCCACTCCCCTGATCCTCAGCTGACAACACAGGCTCGTTGTGGACAAAATGTCGTGAAAATTTTTTCAAATTTTATTTTTAGGATTTTATTATTACCAATCTAAGTGAATGCAATCATCGACCCAAGGTGAGCCATCTCAGCAGAGACGAGTGCTCTAACGCATTAAGGATTTATTGAAAAATTTGTTTTTACTAGTTTACTTAATACTTTGATTTGAACCCATGCCTTATTGAAGCTTTTCACAAGCTCACCAATTTCATGTGCTAGTTTTTTGTGAGTGCCCCTCCGTTTTGGCGGCTCTGCTCATAAAGATGTTATTAACCAAGAAAAATTTAACAGTCATAGCCATATTATACCGATACTAGTCTATTTTTTGGTTCTTTCGGTAAAGTCACGTAGAATGGAAATAATAAAATAATAAAAATAAAGCATAATAAAATAATTCTCACGACGTTTCGGCCACAACGCAAGCAGCCGTCCTCAGGTGAAGAACAGGTCTGTCAGAAAGACAGCGTCTGAATGAACACCACCAGGCTTGGCAGCGTATATTTAAGCTGGTTGGAGGGGAAGAGCGCCTTGACAAAGGAATTTGCATATCAAGAGGAATTTAGCATATTTATGGGAAATGCAGGTATGTGATTAGTACTACTTATGCCCGTGCATTATGCAGGATTAGCAGCATCAAAGGGAGGGGATATGGGAAATGCAGGTATGTGATTAGTACTACTTATGCCCGTGCATTATGCAGGATTATCAGCATCAAAGGGAGGGGATACTAGTCTATTTTACCGAGTTTATTACATCCTCAGCGCTCAGCAGTTTTGCTCTTTTGTTGTGAGTGCCACTATCGGTTCTGGGGGCAATCGGTCTATCCTCACTATCCCCTCCTTACGCACCTACAGCCCCCCCCCCCACCATGCCCAGTATAAACCCCTTGACTCCGGCTTCACTCCCACTTCAGTAAAGTTCTTGCTGTGGTTGTCACACCTGATGATGATTGCTTGTGTTGCAATCGAAACGTCGTGATTTTTTTTATTTTTTTATTTTTTTTACCTACGTGACTTTACCGAAACAACCAGAGTATTTTCACAAGCTGTTTGCGCAGAAACGAAATTTCACAATCACGGAATGATGATGCTTTTCAAGCATTCTTATACGGTATTTTAAAATAGTGATAAAATAATAAAAAACGGTGATAAAATGTAAATATATTTGGGGATTCATCTTCTTGGTTTTTTCGGTAAAGTCACGTAGAAGGGAAGTATTATTTAATTACTTCCCTTCTACGTGACTTAACCGAAAAAAAACAAGAAGATGTAAATATATATTGCAGAACCCGTGTGCTTATTGTCACGATTTTTTTGGACAAATTTGTTGAATGTTTTTTCCATTATTATGATCAATATCGGCTGCGAAAACCTACGTCTTAAAACGTCGACGTTTTAAAGTCTTACATGAACAATACTGTGTTTGTGTAATGACGTCACTTGCTCATGATTATTAGTGAAGGGGGGGGTCCATTTGGAGGACGTCACCTGCTCATGAATATTAATGAGGGGCAGGTCGATGTGGAGTGACGTCACGAGCGTTAAGGACATACATTGCTGGGTGATTTTAGTCGGTATGTAAACAAAAACTTTGCTCTTTTAAATCCTTTATATTAATTCATGCTTGCGTGNTTGCTTGCTTGCTTACGACCGTGCAAATCTTTCGGTCGTTTTTTAACCCCTTCCCGTGATCCACACAGCTCGTTGTGCGTGACAATAATGTTTGTGAAAAATGTTTTCCAAAATTTTCATTTTTAGGAAAAAATATGATATTTAATTACCAATTCTTAATGCTGGCATGCAATCATCTGACCATAGGTGGCAGCCATCTCAAGCCAGAAGACGAGAGGACTCTAGCCGCCACGCATATAAAGGATTTATAGTGAAAAACTTTGTTTTTACGGGTTAATTTTTTCACCAATGGGTTTGAAGTGAAGGATGGTGGCAAATGTTGTCTTGTTAAATTATGCCTTTAAAACTGAAAACTACTTACCTGCAATACCTCTATTTAAATAGACTATAGAAAAAAATGTTACACCCCTCTGTCCTCTTATCCACATTGATACGGGCGTATGTGGGGACTATGGCTTAACCGCAAAAAAAACTATCTGCACAGATACATACGGACAAGAGAAGTATTTATACTCTTAGGTTTTTTCGGTAAAGTTACGTAGGTAAAAAATCAAATTAAAATTAATATGTGCTGTGTTCCGACCTGAAGAAATTGTTAAACGTGATTTTTTTTATTTTATTTTATTAATTTTAATTTTATTTTTTACCTACGTGACTTTACCGAAAAACCTAAGAGTATGAATCTTGCAGTCAGAAAGCTTAAAATCTAGAAGAAAAAGTATTATCAAACAGGAGGAATGAACGGTGCAACGCACTCACTGTAAATACTGCAGGTAAAAGGATTGTCATCGATTGTCCTGGCTGCAGACATTGGTAGGTCACAAATATTAATGGGCTAAGAGGCGTTTCAGTATTAGGGGCCGTCCATAAATGACGTCACGCACCTGGGGGGGGGGGGTCAGACATTTGTGACGATGTGTGACGAGGGGGGGGGGGTTGAGAAATGTGACGTCAGATCAAAATGCGAAACTTTAAATAAATATAGACAACACGTTCTACTTAATTAAATAGACTTTATAAAAAAATATTTTCTCCGACAACATCAGAGTGCAGCGCCACATCAAATACGCACTACAATGACAATAGTTTAAAGCGATTTGAAGCATCTGAATTTTTTTTCGGGGTGGGGGGCAGAGCTTTGTGACGTCATTTGAGGGGGGGGGTCTGACTTTTTGTGACGTCGTGTGACGAAGCGGGGGGGGGTCAAAAATCGTCCAAAATCGCGTGACGTCATTTATGGACGGTCCTTATGCATACCGTTATGACAACTAAAGGACTTAATGTGTAGGCAGTTTGAGCAGCATTCGTCCTCGCCGCTGCGCTTGGACACGACGCGAATCGATTAATCGATCTGATATGACGGGTAATCGATTAATCGATCAGTGTCAATCAGACAACGGGAGATTGAGGTTGTCGCTGCCAGGGAGGCTCTAACTGCGCATGCGCACGGGGTGGGGGTGGGAGATGGCGGGTTTCGAGCTCGCAGTGCGCATGCGTCAAGAGTTGGGGCAGCGGTGGGGGGAGGGCAGGGGCTAAGCCGCGCAGTGCGCATGCGCTGAGGGAGGGCAGTGGGCGTTTAGGTAGGGGTGGGGCGTTGTGTGTCTGAGGAATCGATACACGTAGAACATTCGATTCCTACACAATCTACATACAGGGACTCCTCTACTTACGAACATTCGACTTGCGAACTTTCAGAGATACGAACAAACATATCCGTATGTGAAGAACCAGTGGCATCTACATCTACATAACGTGAAGAACCAGTGGCATCTACATCTACAGGACATGAAGAACCAGTGACATCTACATCTGCAGAACATGAAGAACCAGTGACATCTACATCTACAGAACGCAAAGAACCAGTGGCATCTACATCTGTAGAACATGAAGAACCAGTGGCATCTACATCTACAGAACATCAAGAACCAGTGACATCTACATCTGCAGAACGTGAATAACCAGTGGCATCTACATCTACAGGAGATAATACAACTTTTAAAGCCACAATGTGTTTGGAATGGACAGGAGTAAAATTGGACTTATGAACAAATCGACTTACGAACATACCTCTGGAATTTCAAGGACAGTGCATAACATTATCAGAGTTGTGTTTTTGTTTGCATTCCAATCGCAGGTGTTGTGGTCAACGCAAACATGACTCCTTGTAAAAAAGGTGTCAGTTTTGTTGCCAGATAAAAGGGTAAATAAGTATAACCCGTAAAACAAAGTTTTTCACTATAAATCCTTTATATGCGTGGCGGCTAGAGTCCTCTCGTCCTCTGGCTTGAGATGGCTGCCACCTATGGGTCAGATGATTGCATTGCACCATTAAGCAATTGGTAATTAAATATAATTTTTTGTCCTAAAAAGTGTAAAATTTTGGGAAAATTTTTCACAAACATTAATTGTCACGCACAACGAGTCTGTGTGGAAAATGTCAGCTCGATTGGATCACGGAAAGTTGGTTAAAAAACGACCGAAAGATTTGCACGGTCCTAAGCAAGCAAGCGAACTAATATAAAGGATTTAAAAGAAGTGAATACGTGGTAAGTACAAAACATCTTAATTTCGATTTAAAGCTTTCGTGAGCAGGGACTTGGTTCTTTCGGTAAAGTACGTAGAATACAAACTCGTGAGAATGATTTTATTATTTAATATTTATTATTTTATTACTTCTATTCTACGTGACTTTAGCGAAAGAACAAGAAGATCTTTAAATTTTATTTGTAGGTTTTTGTGATGTGATCTGTTTACCTTCCCTACACTTTGCACTCCCTATGGGGCCGTCCATAAATGACGTCACGCACCTAGAGGGGGGGGGGGTCAGACATTTGTGACGATGTGTGACGAGGGGGGGGGTGAGAAACGTGACGTCAC
Source organism: Lethenteron camtschaticum (assembly GCA_018977245.1). Classification (NCBI taxonomy): domain Eukaryota; kingdom Metazoa; phylum Chordata; class Hyperoartia; order Petromyzontiformes; family Petromyzontidae; genus Lethenteron; species Lethenteron camtschaticum. The sequence continues at coordinate 6,883,901 of MU249602.1, read as the reverse complement.
ATCAAAATGCGCAACTTTAAATAAATATAGACAACACGTTCCACCTAATTAAATATACTTTTTAATTCCTTTATATTAAGTTCGCTTGCTTGCGCGCTTACGACCGTGCAAATCTTTCGGTCGTTTTTTAACCCACTTCCGTGATCCAATCGAGCTGACATTTTGCACACAGACTCGTTGTGCGTGACAATTATTTTCGTGAAAAAATTCCAAATTTTTACACTTTTTTGGGAAAAATATATTTAATTACCAATTGCTTAATGGTGGCAGGCAATCATCTGACCCATAGGTGGCAGCCATCTCAAGCCAGAGGACGAGAGGACTCTAGCTGCCACGCATATAAAGGATTTATAGTGAAAAACTTTGTTTTTACGGGTTAATTTTTTAACAAATGTTTTCTCCTACAACATCACAGTGCAGCGCACATTAAATACGCGCTACAATGACAATAGTTTAAAGCGAATTGAAGCATGTTTTATTTGGGGGGGCAGAGCTTTGTGACGTATATTTGAGGGGGGGGGGTCTGACTTTTGTGACGCCGTGTGACGATGGGGGGGGGGGNAGGAGGCCAAATCACCTGCCCACGACTCCCTGGAGCCAGCACTTGCAGCGCTGCGCCTTACTTAAAAACAATCGACTCCGTGTCTGCCGAATCGATGACCGATTCTCGATTCGCCATGCATCCGAATCGCCGCCACGCAACAGGATAACATCCGCGTTTGGTAATCGATCCGGGTACGAATCGACATGACGATTCTATATCCCCCCCCTCCATCAGCGACTACCGCGAGAGAATCGATACAGCGTCAGATCGATTCGATTCCGGAGGTTGCGTGTCAAAATCCGGACGTCCTTGGTCCCGCCGCGGCAATGGCGAAAGCGCCGCGCGTGTCGCTGCTGCTGCCCACGTACAACGAGCGGAGAACCTGCCCATCGTGTTGTGGCTCATCGACCAGAGCCTCACCCAGAGGTGAGCCACGGCTCACGATGGCTGAGGTGGTGGTCGCGTGTGTGTTGTGGTGGTGGTTGTGGTGGTTGTGGCGGTGGCTGTGGTTGTTGTGTGTGGTTGTGGTGGTGTGGCGGCGGTGGCGGCGGTCAATGTGGCGGTGGTTGTGGTGTTGTGGTGGTGGTTGTGGTGTTGTGNTGGTGGTGTGGCGATGTTGTGGCGTGGTTGTGGCGGTTGTTGTGGTGGTGGTGGCGGTGTTTGTGGCGGTTGTTGTGGTGTAGTGGTTATGGTGGTGGTATGGGAGCGTTGGTTGTGGTGGCGGTGGTGGTGGTATGGGGAGCGTTGGTTGTGGTGGCGGTGGTGGTGGTATGGGAGCGTTGGTTGTGGTGGCGGTGATTGTGTGGTGGTGGTTGTGGTGGTGGTGGCGATGGTGGTGGCGATGGTTGCGGTGACGGTGATGGTTGTGGTGGTGGTGGTATGGGGAGCGGTGAAGGACGCTGCTGCTGCTGAGCAGTTGGAGGCAGTCGCCCTCCAGCAGCAACGACAGCGGAGGCAGAGGAGCGACGCTCACAACAACGAGCTGAGCGCCGGGTGGATAAAACGAGGGCTGAATATAGAGGTCATCTCAGCCGGCCAACCCATGGCACCTGCAGGGTCTGTCCCGTGACCCGCTCCGTGTCGGCGAGCCTTGGACAATTCACGTGGCCGCCCCAAAGTGCACCTAGCCTGGCACAGGCGCCGTGGTGACGTCACAATCACTTTAAGTGGCGAATGGAGCATGGCTTTTTAATATTTTTGGTGGCCTCTTGGAGTTTGGTGGTCGTTGTTGTGGCCACAGCGATGGCACTCGATCTGGAAAAAAGACGCTTTGTGGAGATGGAGCGATGCAATCAGTGGGCTGAGTGGTGGAATATTGCAGGTCGCAGGGACAATGAGTGGATAGACAATGAATGGCTCCTGCCCGTGAGTGTGGGGTGGGGCTGGGTGGGGAGGGGCTGGTCACCCTGTGGTGCCCTTATAAAACTCAACGTTTAACCTACTCACGCCGGCTTGTGCCCGCCCTCACAGTCGGGCATATTTGCGGAATACACCACGCCGCCGTTGACCCTGGCCATTGACCGAGCAACTCGACGTTCCTACCAGCTCCCTCCGCAGGAATGTGTTACGAGACAGCTTTTCTTAGAGCATAGTCTCACATGGCCTCATCTGGTCCAACACCATGTGAGACTAGGCTCTAAGGAAAGCTGTCTCGGGTGTGGACCAATCAATTTCAAGGACTGTGCATATCATTATCAGAGTTGTGTTTTTTTTTGCATTCCGACCGCAGGTATTGTGGTCAATGCAAACATGACTCCTTGTAAAATAAAAAGGTGTAAGTTTTTTGCCAGATAAAAGGGTAAAAAAACAATTATCACTGTGATGTGGTTTATTATTTGGTTACGAGCCGCTTGCCCATCCAAGGACGACGGGTGTATTGCAGTAAATCTGAAACTTGCAAGCGAAAAGCAGATCGCGACGTGATATATTATTTATTACCTTTTTTTAAATAATAAAACGATAATAATATTTATATGTTTTACCTTTTTTATAATAAATATAATTTTACATTTTTAAAAGTAAAATAATACTATTATTTTTATTATTATGTTTCCCTTTTTAATAATAAAGTAATAATATTATTTTGATTATTATTTTTGTAACCTTTTTTAAAATAAAATAATAATATTCTTTTTTCCCGTGACGTGATATATTCATTGCATCAATTCGTGTGCAATTCGTAAGGGCGCGGTGACACAGACCTATTTCATTTTAAGGTTATAATCCCTTGTTCATCGTGACGTCCTTTTTACTTTGATGTCTCAACAGCGTTACGGAGATCACGTGACGTGAGGGTTCTGCCTTGTAGTGAGAGCTGTGAGTTGACCCGAGGAGGGGGAGGAGGCGCCTCGCCCCCCATGTGGAGTGACGTCACCTGCTAATTATTATTAATGGAGGGGGGTCCATTTGGATGACGTCACGAAACGTGTTTTTGTTTTTAATTTTATATTTATTAATGAAATAACCAGAATAAGTCTACATTATAGACTGCCAGTACGCTCACTCAGGTTAAGAACCAGGCTACAGTCAACATTATAGACTGCCAGTACACTCACCGAGGTTAAGAACCAGGCTACAGTCTACATTATAGACTGCCAGTACGCTCACCGGGTTAAGAACCAGGCTACAGTCTACATTATAGACTGCCAATATGCTCACCAGGTTAATAACCAGGCTACAGTCTACATCATAGACTGCCAGTACACTCACCGAGGTTAATAACCAGGCTACAGTCTACATTATAGACTGCCAGTACGCTCACCGAGGTTAAGAACCAGGCTACAGTCTACATTATAGACTGCCAGTACACTCACCAANCTTAAGAACCAGGCTACAGTCTACATTATAGACTGCCAGACACTCACCCGATAAAGAACCAGGCTCCAGTCTACATAAGTGTTTTATTTTTATTATTTATTATATTTTATTTTTCTTTCTATGTGACTTTACCGAAAGAACCAAAGAATAGAACGTCACCTGTTCATGATTATTAATGAGGGGGCTGGTCGACGTGGAGTGACGTCACGCGCGTTACACACAGACATTCTTGGGTAGATAATGGGCGGCGGGAGGGGTTGGTGGCCTTGCTTCCATTGAGCTCTATCCATGATATTTACTCCAGAACTTGATCATCCATGGCAATGTTAGTCTATGGGCAGTGTTAGTCTATGTGCAATGTTAGTCTATGGGCAATGTTAGTCGACCTGCAATGTTAGTCTATGGGCAATGTTAGTCTATGGCAGTGTTAGGCTATGGGCAATGTTAGTCTATGGGCAATGTTAGTCTATGGGCAGTGTTAGTCTATGGCAGGGGTCGGCAACCAAAATAACAAGAAGAGCCATTTCTTTCCAGCAAAATTAGTATTTGGGCAATGCATCTGAGTCATGTATGTCAGACAGCGTAAGAGCCGATGGCTCCGGAGCCTAGGGCACCTGGTCTATGGGCAGTGCTAGTCTATGGGCAATGTGAGTCAATGGGCAATGTGAGTCTATGGGCAATGTTAGTCTACGGGCAATGTTAGTCTATGGGCAATGTTAGTCTATGGGCAGTGCTAGTCTATGGGCAATGCAAGTCTATGGGCAATGTTAGTCTACGGGCAATGTTAGTCTACGGGCAATGTTAGTCTATGGCAATGTTAGTCTATGGGCAGTGTTAGTCTATGGGCAATGTTAGCCTATGGGCAATGCTAGTCTATGGGCAATGTTAGTCTATGGGCAGTGTTAGTCTATGTGCAGTGTTAGTCTATGGGCAGTGTTAGTCTATCGGCAATGTTAGTCTATGGCACTGTTAGCCTATGGGCAATGTTAGTTTATGGGCAATGTTAGTCTATCGGCAATGTTAGTCTATGGGCACTGTTAGCCTATGGGCAATGTTAGTCTATGGGCAATGTTAGTATGTGCAATGTTAGTCTATTGGAATGTAAGTCTATTTGGAATGTAAGTCTATCTCTGTATTTACCAGATTCTTTTGAGAAGACGTCGGTGATTGTGGCCAATTCTGTCCATGCCAATTTCTCAAGTACTCCCCCTTGCATCCAAATGTTCAAATTGCTTGTGCGCTTAATTCGCTGCCTTCCCCGGCTTCTTGTAGCGCCCGTAATTTCCCCCAGTCAAAACATTACATTCAGTTCAATAATTAAGATTGGCAATGGGAGTTGCTGCTCCATCCAGTCTCCGTGCGCACCGTCTCTCTCCCCGTTCCACAGTGGCCTCTCCTACGAGGTGATCGTCATCGACGATGGAAGTCCAGACGGAACGCTCAAGGTGGCCCGGCAACTCCAGGACATCTACGGAGCCCACAAAATTGTGAGCGCCGCGTTCCTTTCAAAAAAAACTTTAAACTCTAAAACTCAAGATTTTTATTTTAGCGGTAAGGCCCCCACCGAGCTGATTTAGCTCCTTTTTAAATCCTTTATATTAAGTTTGCGTGCTTGCGTGCTTGCTTGCTTGCTTACGATCGTGCAAACCTTTTGGTCGTTTTTTAACCCACTTCCCGTGATCCAATCAAGCTGACATTTTGCACATATACTCGTTGTGCGAGACAATTAATGTTCGTGAAATTTTTTTCCAAAATTTTACACTGTTTAGGGAAAACAAATTAAATATTTAATTACCAATTGTTTAATACTGCAGACAATCATCTGACCCATAGGTGGCAGCCATCTCAAGCCAGAGGACGAGAGGACTCTAGCCGCCACGCATATAAAGGATTTAGAGTGAAAAACTTTGTTTTTACGGGTTTGCTTATTCATAAGTGACCTGGCCACAAATGATAGCTCGCCGAAGTGGCTTATCATATTGAAATTTATAGCAGCCAAATGCTCTTAAGGGCATTTTGTTGATTCTAAATGTGGCGGGCAAAAACTGGTGAGACTAGGCCATAAAGAAGGCTGTCTCTGATCTAGGCCAATCAGTTTCAAAAACAACGCCATATCGGAGCATGTTTGTTTGTTCACCACCAGTACATGTGGTTAATGCAGCCATGATTCCTTGCGAAAAGGTTTATATTCGGTGTTTGAACATCTTATAACACCTGTTTTATTGCCAGAAAGGGTAAAACCTATTGTTATTTTTCATACATTGATACTGGCAACGAAANGGTGCCATGGTAGGCCTCCCAGTTGGCACCTCTTGACGTGTTTCATCCTTTGTCTCTCTCTTCCTGCAGGTGTTGAAGCCAAGAGAACAGAAGCTGGGATTGGGTGAGATTTTCTTTCTTCGTTAAGAGGCGACTTTCCATACCGTGTCAACCCACACGGTTTACCCCGTATTCTTACAGAGAAATTGAGTTTTCGGGTCCATACGGCGTACAGACGTTTCATACGGGCAAGGAAAAAATAACAATTGTCTATTTGTTTGTGTTGACTTAAAGCTTTCGTGACTGCAGGAATTCATATTCTTTGGGTCTTTCGGTAAAGTCACATAGATAGGTTCAAAGAAAATAACAAAAACTACGACGGTTCAGGAAAAGGGGGTTAGCTTCTAAAGGCAGTTTATAGAGGTGTAGAGAAGTTCCCACGGACGTACGCGGAGACAGAGGTATGTTAAGGGCTTCCGCCAGGGTTTATTAAAGCTGTTACAATAACACACAGCAGGGTACACAACTCCCAGGGCTAGGGGTCCTACTCTGAGTCCGGGTCCCTGCCGGCTAGCTCCGGTCTCTCTCGTGTCGGATCGGGGACTCTGCCGACTCCACCGAGCGGAGAGAGAAGCACCTCTACGGCTACCACCGGCTTCTCCGCAGACTCACCATTCGATCCCTCTCTCTACCCCTGGTTCCCTCTTCACCCTGCTTACTCTACCCGTTCCCACAGTGACCCCGCTTACGTCACGGGGTCTCCCTTAAGTACCCGAGGAGACGTGACGTCATCGCACTGAACGGCACACCTGACGTCACGTCCCCATTTTTAAATCCTTTATATTAAGTTGACTTGCTTGCTTGCGCGCTTACGACCGTGCAAATCTTTCGGTCGTTTTTAACCCACTTCCCGTGATCCAATCGAGCTGACATTTTGCACACAGACTCGTTGTGCGTGACAATTTATTTTCGTGAAAAAAAAAATTCCTAAATTTTACACTTTTTAGGATTTTTATTTATTTAATTACCAATTGCTTAATGGTGGCAGGCAATCATCTGACCCATAGGTGGCAGCTAATGTTAATGTGAGTGGTGGGCAGCAACCACGACGGTGGTGGGTTTCCACCAATTAAAGGGCTGCCAGGTAAAAAATGTGCATGTTAGCCATCCATATATACTGATGACGATTGCTAGTGTTGCGATTGAAACGTCGTAGTTTTTTGTTATTTTCTTTGAACCTATCTACGTGACTTTACCGAAAGACCCAAAGAATATTTGTTTGTGTTTCTCCCTTGTGATTGGGACTGTCTGTAATAAGGTCTGTAATAAGGTAGGCACTGATAAGAGGTGACAGGTTTGCTCTTCGATCAACCGAAGGGAAAACCCAAATATATAATCAGTCGAATCAACAAAAACGTCACAAACCAATTTGAAAGAAATCGCAAAGGGAATCGGCAGGGGGCATCATCTCAGGAGGGACTCCTCCTTTTGCTGCCACTCCACCGCTCGTCTCAACCACCATCCCTTCTAGCCATGACGTGTCTGCCCAAGCCACACTTTTACTTAACACTCGTACGTACGCACGTGTGTACGTTGAACTTCTTTCGCACCGTACGTAGCCAACCGTGCTGAGGTGCGGGGGAAGGACAACAACTAACACAAAAAAGAATTCTAAAGAATTGAGTTCTCAATCTAGATTCAAAAGTGCATGGCTCCAGTGGCTTCCTAATAGCTCCAGTAGCTTCTTGAGTACATACGTATGTTGAACTTCTTTCACACCGTACGTAGTCAACCGTGCGGGGAAGGACAATAAACTAAACAATAAAAAGCGGTTCTAAAGAAATTAACTTTCAATCTAGACGATTTCAAAGTGCACAGCTCCCAGTAGCTTCCTAATATCAGAAGGAAGAGCGTTCCAGACGGGCCGCAGAAGCGCATCTGAAAGCGCGCTACGCACTGACCGTCTTTGTTCGATGTCTAGCTAAAAGCCGCCGCTGCGAGGCTCGGCAAGGTGCCTTTGACGAGATACGCAAGTTTGAGACGCGTCTCTAACCTGCGTATATGTTCTCGAATCCGTGTTGCTCTGGCCTGTGAACGATACTGATGGCGTTGTGTGTTTACTTGCAGGCACTGCTATACATGGCATGAAGTACGCCAAGGGAGAGTTCATCGTCATCATGGATGCCGACCTGTCGCACCACGTAAGTGCTCGGTCGTTCATTCACCCACTACTCATCCGTTCATTCTCACATTCGTGCGTTCATCAGTTATTGCCCAGCAGCAGTTTGGCGGGCAAAATAATGACAATATAACCCCAACACTCATCTTAACTAGAAATTTTACCCCAACTCTCGTCCTGATTGGTTGGCACGTCACATGTCGCAGGATCCCGTTCAGTCGAAAGAAGCCCAGCGGCTCTTGGGCCCTCCGAGCCGAAATCAATGAAATCTAAACATGTCAAGTCCGCCGCTGGACGATGGCCTCCTCACGCTGTGCGGGCTCGTTGAGACGTCGTCTGGCCATACTTCACCACGCCGGTCAACGCGGGTTCGTGAAGCGGGGAAGCATAGAAGCAGGGCATAGAAGCGCAAAATGGATGTCGCTGCACTGCCACCCACGGCTACAACATACGCTCAACCAAAGGCAACACTTTGTCATTATAACAACGGGTTCGAACTGGGATACCTGATTATGTAATTAATCGATGACTCCTAATTATGGTTCGTTTACTCGACTATTTGGATCGCACGGAAAGAGTTGGGGGGGGGGGAAGTATAAGCTCTATTCTCACGTGTGCCGCTGGACGGGAGGTGGATGGGCAGGGCTTCGTGGCATCGTCAGCCGCTGTCACGTGTGGCTTGCGGGGGAGGACGGACGTGGGGTTGCTGCGATTTTCTTTAAATATTTTTTGGTTGAACGATTCACCAATCGCCCCATCAGTAGTCAAGTTCAAGTTCATTTATTAGGTAGAGCCCTGTGAGCCATCGGCTCTTGAATCGGGTGCAACCGCAAAAAACAACAAACAAAAACATGAACAAGAAAACATCTTAAAGTGATATGTGACTAAGTGCAATCAGAAAATCCAAGAAAAGACGGCAAAATATTGCAGACGTGATGGTTGCACACACCTTATACGTGTGCGAAAATGCACGGCAAGTTCTCGTATTAACACGGTAGATGCGTTCCGAAAAGTGCCCGGAAAATGAATGCATTCGGCGGACGCGATTTCCCCGTAAACAATGTAATAACGATCAAGTTTGGCGAGATACGATGTACTACTACTACGCACACGCGGTGAGACGGCGGGAAAAATACCTGGGGGTATGCCGCATCACTGTATCATTCCATGTTACTGTATCACTCCGCTCAGCTGCGCACCTCAAATAAATAGTTCGTCTTCGACCGCTCAGAAACCACGTGACATCAGGCGCGCCTTCCACGGTAAAACGTTGTGCGTTATAACAGGCGCGGTTTCCCGCGTTATAACGGTGCGCGTTCTGTGTTTTGCAAAAAGTGTTCCCTAATGTAAGAAACCGCGTAATAGCGAATACTCGCTATGGTGCAAATACCGCGTGTGAAGCGTGGGCGGCAGTTTGTCCAATCACAGGGAATCGCGTAAATATGAATGTGTCGTTAAACTCGCCACCACCCACAACATTTACAAACAATTGTAAATGTTGTGGGTTTACTCTCCAACACACCGGTGTGCTGTACTAGTCACGAATTGGCACGTCTTGATCACGTGACAAACCTTACTAATTGGCTGTGTCGAGTGGTGGCGGGTTTAACGACACAAATTTACGCGATCTCACCCAAAAACCTCTCATGGATAATATTGGTCGTGAGTGCCTATGCGTGTTGAACTGGGCCATGTTCGTAGGTGTGTGCGCGTGCGTGTGTGATAATGCGTCTGTCTCATGCCGTCTCCCCCCCCTTTCACAGCCAAAGTTTATCCCCGAGTTCTTCAGGTGAGAAATTGCAATATTACAGGCGCAGTGGGTCAAACTCGCGTAATGAAACCAAGTAATAGTCTGCCAACTTTTAGCAGCAGCAGCAGTAGCAGTAGGGGAGCGAGTTTGGGGGCAATGATTGGTATTATAATCAAATTGATGTCATTTGCGATGTAGTTTTTTTTTATTGCCAAATATTGAGACCGTGATACGGCACCACACAGCGGGCCCGCTCTTGCCAGCGGCGTCACCACGAGATGTTTAGCGTCCACTGGGAAGCGAACGGCATGCGTGTATTCTAACAGTTAATACACCGCAACATCAACGTAGTAATCTCGGGGTGGCCTCTGGTTCCGAATCGTGAACCTCTGCAGCAAGCAGGGGAGGGGGCGGGGGATGGAACGTTGGGCCGTGTCACCGCTCCACGATAAATCCGGTAGGTAATTGGGTAATTAAACGCCACTGCGTTTCCCCGCTGCGTGTATCGCTGCCGGTTACGTCCCGAAGTTAGAAGTGGCTTTGTCCGAAGCTGCTGCGGCGTTTCGTGCAACGGTAAAGGAGACGCCGCTGGAAAACGTTGCCGCTGCGCGACGTTCCTGGCTAGACGAGCGTACGACAAAACAATCACATCTTCTTGGTTCTTTCGGTAAAGTCACGTAGAATGGAAATAATAAAAAGAAAACATAATAAAATCATTCTCACGACGTTTCGGCCACAACGCAAGTAGCCGTCCTCAGGTGGAGAACAGGTCTGTCGAGAAGACAGTCTGAATGACAGCTCCACCTGAGGACGGCTGCTTGCGTTGTGGCCGAAACGTCGTGAGAATTATTTGTTTACGTTTTATTTGTATTATTTTATTATTTCCATTCTACGTGACTTTACCGAAAGAACCAAGAAGATGAATCCCTGCAGTCACGAAAGCTTTAAATCGAAAAACAATCACAGTGAATCCTGCAACTGATGACGATGATGAGAATGCAAGGGGCGCTACGTGTGTCTGCTCTCGGCTGAAGCCAGTTATACGTAACTTTAGAGGGAAGTCCATCCTACAGACCAGGGTGATATTCCCCATTGGCTCGTCCAATTCTCTCAGCTGTTCTCCCCTTAGTGGTTGGTTTCTTCGCGACTGCCTTAGCCTCTCTCTCTCCTCTGTTGGCCACTCTCAACACTCAACCGACACCTGACACTGCCCGCCCCGACGGGCAAGAGGTGATTGTCTGAAGAGCACGCGCGCACGCACGCACGTGTGAATTGCAGGAAACAGAAGGAAGGGAATTACGACATCGTGTCTGGAACTCGTTACCTGGAAGGGGGAGGAGTTCACGGCTGGGACCTCCAGAGAAAAGTAGTAAGGTGGGTGACACGCGCCACGGTGGCGAGATGTTAACTACCTCGCCTCGTACACAAGAGGTCGCGTGGGTTCGATCCCAACCCTGAATCCTGCATATTTGCAGTTCTCCATGTGGGCGCATAGATTTTTCTCCGGGCCCTCCACGTTTAGAAACATGCGTTGAGAGTATTTGGCTGCTATACATGTCCACATGATGCTAAGCCACTTTGTTTAGCCGTCACTTGTGGCCAGGTCGCTTCTGAAAAAGAGCTACGTAGCTCAGTGGGGCCTTACCTGCTCAAAATAAAAAATAGTTAGTTTACAAGCTGGCAACTCGCCTGTTAACGGAGCTCCACGTTTTATTGCCAGTTTTTATTGTTGGTGTCTTGTCTGTTTTTATTGTTGGTGTCTTGTAGTCTGTTTTTATTCCAACGCAAGTTAGCCGTCACCTGAGGACGGCTGCTTGCGTTGTGGCCAAAACGTCGTGAGAATTATTTTATTATGTTTTATTTTTATTATTTTATTACTTCCCTTCTACGTGACTTTACCGAAAGAACCAAGAAGACATTTATACTTACGCGATCTAAACCAAAAAGCCTTTATTATGAATCATCTTCTGCCTGCGGTCTGTAAAAAATAAGTAACCACTCTGCCGGTGATTTCTTAGAACGTGTGCGATCACCATTGCTGACCTATCCCGTGAATGACAGCACACCAATGCCCCGGTTTACGTTCGGGGGGGGGGGGGGATGCGTTCCTGAAAAGCGCGATGACGAACGTCGAAGCGATCGACAGGGCAGGATCGGCGGCAGCCGAGAGGCTGACGGGTAACGAGAGAGGACGGGACAGATGCCGTCGGCGGCGTGTGCGGGTTAGAGGCGACGCTAATCGGGTGGCGGTGTTCGCAACGGAGTGACGACGAAATTTGCAGACCGACGTGAAAGTGGGGAGAAGACGTACAACATCGGGTATATCTGTGCTGCAGAATCAGAATCGGAATGTTTGAATTACGCTGGAGGAAACCGATAAGCTATCGAGCAGAAAGTTACTTGCGTGCTCCCCCCTTCAATAACCCGCGCTGCCCAGCGTGCTGAAGTACGGTCAAACGAACGGGGAGGCCTTCATCCAGCAAGTGGATCAACAGCAGGAACCTGCACGTGCAGACGAACAGTGCTGGAGCTTCCGAAGTAATTCTATTTCCTCCGGCCCTTGCTTGGATGACGTCGGGTTGCTAACGTTTGTGCGACGTTTGAATTTTTTTCCAGCCGGGGCGCCAACTTCTTGGCGCAGCTGCTGCTCAACCCCGGAGCGTCGGACCTGACGGGAAGCTTTAGGTACGGGCTAGGGGTGTGTTGGGGGCAGGGTGGTGTTGGGGGCAGGGGGTGGAGTTGGGGCAGGGTGGTGTTGGGGGTAGGGTGGAGTTGGGGGCAGGGTGGAGTTGGGGTTAGGGTGGTGTTGGGGGCAGGGTGGTGTTGGGGGCAGGGTGGAGTTGGGGGCAGGGTAGTGTTGGGGGCAGGGTAGCGTTGGGGGCAGGGTGGTGTTGGGGGCAGGGTGGTGTTGGCGGGCAGGGGGTGGTATTGGGGGCAGGGTCAGATTTCTCTACCACGGGCTGCTTCTCATCGTGTCGCCATGTTAACCACTTCGCCTGGTATACAGGAGGTTGCGGGTGGGTTCGATACCGACGCCCGTTGTATACTTGGAGTTTGCATGTTTGCGTGTGTCTCTCCCCGTGGCCGCGTGCTTTTTAAATCCTTTATATTAAGTTCGCTTGCTTGCTTGCTTGCGTGCTTGCTTGCTTACGACCGTGCAAATCTTTCGGTCATTTTTAACCCACTTCCCGTGATCCAATTGAGCTGACATTTTGCACACAGACTCGTTGTGCGAGACAATTAATGTTCGTGAAATTTTTTTTCCAAAATTTTACACTGTTTAGGGAAAACAAATTAAATATTTAATTACCAATTGCTTAATACTGGCAGACAATCATCTGACCCATAGGTGGCAGCCATCTCAAGCCAGAGGACGAGATGACTCTAGCTGCCCTCCGGTTTTTCCCCTCCAAAATTAGAATCAACATCATGCGGTTTAGAGTGTTCGGTGGGTGGGGGCGTAAGTCAAGATGTCGATTCTCGCACACGTGATCAATTACCAGCGACGCGCACTTCTGGCCCAACGCCACCGTCTGGCCTAATTGGATATCGGTTGGCTGCGGCAAAAATCTATTGTTGCGCTGTACTTCTGCGGTCCCGCATCTCTGCTGTTCCACCCCCCCCCCCCCGCCTTCACCAACCCTCGTGGTGCATTGTGGTCAAATAAACCCCGATTATTTGCACTGCGCCTGGAGGCCCTCATCTAGCAGTGGATTGACAAACGGGCTGTGCGCGCGAGTTTTATAAAGCTACCTGCTCGCTGTGCCTCAAGGAACAGCCAGGCTTCTCGCAGCCTTGTGTGTGCATCTTCCATCACCTCTTCGTCCACCTCCTCCTGTGTGCTCCTCTCCGTTCTCCCCTTTAAATCCCCCCCCCCCCCCAACGACAACAAACACCGTTCACCACTAAGCGACGGTGACGTCACCACGGCACCTGTGCCATCCTCGGTGCACTTTAAGGCGACCACTTGAAGTGTCGAAGGCTCGCTGCTGGCAGGAAGTTAATGGACACAGACCCAGTTGCCGGGGGTCGACTGGCTGACCACCAACGGAGGGAGCTTGATTGTAACGCTCCCGCGCTCTCTGCTCCTTTGGGGCTGTGGGTGTGCGGTTGCCGATTACAAAATCAGGCACTGAACCTGACTGATTAATTAAACCCAAGTTTATTTTTCAATTAAAATCACTGTGCCAACTCCCTGCGTTTTACCCGCCCGAAGCTCCGCTCGTTGCAAAGCGTCGCTCCTCCGCCCTCCGTTGTTCCTGGAGGGCGACTGCCTCCCAACTCCCCAGAAGCGTCCTTCACAAGCCTTATCCAGAGACAAATATTTCCCAGTTAGCCTTTAACAGACTGTCAGCGCAAGTGATGTTAGCGAGCACCTATGAAGGTCGCCACTGCACACGAGGGGTGGGTGGTCAACATCACCGCCGGCCCCCTTTGTCCCCCAGTGGCGATGTTTACACACCGCCCCAGGTACTCATTTGAAGCCGATTCGACCTAGAGGAGGCCCAGGATCGCTTTGACTCCTGACCACCACCTCCTCTCACATTCGGATTCCTCCTCCTCCAGCACCACCTCCTCCCTCCCTCTCTCCTCCCTTCCCCCTTCCCCGCACCACCTCCTCCTCCCACGTGTAACTTCTCCTGCTCCTTCTCACCCCCTTGGTCAACTTTTCTCCAGTAACCCTCCTCCACTTCGTACGAACCTCTCCCTTCACCACCACCTCCCCCAGGCTGTACCGCAAGGAGGCGCTGCAGAGGCTGATGGACGTGTGCGTGTCCAAGGGCTACGTGTTCCAGATGGAGATGATCGTCCGCGCTCGCCAGCTCGGCCTCTCCGTTGGAGAGGTGGGTTCTGTGGTAGGATGGTTCTGTGGTGGGTGGGTTCTGTGGTGGGATGGTTGTGCGGTGAGTGGGTTGTGTGGTGGGTGGGTTGTGCAGTGAGTGGGTTGTGTGGTGGGTGGGTTATGCAGTGGGTGGGTTGTGCGGTGAGTGGGTTGTGTGGTGGGTGGGTTATGCGGTGAGTGGGTTGTGTGGTGGGTGGGTTGTGCGGCGTCTGCTGCGATGGACGGATCTCCAGTGCGACAGGTTGCGCCGTTCTCTGGAGAGCGAACAGTTTTGTCTCTCCATTGGAACCTCATTTGCCAGAAGAAAAAAATAGATAATTGTTTTTTACCCTCTTATCTGGCAACAAAACTGGCACCTTTTTACAAGAAGTCATGTTGGCATTGACCACAATACCTGCAGTCATAATGCAAACAAAAAACATAACTCTGATAATGTATGCACTATTTTTTCTTCTGGCAAATGAGGTTCCAATGGTGTAAATGCTTACCCGAGCTCTCATACTCTGATGGTGCATTGTCTTTGAGTTGTGCGCCTTTTGGCGTCATCTGGTCCAACCCATGTGAGACTAGGCTCTAAGGAAAGCTGTCTCGGGTGTGGACCAATCAACTTCAAGGACAGTGCATACATTATCAGAGTTATGTTTTTTGTTTGCATTATGACTGCAGGTATTGTGGTCAATGCAAACATGACTCCTTGTAAAAAGGTGTCAGTTTTGTTGCCAGATAAAAGGGTAAAAAAATAATGATCAGTTTTGTCTCTCTTGACCCAACACCGATATCACAGTCAGGATGACAGCGTAGAGCATTGGGAGGAAAGTATACCAAACAAAATCGTCAAACAGGCGTTCCCCACTATTTACATTGCAAGCTACAACGCGTTCCTGGAAACCCCGTCGTCAATCAGGCCCTGTTCTCCATGGATGGCACAAACAGTATAAACGTCCCTGAGCGATGTGGTTTTTCTTTTTATCAGCCGTATTTAACAGGATTTAACCGCAAAAAAAAATCCACGAAACACTCGAATAACAAAAGCTCCACGCCAAGTCACATCGGAAACCAGACCGACTCCGTTCAAATCTATTCGAGTCGTGTCGGGAGATGCGTCGTGTATCAACTTTCTGCGTGTCATTCGATCCATGGTGGCGTTATTATCAAAGTTGTAAATGTGGATCGCGGCAAATTGGATCATCGTAAACCGGAGATCACCTTGGTACACGGGGTTTTTGTTTAATCCTGACCGCACTTTTCCCCCGCAGGTGCCCATCACGTTCGTGGACCGGCTGTACGGGGAGTCGAAGTTGGGAGGCAATGAGATCGTGTCGTACCTGCAGGGCCTCTACACGCTCTTCAGCACTGTGTGACCAGCCCCACGTGACCCCGCCCCGTGACCCCCCGTGACCCCCCCACGTGACCCCCCCTGCGTGACCCGCCCCGCGTGACCTCGCCCCAGCGTGACCCCGCCCACGTGACCCCGCCCGCGTGACCCAGCCCCACCCCGCCCACGTGACCCAGCCCCACGTGACCCCCCACGTGACCCNACCCCACGTGACCCNGCCCACGTGACCCCGCCCCACGTGACCCGCCCCACGTGACCCNGCCCNACGTGACCCTGCCCACGTTGGGCTGTCGGGGAGGCGACCCAAGTACAAAGCCACTGGAGCTATGCACTTTTTAATCATCTAGATTGAAAGCTAGATTTGACTACGTACGGTGCGACGGAAGTTAAACACGCGTACAATAAAGTTGCAACCCTTGAGTCTGTCCTAGGCCCAAGTTCTTGTTAAACACCGAAAGTAAAACTTCTTACAAGGCACGGGACAATGCAAAGCCAGTCGTACCTCTTATTGACAAGAAGCTTTGTTAGGAGAAGTTATTTTTCTACACTTGTGGCTCTACAGCATTGGCCATTTATCGGTACGCCGTCAAAAAAAAANTAGGGAGACATTTCACGTAATGAACGTATGTACGTTGAACTTCTTTTGCACCGTACGTAGCGCTAATCGGAAGTGCGGGGGGGAAGGACAACAAACTAAACACAAAAAATAAGTTCTAAAGAAATGAGTTTGTCGATCGAGATGATTTAAAGTTAATCGCTCCGGCAGCTTCCTAATATTGGGAGAGCATTCCAGACAGCCGCAGAAGCGCGTCTTTAAGCGCGCGATGCGGTCACGGTCTTTTGTCCGATGGCTGAGCCGAAATAATAATCCTGTTCTCTATTGCCGTGCGCCGCTTGTGTAAAAATCCCACTTGAAGTCGGAGCGTGCTAAGATAATCTCGATTTGAAGCTTTCGTGACTGCAGGAATCCATACTCTTTGGTTCTTTCGGTAAAGTCACGTAGGTAGAAAATAAAATAAATCACGACGTTTCAGGCATAACACCAGATGACGGACGCTTGTGTTGTGCCGAAACGTCGTGATTTATTTTATTTTTATTAAATCCTTTATATTAAGTTCGCTTGCTTGCTTAGGACCGTGCAAATCTTTCGGTCGTTTTTAACCCACTTCCGTGATCCAATCGAGTTGACGTTTTCCACACAGACTCGTCGTGCGTGACAATTATGTTCGTGAAAAAATTTTCCCAAAATGTTACACTTTTAGGACAAAATATTATATTTAATTACCAATTGCTTAATGGTGCAATGCAATCATCTGACCCATAGGTGGCAGCCATCTCAAGCCAGAGGACGAGATGACTCTAGCCGCCACGCATATAAAGGATTTATAGTGAAAAACGTTGTTTTTACGGGTTATACTTATACCTACGTGACTTTACTGAAAGAACCAAAGAGCATGCTAAGATTGCTCAAACAAGAGCCGATTCGCCACTCGGGACACACGGCCCTGAGGACTTTTGACGGCCGTGTGTTGAGCTCCCAAGACGTGGTGTGGTCGAGGCTGAAAGCGCTCGTGACAGGGCCAGCGAATCCTGACAGAGCACGCATTCTAACCCTACCCAGAGTCCAACTTGCTGCCCTTTAGCCGTGCGCGGTAATATCATTTCGTCGTTCGTGAGCTGAAGTGAAAGTGCGCGGAGAAAACCGATGGAAGATGAATATTTCGCCAAACAGCACGACGCTGTTGCTGCTGAAGGGAGTCGCTTGCGTCGAGAAAAGTTCTGCAACGTCCATCGAACGAGCGGCGGATTTGAATATTTTGGTAAAACTGCCGTTGTTAATACGGACGACGACAAAGTTAGTAATGGTGACGATGGTTTGCATCGCTACTGCGGCCGCTGGAGCGCTACCATCCACCGCGTAAAAAAACTAATTCTTGAACCAAAACTAAAAAGCGACAATTATCAAATTGCCGGAAGGTGAATCGCCACACTCCCAGTGTTGTTGTTGCCTGCTGATGTAATGGTGGTGATAGTGGCGATGCTGATCATGATGGGTATGATGTTGATAATTGTGGTGGTGGTGATGTATGTTCAACTTCTTTCGCACCGTACGTAGCCAACCGTGCTATCGGGAGTGCGGGGGAAGGACAATAAACTAATGATGCTGGCGATTCTTATCATAATGAAGTTGGTGACGGCATTAATGATATTAATAATGGTGGTGGTGATGTTAATGTTGGTGATGATGTTGGTAACTGCTTGCGGTGGCAATGGCAGACACGGTGGCGAGATCTTGCGGGCAGCGCTCCACGAACCGCACGGTTCCCGGTTCCACTCGTGCCGTGGTTCTCCTTGCGACGCGAAGTGGTCCAGGACGACAACAAACGCAAGTCGACAAAAGCCGGCCTAGCAAGGGGAGCCTGCACTGTTGTTGCGTTCACGAGATTCGGCCGCGCAAAGGAGAGGGGGCCTGCTCGTTGGACGTGCGAGTCCACGCACACACACGACGTCGCCGCACCCCCTTCCGTAAGAACAACAAAACGGAACGTTTTGTAGCGAAATGCTCGTTTAGAAAGTGTTTCCATCTCGACATTGCTCGAAAATATAACGCGTCCGAGCCACTGGTGTGTTCGGCAAGTTTGTGCGGGTATGCGGGTTCTGAGCGAGTGAGTGAGTGAATCGATGAGTGAGTGAATCGATGGATGCGTGGGTAGCGGGTGAGTGGGTGATCGGTGAGCGAGTCGGTGAGTGGGCGAGTGAATGGATGGATGAGTGAGTGGGTGGGCGAGTGAATCGATGGATGAGTGAGTGAGTAAACTGGCCTTTACCCATGGCCTCGTTCTGGCCGTGTACCCTGCATGTTCTGTTTATTTCCCAGCTTTTCATACACGGTGGCACATTGGTGGGATCTACTGATGAAATGCGTGATAATTTATATTTCCGCTCTAAGCATTCCCTTATGTGCAAGAAACTTTATCTGTCCGACCAGCCAGTCAGAAAATCGCCATCTCTGAACTATCCATTTCTCTCGGCCGATGTCAGCGGATGGCAGATGTGGATTATACCGGATGCAGTGTGCGGCTGTGGTCGTCCACAACGGAGCGCACGACGCATAACGATGCAATGCCCGATCCACAAATACGAAGGAGACATCGCAGCGATGATGCGCTGCTCCTGACGCGGTTGTCCGCTTTGACCACCTGAGTGACGGTCGTTTTTGTTCCGCATCTCCATCAGCAGCCGTACGGAAGAAGAAGAAGAAGACTGGTCACGTCCCATGAAGAAGGGCCGTTGCCCGTTCTACATTTTTTCCGTTTAAGGCCGCACATTGTTGTGACTGACGAGTTTGCCAACGCAGCAGCAGCACCGGGTGATTTGTTCGCGGCGTCGTTTCGTCGTCCGTCATGAAGTCTCGCGTCTTCCCTCGCTGCCTCCGTTGCCGTCGTCGTCGTCACTGCCGCCGGNACGGCGTGGCGGCCGAGACGATGAAGCGCTCCGTGCGGATCACGGGCGCCGCGCGGAACGGCGGCGGCGCTCCGAGTCGGCGCGAGGCCGCCTGGTCCCCTGGCGGCGGGAGGAGGAGGAGGGGAGGCAGAGCGGAGACGGCGGTCGGAGCGGAACGCCGCGACGGCCCACGCCGGTTCTGCCGCTCGCCGAGCCTGGAGGGCCTCCCCGGCGAGTCTCGGCAAGAGGGTCGCGCCAAAGTTGGGCGATGACGCTGCTGCTGCCGATGCCAATTGAGTGATTTTCAGAAAAGATTTGACCCTTTCTGGCAATAAAACAGCCGTGTCCAAGATGTTAAAACGCCAAACTGAAACCTTTTGCAGCGAATCGGTCCGCATTAATCACGCGCAGTACTTGTGGTGAACATGCAAACAAAAAAACACGCTCTCGTAGTCTATGATGGTGCGTTGTCTTTGATAAGCTGATTGGTCCACACCAGAGACGGCTTTCTTTTGAGCCCAGTCTCAAACGGTGTTAGACCAGAGGACGCCAAAAGGCGAACAGCACAATCAGGACATTGAGAGCTCAGAGTGAGCAGCTGCATCACGAGACCTTGCTAGCACAACAACTATTATTGGCAGAAAGGGTCAAACCTATTCTCATACGGTTTTATTGTAAATGTTTTTACTGCAAAGAACTAAAACTATCCGAGAGCATCCTCGAAGAAGGCGCCATCGAGAGGGACTCTGGAACAACGACAAGGGAGGAAACATGCACGCACACGCTGCTTTACAACGCGTGCGCGTGCGTGTTCAGAGGTGTCGGGCGATAGCGATGTCGCCGCTAGTCCGCTCCCGTGTCCAAGACGTCGGCAAGGAGCAGGGCGGCGCTGGTCAGAGGTCGCAACCGGGTACCGATACCCGTACCCTACCCGATACCCGGCTACCCGTACCCGGCCGGGTACGGTAGCCGTTTGCGACCCTGGTGCGGCCGGGTACGGGTACGGGTAGGCCGTGAGTCACTGGTGAGTAACCGTTTGTCACTCATTTCCCAACGTCTTGTCTCTTCTCACAATTCAAGTTCCTAGAATCAACCCACCCGCGCCTGCAACATGGCTTCATCCCAGAGGTCGCAATCAGGTACCCGATACCCGTACCCTACCCGATACCCGTACCCTACCCGATACCCGTACCCTACCCGTACCCGGTCGGGTAGGGTATAGGTACGGAAGGGTACGGGTACCCGTTTGCGACCCTGGGGCGGCCAGGTACGGGTACGGAATCAAAACCCGTTTGCGACCTCTGCGATGGATGCCGTCCCCTGCCCGCCCCCCCCTCCCGTTCACCGCCGAGCGGTTCGGAGTTTATTTCATTGAGAGAGGTGTCGTAGCAGCGGCGCCGCCGCCGCCGTGGTTTTTATAAAGACGTCGCGACTCGCCGCACGCCCCTGCGCGTCATCGGCACGGGAAAGGGTCAAGAAGGGGGACATGCTTGATGTACATGAGGGTCAACTTTACGAGATAATTGGTTTTCTACCCTTCTATCTGGCAACAAAACTGACACCTTTTTTTACAAGGAGTCATGTTTGCATTGACAATACCTGCAGTCATAATGCAAACAAAAACATAACTCTGATAATATATGCACTGTCCTTGAAGTTGATTGGTCCACACCCGAGACAGCTTTCCTTAGAGCCTAGTCTCACATGGTTGCACCAGATGACGCCAAAAGGCGCACAACTCAAAGACAATGCACCATCAGAGTATGAGAGCTCGGGTAAGCATTGAACCTCATTTGCCAGTAAAAATATGATAAAAGGTGTCAGTTTTGTTGCCAGATGGAAGGGTAAAAACCAATTATC
The DNA here is from genome assembly GCA_018977245.1 of Lethenteron camtschaticum. Lineage (NCBI taxonomy): Eukaryota > Metazoa > Chordata > Hyperoartia > Petromyzontiformes > Petromyzontidae > Lethenteron > Lethenteron camtschaticum. Next base: position 6,862,869 of record MU249602.1, on the reverse strand, counting down.
ATATTTTTACTGGCAAATGAGGTTCCGAGGGTAAACTTTACAAGAGTCGCAGAACCTCGGATGATGATCGATGGCCCGTGGGGGGGGGGGGGGNTGCCAGTGGGGGTGGCTGTGAGTCTGACCGAGCCGAGCTGCGACAGGAGCCGACGGATGGTCGCCGGAAAGGTCGCCGCGTGAGTTCTCTCTCCGCGCGTTCAGCTGCTCCTCCAGGCACGAGACTCCCGCCTGCAGCATCCGCACGAAGCCCTGCGCCGCGACAAAGGTCCCCGTGTAGCCTTAACAGACTGCTGGGGCAAGTGCTGTTTGCAAATCTACGAAGGCCGGCACGGCAGCGCGCCCCCCCCCCCCCCGAGCGCACCGGGTACTCTTTTGAGGCTGAGTCAACCTAGGGGAAGCCAGGGACTTCTTCAAATATTCATCACCAGTGTTCGTGGCCGTGAGCGGGATTCGAACCCGGCTCGCCGGCTTCGTAGCGCAGCGCGCGAACCGCTACCCGACCGCTCCCGACCAAACAAAGGGCACGCGCACAAAGACAAAGATCCCCGCGCAGCCTCAACAGACTGTTGGGGCAAGTGCTGTTAGCGAGTAGCACCTATGAAGGCCGACGGAGCTCACGAGGGGCGGGCGGGCGGCCCGCACCGCCCTGCCGCCTTTGTCTCCCCAGTGGCGATGCCTACCGCACCGTGCACTACTCAGAACCGGTGCAGACACCCAAAGTGCCGGCAAGCAACCGGTGAAGACCTGAAGCCACGCGGCGGAGGTCACGAGCCACCGCAAGAGCGGATCTCGTCCAGGCCCCGTGGACTGCGCGTTGAGGTGGCACCTGCCCATAGTGTCGGATCACCACCGCGCGCGCTCGCAACAGCTGTGGAATCTGGCGCAGGGAAGGAAGCGACGGCGATTTGCGCCATCGACGGGAACTGGCCGGGACCCGTCACGTGCTCCAGGTGGAGCGACCGCGCTCCGGAGGACGTCCGTGGCGGAGACGGAGCGGGTTGGGGAGCGGCACCTCGAGCTGCTCGATGCGGGCGAACACGAGGCGCACGCCCGGCACGAGGGCGTGGAGACGGGGCAGGGCGTCGTCCCGGGCGCTGTGCGTGTCTCTGCGCACTGGCGCACACACGCGGTCACCGCTGTGGTGTGGGTGGTGCTGGTGGGGTCGTGGTGGGGGTTGTGGTGGGGNTGGTGCTGGTTGTGGTGCTGGTGGGGTTGTAGTGTGGTGGTGCTGGTAGGGTTGTGGTGGGGTTGTGGTGGGGTGGTGCTGGTTGTGGTGTGGGTGATTCTGGTTGTGGTGTGGTGGCGTGGTGGTGGGGTCGTGGTGTGGGTGGTGCTGGTGGGGTCGTGGTGTGGGTGGTGCTGGTGGGGTCGTGGTGTGGGTGGTGCTGGTGGGGGTCGTGGTGTGGGTGGCGCTGGTGGGGTGCGGATGGGGCTAAAGATGAGGCTGATGGAGATGATGATGGAGATGACGGTGCTGATGATGGCGGTGATGATAGTTCTCTGGTTCTCACCATGTCCAGCATGCCACAGAGCTCCTCCATGCGGGAAAGCATTGCCTCTATGCTCATCTCCAGTTCCAAAACCTGAGCAAAGGCAAAGACAAAGACCCCCATGTAGCCCTTGACACACGTGGGCAAAGTGCTGGGAAACTATAACGGCTGGCACGGGTGCTGTGCTCAGCACCACGGATTACAACGGGCACTCGTTGAAGGCTGAGTTCATCTGGGTGGAGCCTATGGAAGGTTCCTAAATCGCTCGCCACTGATGTTAGCCGTGGCCGGAAATCGAAGTCGGGTTTGTCGCTCAGTGCGCCAACCGCCGTCCCACCGCTCCCNACCAACTTGTGCAAACCCACAGACACAAAGACCCCCCCCCCGCCTCGACGACTTCCACAGATATTCCTCACCGCTGTTCGCCGTGAGCTCGCTAATCGCTGCACCACCGCTCCCCCCCCAACATCACCAACGCTATACAAACAAAGACAAAGATCCACACCCGGGTATCCTTAACAGACTGTCGGGGCATGTGATGTTAGCGAGCGCTCATGCACACACACACACAAAGGCGAACAAAGACCAAGATTGCCCTGCATATCCTCAACAGACTGCTGGGACTGAGGATGAGTTTAGTGGCCAGCACCACGCCGGCCGCTTTTGTCTTCCCACTGCTGATGTTAACACACCGCGCCAGTTACACATACACCAACATCTAACACTTGTCCTGATATAGCTGCAGTCCCTGACAGACCTAGTCCTGGCACCTGACACAACAAGTCCTGACGAAGACATACATGACACATACACACAGCTGACACGTACACCTGATACAGATACAGGAGACACCTACACACGTGACACGTGCACCTGATACAGGCAATCACTGTGACACGTGACACCTGATACAGGCAATCACAGCGTGACACGTGACACCTGATACAGATAATCACAGGATGACACCTGACACACCCGCACTGACACAGGCAATCACAGCTGTGACACGTGCACCTGATACAGGCAATCACGATGACACGTGACGTGACACCTNACACAGGCAATCCAGTGTGAACGTGACACCTCCTGGCACCTGCACGTCACCTCACAGGCATCAATGACACACTGACACCTGACACAACAAGTGTGACACAGACACCTGATACAGCAACACGTGACACGTGACACCATATACAGGCAATCACAGTGTGACACGTGACACACATCCTTGCACGTGCACTATCACTCACTGTGACACGTCGACATCACTGGAACCACCTGATACATCACTGTGACNCTGACAGGCATCACTGTGACCTGATACAGGCATCACAGGACACGGACACCTCAGGCTCACAGCGTGCACCTGCACCATATACAGGCAATCCGTGTGNCNCCGTCACTGACACAGGCAATCNCAGCGTGCACGGCACCTGCACAGNCATCACTGTGACTGACCCTCCTCCATCTCTCGGCCCCGGCNAGTCCCATGCGACTGTGCAGGAGGAACTCCTCCATCACTGGGCCCTGAGTTTCCTCCATTACTGGGCCCTGAGTTTCCTCCATCACTGGACCCTCGGTCTCCTCCGTCTCTGGGCCTGGCACCTCCTCCATCTCTGGGCCCCGAGTCTCCTCCATCTCTGAGCCCCGAGTCTCCTCCGTCTCTGGGCCCTCTGCTCCTCCATCTCTGGGCCCGGCACCTCCTCCATCTCTGGGTCCGGCTCCTCCATCTCTGGGCCCGGAACCTCCTCCATCTCTGGGCCCTCCGTCTCCTCCGTCTCTGGGTCCTTAGTCTCCTCCGTCTCTGGGCCCAGAACCTCCTCCATCTCTAGGCCCGAGTCTCCTCCGTCTCTGGGCCCGGCACCTCCGTCTCTGGGCCCCGACTCTCCTCCATCTCTGGCCCGGCACCTCCTCCATCTCTGGGCCCGGAATCTCCTCCATCTCTGGACCCTCTGTCTCCTCCGTCTCTGGGCCCGGCACCTCCTCCATCTCTGGGCCCGGCACCTCCTCCATCTCTGGACCCTCTGTCTCCTCCGTCTCTGGGCCGGCACCTCCTCCATCTCTGGGCCCGGACCTCCTCCATCTCTGGGCCCGGCACCTCCTCCGTCTCTGGGCCCGGCACCTCCTCCATCTCTGGGCCCGGCACCTCCTCCATCTCTGGACCCTCTGTCTCCTCCGTCTCTGGGCCCGGACCTCCTCCGTCTCTGGGCCCGACCTCCTCATCTCTGGGCCCGGCACCTCCTCCATCTCTGGACCCTCTGCTCCTCCGTCTCTGGGCCCGGCACCTCCTCCATCTCTGGGCCCGGCACNTCCTCCATCTCTGGACCCTCCGTCTCTGGGCCCGGCACTNCTCCATCTCTGGACCCTCTGCTCCTCCGTCTCTGGGCCCGGCACCTCCTCCATCTCTGGGCCCGGACCTCCTCCATCTCTGGACCTNTGTCTCCCCGTCTCTGGGCCCGGACCTCCTCCATCTCTGGGCCCGCTCCTCCTCTNTGGCCTTGTCTCCAGTCTCCCTTTGCCAGAACCGACGCCGTTTCCGTTCATGCTGCTGCTGATGGCATGCAGATGATGGTAACGACGGCGATGATGATGATGATGCTGCTGATGATGATGGTGATGATGATGGCGATGCCGGTGATGGTGGTGATGATGATGCTCACGATGAATGAGATAACGATGATCCTGCTAATGATGCTGCTGATGATGATTCTTCTTCTGATGCTGCGGCTGCTTTACCCCCTTGCATCTTAGCGCTGAGCACAATGGACGAGACGACGCCTGCGTTCATTCACCCATCCCCTTTGTTACGGCCGCGTTAATTGGCCGTCTTGTAAATTATTGCCTTTTAAACAATAAGGACGACTGCACATTGCAGACACATTCCCACGGCGTGCCAGCATCGCTCACTGCATTTCACGGGCGGGCGAGCGGAGGGAGCGGTGGCGCAGTGGTTAGCGNCGCACGCCGGTGTCCCGGTTCAATTCCCGGTGCCTCCGCGACNATTAAAAAANTAAATATTTTTTACAAAAATCATCTCTGGTACATCCCTCCGCCCACTCGCCTCTAGGTCGGCTCTGCCTTAAATGACGGTGGTAACCATCGGGAGGGGAGAGGGTAGCAAAGACGACCGCGCAATGTGTTGGCCCGAAAAAAAAATCTCCCTTTTACGCGATATTCAAGAGCCGCCGAAATCATTCCCCGGATTTCCGCTGCTCGCGCCCACGCCTGGTGGCGAGGAGTTGTTGTTGTTGTTTCTGGCGCCTCCCCTAGGTCGACTTGGCGTTAATGCTGTGCGTGCGCGCGGCAAGACGATAGCTACCTCGCCTGGTACGCAGGAGGTTGTGGGTTCGATCCCGACCCTCTGCTGTATATTTGGAGTTTGCGTCTCTCTCTCATCATCATCACGGTGGCTAGGAGATGTTAACTACCTCGCCTGGTGTGCAGGAGGTCGTCGGTTCGATCCCGACCCTCGCCTGTTATTTGTAGTTTGCGTGTTCTCCCTGTAGTCGCGTGGATTTTTCTCCGGTTCCGGTTTTCCCTTCACATTTATAAACGTGTTTAGAGTCTTTGTCTGCTAGACATGTCCATATGATAAGCCCCTTCGTTGAGCTATCATTTGTGGCCAGGTCGCACAGTGGGGCCTTACCTGGTGAAATAAAAAGTGTGTGTGGGTTGCGATCTGTCAAAAGTTCAGCACTGGGGAGACAAAAGCGGTTAAGTGTGGTACCGGTCTCGCCGTGCGGACGCGATGGACTACTGTACGTATGTTGGATGTCATTGACCTTCCAATCCCCCAATGCTGGATGAGAGGGGCTGTTTGACCATACTTCACCACGCTGGTCTAGGCAGGGGGCACTGCCCTCTGCAGCCCAGCACGTATCGCAGCAACCTGTAGCAAATATATATTGTAACTAATTCTATTGTGGACATTTATAGCAGCCAAATACTCTCAGCACGTGATGTTGATTCTAAATGTGGAGAAACAACGGAGGACCCGGAAAAAAATCCACGCGACCACGGGAGAGAGAGACGCAAACTTCAAGTATAGAGCAGGTGTAAGGGTCGGGATCGAACCCACGACCCCTGCACACCAGGCGAGGTAGTTAACATCTCCTAGCCACCGTGATGATGATGACGAGAGACACCGCAGACTCCAAATCTACAGCAGACGTCAGGGTTGGGATCGAACCCACGACCTCCTGCACACCAGGCGAGGTAGTTAACCATGCATGGATGAAGACGAGAGACACCGCAGACTCCAAATCTACAGCAGACCGCCCTGACATGCATGGTTTGCCCATCCAAGCGCGACCCAGGCTCAACATGCTTAGCTTTCGAGATCTGACAGAAAATGTAAACAAATACAAGACCGATTTAAAGCTTTCGTGACTGCAGGATTCATCTTCTTGGTTCTTTGGTAAAGTCACGTAGAAGGAAATAATAAAATAATAAAAAAACATTATGAAATAATAAAATAAAAATATAAAACATAATATAAAGTTTTTAAAAATTGATTATTTTATTATTTCCCTTCTACGTGACTTTACCGAAAGAATCAACAAGATAATCAAGACTGTGGCCAGATGACCCCGGTAGAATTGGGTAAGTCCCACCGAATGTGGCAAAAACGATTAATCCAACCCAAGTTTATCTTTCGATTAAATTGAAAACGCATTTCGTGAGAACTGCTGTTTGTGTGACTCTAGGTTGTTGTCCTTCCCCGCAACCTCCCGATTCGCACGGTTGGCTCGGTACGGCGCGAAAGAAATTCAAAGTACATACGACACACAACTTCAGTCGTGTCGATTTCTCTACACGGGTAGACTCGTCGGATTTGTTGACAAACGGCACTCAATGTCCCTGTCAACGCGGTGCCCTCTCGTGCGGTGGGTGCAGGCAGGCGAGGTTCGTCCACCAGGAGGCGTTGGGACGCCACTCGACCAAGCAGATGGAGATTTTACTGGTAGGTAACTCCTGGTTACTACTGTTGTAGCTACTACACGTGTAGCTAGTAGCTACTACACGTGTAGTAGCTACGGGCCCGCGCTCTCAAGGGCCCCGCACTTTCAAGGGCCCCGCGCTAAATGCTTTCAAGCTATCAATACCGGTTCAGTGATTCTGTACTTGCTCTATTACTATAGTACTATACCACCTTAAACTTTTACGAACGACTCGGTGTTTAAGGTTAGCGATTTGTCGTATTATTTGGCTGTATGAAACATACAATAACTTTACTATTCAAGAAAAAAATGGATGTGTTTTAATATTTACGTTTTTTTATTATTTAAGGCCCTTTATAACAAATGCCACAGGTCCCGCACTCGCTTAGTCCGGCACCGGATGGGTGGCCAACACCACGCACGGCCGCCTTTGTCTCCCCAGTGGCGATGTTCACACACCGCACCAGGTACTGATTTGAGGCTGAGTCGACCTAGGGGAGGCTCAGGACCGGTTCAGATAATATCACGGTATACCACCGCCATCGTCACCGGACCACCAATAATAATGATTACGATCAATTATAATATTTATTATAATAAAGTATCATATTAATTAAAAAAAATTATAATATTAATTATAATTAATTGTATCGATCCCGCGCCCTGCTCCTATTGAGGCGTGGGTGTGTTTCATACAAAATCAGGCACTGAACTCGACTGATTAATTAAACCCAAGTTTATTTTTCAATTAAAATCATGACGTCGCTGCGCGTCACACTATACAGTATATTTAACACACGTTTATTCATCATACATCATCATCATACATATATAAAAAATAAACGCCGGTCTGCGCGGCGCGCTGTGTAACCCAAAGTTTCCCCAAATTCTCGTCCGAGCGATCCACCGCACCACCACCATTCTCCGACTTTCCGTGTTTACCAATTAACTCCTCCACATGCGATTACCTAGTACTGTAACTCGTGCCACGCTACACGCGCCAGATGATTGTTTAATACGTTCCACGTGACGCGCTAAGCAATAAACCCGTCTGCATTGATAAAAGTCGATTCAAATGAAGACTGAGATTTCAGCGTACGTGTGTGCGCGTGTTGAGTGTGTGTGCGCGTGTTGTGTACGTGCACGGGTTGTGTTCCGTGTGTGTGCACGTGTTGTGTACGTGCACGGGTTGTGTTCCGTGTGTGTGCACGTGTTGTGTACGTGCACGTTGTGTTCCGTGTGTGTGCACGTGTTGTGTGTGTGAACTGGTTGTGTTCCGTGTGTGTGCACGTGTTGTGTGTGTACACGTGTCGTGTTCCGTGTGTACACGCGTTGTGTGTGCACACGTGTCGTGTTCCGTGTGTGTGTGTGCACTTGTTATGTGTGTGTACACGTGTTGTGTATGTGTACACGTGTTGTGTACGTGTACACGTGTTGTGTACGTGCACACATGGTGTGTTCCGTGTGCACGTGTTCCGTGTGTGTCCGAGTGTTTCACGTGTGCGCGTGTCGCCCACACACGCTCCCACGTGACGCGGACAGCGTTAATTGCTCGGCGCGTCACGCGGGACGTGTTTAACAATCATCGGGCTCGTGCGAGCAGCGTGGAACGAGTTCATTTGTATTTGAATGTGGAGGAGTAAGACGGTAAACACGGGGGGGCGTGGCGGTATCGTTCGCGAGGTCTGGAGTTTGGAAAACCCTGGACGAATCCGTGTCTCTCTCTCAATCGGAATCCCACCGCTCCCAACCAAATACTTCGCTCATTCCACTCCCACTTTACAAATATTTTAAAAACCGGCACAAACTTTCGACGCGCGGAGGGTGGAGGGAGAGGGTGTGTGAGGGGTGGTGGGGGCATTTTGATAAAACAAAATAAAGACTTAAGTACACAAAGATCCCCATGTAGCCTTAACAGACTGTAGGGGCAAGTGCTGTTAGCGAGCAGCACCTATGAAGGCCAGAACGGCACACGAGGAGGTGGGTGGCCAGCATCACGCCCGACCGCCTTTGTCTCCCTAGTGGCGATGTTTACACACCGAACCGGGTACTCATTTGAGGCCGATCGACCTAGGGGAGGCCCAGGACCGGTTTAGAAAATCGCCACTGGTGTTTGCCGTGAGTGGGAACCGAACCCGGGTCGCCAGGTTATTAGCGCAGCGCGCTAACCGCTACACCACCGCTCACCACACTTAAGCACGCACACACACACACGTAAGTATGTACACACGCACACACGTACCCACATGTACACATGTGACGTAACAGCACTCTTATGTCTGTCAGCTCATACTCTTTGGTTCTTTCGGTAAAGTCACGTAGGTATACAGAACCAAAGAGTATGGATTCCTGCAGTCACGAAAGCTTCAAACCTGTCAGCTGAGTTCACGTCAAGTACATTACAGAAGGTGTCCTTCTTTAATGTACTTGAAGAAGACGAATTCAAAACCCGCATAAAGCGAATTTTGTGTCACAAACGACGCGGAAGGCCGCACACACGGAAAAGCAAACGCGCGTCCACGACGTCGTGTTTCCACGGCGGGGCCTGTCGCATTTGTTATAAAGGAGCCCTAAATTAAAAAAAAATTTAACCCGTAAAAACAAAGTTTTTCACTCTAAATCCTTTATATGCGTGGCGGCTAGAATCCTCTTGTCATCTGGCTTGAGATGGCTGCCACCTATGGGTCAGATGATTGTCTGCCACAATTAACAATTGTAATTAAAGATAATTTCTTTTTTCCTAAACAGTGTAAAATGTTGGAAAAAAATTTTCATGAAAATTAATTGTCAAGCACAACGAGTCTGTGTGCAAAATGTCAGCTCGATTGGATCACGGGAAGTGGGTTAAAAAACGACCGAAAGACTTGCACGGTCCTAAGCAAGCAAGCAAGCACGCAAGCAAGTGAACTTAATATAAAGGATTTAATAACACGTGAATATGAAAACACAATTTTTTTTACTTGCATAGTAAAGTAATTGTATTTTTTCATTTGCTATACGGCCAGATAATACGACAAATCGCTAACCTTATACACCGAGTCGTTCGTAAAAGTTGAAGGCGGTATAGTACTATAGTAATAGAGCAAGTGCAGAATCACTGAACCGGAATTTATAGCTTGAAAGCATTTAGCGCGGGGCCCTTGAAAATGCGGGGCCCGTAGCTACTGCAGCTTACACTTGCTACTTGAATAACACTGGTCAACCAAATTTTTTTTNCTGGCCTGGACTTTTGCAGCTGTTTTAGACTAATTTCAGGGTGCTGATTCCAAATCTGATCTCTGATTTGCTCTATCACATCTCATTGTATGCTATCGGCATACCCCATTTTCATTGATTTTACCTTATGATTGCAGGTTGTTCCGAGTCAGTGACTGCTTTAGTGTTAAAATATGGTGCTGTATTTTTAGGATAGTGTGTTTATAATATCATTTTATGTAGATATCCACATTTATTTAATATTTTTCTTCTGCAGTTTTTATTGAAAATGCAATATTTAATATCTCAAAAACCTGATGTGATAGACAAAAACTGATACCAGATTTGGAATGCCATAAAAAGTGTGTTGACCAGTGTAATCCGGCACTGGGTTGGCGGTGCTGTTGCGAGATTTCGCGCAGCGAGTACAAAAACAAAAACGGAGGAGCGTGGAAGTGAACGCTAGAGGCAGACGCCACCTCCTTGCAAGGCGCGGGCAAGGAACGCAATGGGTGGGTGGGATTGGAATATGGACTCACGATCTGTCGCCGACCGAGAAAAATTAACCCGTAAAAACAAAGTTTTTCACTATAAATCCTTTATATGCGTGGCATCGGTTTTATTTATTATTCATTTCTGTTTTGCTTGAGTAAGAGTTTCATTTTTATCACATTGGTATTTTAAATTAAATATAAGGAAAGTCGTATATAAGGACATTGGTCTTTGAAACGGGCGGCTAGAGTCCTCTCGTCCTCTGGCTTGATATGGCTGCCACCTATGGGTCAGATGATTGCCTGCCACCATTAAGCAATTGGTAATTAAATATTTAAAATAATTCCTAAAAAATTTCACGAAAATAAATTGTCACGCACAACGAGTCTGTGTGCAAAATGTCAGCTCGATTGGATCACGGGAAGTGGGTTAAAAACGACCGAAAGATTTGCACGGTCGTAAGCGCGCAAGCAAGTGAACTTAATATAAAGGATTTAAAAAACAAAAGCCGCGTGAGCGATGGACTCACGTGGAGAGATATCGAAGGGACACGGCTCCACTTTTTTCGTGGCATTCCTGTCACCCCTCCTCCAGTGGTGGCTCCTGCAAAATCTCTCAGGGGGGGCAAATGTCTGGATGATTGATAAGGATAAGGTCCACCCATGCAATGGATAAATTAACAGCTTAAGCATGTAAAGGCAACTTCACTTTTTTAATGTTAATGAAAAATAAAGTGACCCTTACAATACATATTGTTTGTTTCTATACTCACTATTATTACAATCCACTCAGTTTCTTTTATTAAAGATGCCACGAGGTAGCGAAAAATATTGTTGATGACGTAAGCACGTTAGTGCGAGCCCTCCCAGAAGCCATAGAGAATGCATTGGAGCGCCCGCCGTTCGAAAAAAAAAATCTTTCAATGTAAGTCTATGGGCCACTCTGGCCGATTCTCAGCCGGAGTGAAATCGCCCAAAAAGAGGCGGTACTCCACAGAACGTGACATGACGCTGATTGGACTATATCCAGAGGCATAGTAACGGCTGAGATTTGGTGGTGCGTCGCCCAATCGCCCTAATGAAGAAACTGCCCCTGCCCTCCTCCCTCCTCCACCCCATGTAACGTTGCAGGCTCGGCTCTGGTCGTCTTCACACACGAGGAGCAGTCGAAACGCGAGCTTGGGAGGCGCATTGTCGGAGACATTCTAGAAGACGCTGGTGACGAACACGCGTCTGGTACGGCGGAAAGCTTGCGGAGGATTTCGTCCAGCAGTGGATTGAACATTCTAGATTTGAAGCTTTCGTGACTGCAAGTATTCATATTCTTAGTTTTTCGGTAAAGTCACGTAGGTAGTTAATTTTGATTTTTTACCTACGTGACTTTACCGAAAAACCCTAAGAATATGGATTGAACATGGCTGATTGTGTCATTTTTGTTTGTCATCGGTATGCATTTCAATCTGGATTGAAGCTTTCGTGACTGCAGGAATCCATACTCTTTGGTTCTTTCGGTAAAGTCACGTGGGTAGACGACTTCAGAATTTCCTTGCTGTGGTTGTCCATCTGATGATATTCGCTTGTGTTGCGATCGAAACGTCGTGATTTGTTTATTTTATTTCTACCAATGTGACTTTGCCGAAAGAAGCAAAGAGTACGGTATAACATTTTTAAGCGAATTTTTTTTTGGTCTGGACATAGTCGGTCAGGGTGGAGTGGTGGCACAGCGGTTAGCGCCATCGCAATAATACAAAAAAAAGTTTTTAACACTTCTGAGAATTTGCAACGATGCCACAAGAAACGCGACTCCGGGCTCTGGAAACCACCTGGAGAAGATCCCAGCCACGTGTTGACAATGATGGCGAACTTTTTGAAGCTATTAACATTACATTTGTTATCGTGTTACATTGTAGTATTATCCGTTATTTTCCCATTAAAACCGATAGTCCCGTATAAGTGTTAACATGTTTTCGAAGCGCTCTGTGTACCCAGCGGCCTGAGTTTTGATTCCCCACTGGGGTTGGCGATGACTGAACCGGTCTGGGGGACCCACCAGCACCACCACCAGCACCACCAGCACCACCACCAGCACACCACCACCACCACCAGCACCACCACCAGCACCACCAGCACCACNACCAGCACCACCAGCACCAGCACCACCACCAGCACCACACCACCACCACCANCAGCACCACCACCACACCACCACCAGCACACCACCAGCACCACCAGCACCACCACCACCACCANCGCCAGCACCACCACCAACAGCACCACCACCAGCACCACCACCAGCACCACCACCAGCACCACCCTGCACGCATCAGTACGGCTGAACCTCCACGACAAGTGCAGTGGCCTTAAGACCGTAGTTCTTAACCTCTACCGCAGCCTTGCACCCCTTTGCTTCTCAATCGCTAGACATACAATGTACAACGTTAATAACTACACAGGGCTTGATGAAACAGAGTTATCTTCTTGGTTCTTTCGGTAAAGTCACGTAGAAGGGAAGTGATAAAATAATAAAAATAAACATAATAAAATAATTCTCACGACGTTTCGGCCACAACGCAAGCAGCCGTCCTCAGGTGAAAACCAGGTCTGTCGAGGCGATAGCGTCTGAATGAAACAGCACCGTGCTTGGAGCATATATATAAGCTGGGTTGGAAGGGGGGGAAAGGGCGCCTTGACAAAAGAATTTGCATATCAAGAGGAATTTTGCATATTTTATCTTATTATGTTTTATTTTTATTATTTTATTACTTCCCTTCTACGTGACTTTACCGAAAGAACCAAGAAGATGAAGACCGTGTTGGAGTTTGCTAATTGTGCAGCATGCGCGCCGCTGGCAATGGAGAATCAGTAGCAGCAGCAGCAGCAGCACCACCACCACGGTTGCATTTGCATTACGAGGTCTACTGTGGAATATCTTACCGTATAGTTACATTATTTATGTAACTGCCCACTTGTAAAATAAAAAATATATTTTAAAAAGTGGCAAAGCCTGGGACAGGATTTTTGAAATTGGTTGAAATTCCACATTCCAAACGGGAGCTAGCCTTACCCGCAGGCCAATCACCTCCACATTCTCACAGAGCGGAACTCATTTAATAACCGAGCAGAGACGAGTTGACGATGATGATGAGATCAGTTGACCCCCGGAAAGCCTGGGACAGGATTTTTGGAATTGGTTGAAATTCCACATTCCCAAACGGGAGCTAGCCTTACCCGCAGGCCAATCACCTCCACATTCTCACAAAGCGGGGACTCATTTAATAACCGAGCAGAGACGAGTTGACGATGATGATGAGATCAGTTGACCCTCTGAACCGGGATTTGAACTCGTGACCTAATTGATTACGAGTCGACAGGTAGGTAAGGACCGCACCTCCGATGAGCATGGTTGGCTACGTACGGCGGGAGAGAAGTTCAACACACGTGCGTACATGATCACAGTGCGACACCCCAAGGAAAGCGCTAAAAGCTTTTAAAATCAACAAAAAGCGCTACGGGTGTGCCGTCATTTTCACCACGAATTCTTGTCTCACCCTACCAGCAACAACCACGACTCCAGGCCTCAAGGCTCTCCCCAACGCTACCCTCGTCATTGTTTTTAACCTCAGGGACAACAGCAAAAAAACACGTGGTGGATGGATGATATTGCACCAAGACAACTTACTTCGCCGGGACAGATTGTCGCGTCTGCAAAGTGGGTCAGGAGTTGAACGTTGAGCTGGGATGATTCATATTCTTAGGTTTTTTCGGTAAAGTCACGTAGGTAAATTTTTTTTATAAAAGTTAAATAAAAATCACGACGTTTCAGAGGCAACACAAGCTTCCGTCTTCAGTTGGAACCGTCACAGCACGATAGCTGTATCAAGTGAGAGAAATTGCAAGAACACAGAATATAAAGGATTTATAGTGAAAACTTTGTTTTTACGGATTATACTTATTTTGTTTGTTATTCCTCCTTCGCTGGATTTTTACGAAACTAACACAGCCGCTAAACAATTGCACGCGTCGTAAAATAAAAAAAAAAGATTTTAAGCGTAAAAGTAAAACGGTGCCGCTGTCGTCTGGCCGAGCAAGGATGGCACCGGGATCTGCGCGGAAATATCCTGGGCGCCCCCACACTTCAACATTCACCAAGTAGAGGGCAAAAAAAAAAAACCGACCAACGTTTAAGACGAAACGGAACTAATTATTAGAGCTTATTCTAGGAGCGCCTTCCATCGACTCTCAAGCGGTGCGAGACTTTTGACACCGAACGGAGGGACGAGCGATTGATGGCGTAGGCGAGACGCGGCGTCTCGGACCTCGTGCGAGTCCCACGTGTGGCAACTGTAGCAGGGATGAGTTTGGGATGATTTGTTTGCTGTAACACATGGTGTGTGTGTGTGTGTATATATATGAACTCACATTTTGGGGATTTAAAATCAAGGGTAATTTCTATCGTATTTGGGATCTTATGAGCATCGTGTAATCGTCCAACGTAAGAGTTCGGGGCAGACAAAATAACAAGAGGCGGCATTATTTTTAAAATCCTTAACATTAAGTTCGCTTGCTTGCTTAGGACCGTGCAAATCTTTCGGTCGTTTTTAACCCACTTCCGTGATCCAATCGAGCTGACATTTTCCACACAGACTCGTTGTGCGTGACAATTAATGTTCGTGAAAATTGTTTCCAAAATTTAACACTTTTTAGGACAAAAATATTATATTTAATTACCAATTGCTTAATGGTGACAGGCAATCATCTGACCCATAGGTGGCAGCCATCTCAAGCCAGAGGACGAGAGGACTCTAGCCGCCACGCATATAAAGGATTTACAGTGAAAAACTTTGTTTTTACGGGTTAATTTTTTTCGCTCTCGGAAGGACCCTCCCGGGCGGCAACGATTGGCCGCGGGAGATTGCCGCTCTACTTTTGTTGTTGTTGTTGTTTAACGATGAGACTCCGGGAGCTGGCTGGCTGTGCCACTCCACACACCCGATTGGCTACGTACGGCGCGAAAGAAGTTCAACATACATGTACACACTCCCAAGTTTTGCAAGGCAGTTTTTAGCGGGGCCATTGATATCGTCGTCGTCCTCGTCGGGGTATTAATCTCAAATTATTAACGGAAAATATTTCCATGTCCAGTGTAGATCTCGCCAAAGGCTGTGTCTCCTGAGTGTCACGTCTCACCTACACTCCAGTCGAACCACGCGACCCTGAACGCATTTCCGCATTCGGCACAACGCACTTGGCACACCGCACCCGGCACACCACATCCAGCACACCGCACCGGCACATCGACTTGCCCCATGTTGTGGCTGCTACTCGTCATGGCACCAACACAACACTGACCCAGAAAAAAAAATATCCAGTGAGAAATTAAGCCCTGGCTATTGTCGCTCTTGTTGTCGTTTAGAACATCGCTGTTTATTCGTTTCAAACAGGTCCCTGCGGGTGGGCTGGTAGGAACGAATAACCAAAAAATATAAACATCATGTATTATTACACTTGTTAGCCAGGAAAGCCTCACTGAGTGTAAAGGTTTTTGTAGGGTCCTGCCAAGTGTTTGCAGTAGGGGCGATGTTGCTGCACCTAATCGGACATCGGACGGACGATATAATCTATTGTAGGCTGGTTCACTTCGTTCCTACCAGTATAAACGTTTGTTGACAGGATGCGACGGCCCCAACGCGGCACGTGTCCACGCGTCGAGCCGCCGATTCACCGAGATTTTCAAGCTGCGCGGTTTCCCTTCGTTATTCACGAACTTCCATCCGCGATTTTGGCTATCGGCGAATCGCATCCGAAACTCGACACGACTGCAATGGATAAAGCGCCGAGATAATTTCCACGTATTTAATAACTTATTCACGCATTTAAGGTGATTCATTAAAAGGGTGAGATCATCACCTGATGATGATGATTGCTTGTGTTGCAGTCGAAACGTCGTGAGAATTTTTTGTTTATATTTATATTATTTCCCTTCTACATGACTTTACCGAAAGAACCAGAATATGAATCCCTGCAGTCACGAAAGCTTTAAATCAAAACAAATACAATGTTAATAGCTTCAAAACGTCAAAGAGTCTCCACTTGTTCGCCATCATTGTCAACAAGTGCCTGGAATCTTCTCCAGGTGGTCTCCAGAGCCCGGAGGCAAATTCTCAGAAGCGTGAAATACATTTTGAAGCACCCTGTATACGTGTGCGCGCGCGTACACAATATTGTCTAATCGGTGTGGCGGGAGCCACGAGCCAACACCGATCAAGGCTCTCGCGTTGCACAGCGGGTGCCGTTGGTCACAGCTCCGCTCGCGCGGACCGGCGACTACGTTTGCCGCGCCGTGCGACTCACTGTGGGCCGCGTCGACCGAAGTAAGGCCCAGAAGCAGCATCAGGGACTGAATGAGCACCGGTGGTTCAGATGCACGCTGTGGCCAGGAATCGAACCGGGGCTGCCGCGGACCACAGCGAGGCGCACGCGGCAACGCTACGCCGCGTCCCNGAGAGCGCGCCGAGACCCGCGGTACGCGCACGATGCAACGCGTCGATAGTGTCTGCTGCTGGCCCCCCCCGCCACCGGAGGCAGACGTCTCTCGTGCGTTCGGCGCGTTGCGTTTCATTTTAGTCGGCCCGGCGCGGCAAACGGCCAGCGTGGTGGGGGAAAGAATGAATCAACCCGGAGCGCGAGGGCTCGTGATGGCTCGGCTCCGGTGTGCCGGTGGGAGTAAAACGGGGAGATAAAAAAAACACGAGTACCAGAACACACTCCCCACCCGGACTCCGACACCGACAAACAAAAAAAATCCTTAGGAGTTTACTTAAAAAGAAAGACCTGGCTCAATGAGCTTTATTGCCTAAAAAGTTACGCGGCGATCGCCCGCACGGCCACCACGGGATGTGTGCGTGCGTGCGCCCGCGCGCGCGACGCACGGCGACTACGTCGTTGGGTTTTCATGACAAAAAAAATGAAACGTCAACGCGTCGCGGCGGGGCGATCGCGATCGGAAAACGCGCGCGGCCCCACGCGCGTCAACGATAAAAGCGAGGAGCAGGGGGGGGGGTAGTGGGGAGTCGCTCCGACTACATCGTCACGCAGTCCCTCCGCCGCGCTCTTTGCTTGCCGGGTAGAAAACAAAAACATTTTAAACAATAAGACGAAGTTCGTTATTCTGTTCATTACTACTAAGCCGTAAGAAGCTGATTTGATTTACTTAATACAGCCACGTGGGGATTGTGGGGGTTCTGTTTTCGTTTGCTTTTGTTCAATCGCGACTTTAAAACCGTCAATTTGGAAGAGCCGGTGAGGTGCGTGCGTGGTACACGGCACACACACACACACANGGTACCACGCGTCTGTGTGTTTATATACACGGTACAGTTAGGCGGTATACACACACAGTACACGCGTGTGCGTCTGCGTGTTTACATACACGGTACACACAAGAGCGGTATACACACGCACCCTCTCTCACGGTGTACGCGTGCACAAAGGCAACGTGGATCGGCGATTCCACGCTAATGGGATTACGAGACCAACTGCGGGCGCATCGTCAGGCAGGGCGATCATTTTTTCCCCAACGCGTAAAGAACCTTCGGACACGACGCTCGCGTCGCCGTTGACGATTATACCACGCGCTGCAATCGCTGGTTCGTTTCCATCACCGCAGTAGCGCGCGACCGCGCGCACGCACGACCATTCATACGCGCGACAACACAGGTTGAGCACAGGCGATACGCAAACGATCGCAGGATCAACGCAGCTCACGACACGCACGCGTGTGCCGCGCGTGTGCACGCACAAACAAAAACAAAGATCCCCCGCGGAGCTTTAACAGACTGTAGGGGCAAGTGCTGTTAGCGAGCACCTATGAAGGCCTGAACGGCACACGAGGGGGTGGGTGGCCAGCACCACGCCCGGCCGCCTTTGTCTCCCCAGTGGCGAGGTTTGCGACACACCGCACCAGGTACTCATTTGAGGCTGAGTCGGCCTAGGGAGGCCCAGGACCGGTACAAATAATCGTCACTGGTGCTGGCCCTGAGCGGGAATCGAACTCGGGTGACCCCGGCTTCGTAGCGCGCTACACTACCGCTCCCCCTACACACACACACACAAGCACGATACACATTCGCGTGCACACACACACACAGCACACTTTGCGTACACGTTGTACAGTACCGATATCACATCATTGCATTTTATTCGGATAAAAAAATTCACCGACCTCCCATCCTCCGCTTCAAGGCCCAAGTGTCATGTCCCCCCCCCGCCCACCCCACCTCCCGCCCCCACTTACTAATCCTGCTGCCGGCACTTTAGTGGAATTGGAATCTCGACCGCTACAAAAATATACATCTCTAAAAACAGTGGAAAATATCTTCCCCACCCCCCCAGCGACGGGAAAGCACAGCCCTTTTTGTTTCAAATCATCGCGCCCCGTTTCACTCATCTTTTAGTTTGTTTGTTTGTCTGTTGTTTGTCCTTGGCCTGTGAGGCAGGCCACCCGTTCCTCCGCCGTCGTAACCGCCGCCCCTCCTCTCCGCCGCCAAAATAATTTCTCACGGAGCGATATAAAATCTCCCGATAGGGCGATTCCCCCCGCGTTACACCGTAACGTGCACAGTAAATTTGCATCTCGCGTACCTATCGCTATTGCTTTACGCGCCCCGTTAATTCTGCTGAAAAGAAGGTTCGCTTATTTTAAATGTTCTCGCCAACAGTTCGCTCAACGCGAGCCGCCGAACGAGCTTCTAATCATTTGGCAAGTTACAAATCTGTGAAGCTTGTCACGTACGGGGTGAGCCTGTCAGTGTACGCCAAACACNATTTGAATTCGCGACTGCAATTGCTCCCAAAGCACGACGAATTTTAACGGATAAAAGCTATTTAATGAGTAAGAACTTCGTGCTTTGTGCTTGTAATTTCATAGATATTTTATCGGGACGTAAAAGATCTGGGATCAATAAAATGAGCTACGGCAATCGCAACATGACGACGATGGCCTTGCGACATAACCGCGTGTGGGGGGGGGGGGTCGCCATGCCACGGGCAACTTGACCGCCCACCCAGAACCCTCGGCGGTCGAGCGGACCAAGGGGATTCTATTTATTTTACTTCTTTAAAAGACGAACAACGAACGACGGTGGCGGAGGTGACGGAGAACGTTCCGGCAGGCCGACGGTGCCGGCGCGCAAGCGCCCCCCCCCACCGAGCCGTTAACGACAGACGATTATAAAAAAAAAAATTTCACCATCATTTGTTTGTTATCCGAAAACGTCTTCACGGAAACGGCAGCGACGATTTTGCCGATACCGGGGAGACAACCAGCTGGGAGCGCGTGCGTCAGTAGCAGTGCTGCACATTACTTAAGAGAGAGTCACCTAACGAGGAGACTCGATTGGGAAATAATAATAATCATGATATTAAGACTCAATGTAATAAAGAGATGAAGTAGCCACAGTGGCTGTGCTTTTGTGTAGAAGTCGTCGGCTTGTCTCGTACTAACGATGATAATGATGACAATCAGGACAACTGTGATGAATATGGTGACGATTATGACTGAGAATGAAGATGGGCAATGAATACGATAACAATGATGGCAAAGAAGATGATCGCAACGAGATGGTGACGACACTGATGATCATGATGATGATGTCGAGAGATATCATTATTCTGACGATGATGCGACGGCGGCAATGGATGTGACGACGGGCATCAATACTAATCAATACGTGATAACTCTGACGGACAATAAAAACGACTAAAACAATGACGTTCAAAAACGATAATGATTACGATGACGACGACAATTAACGACAAACATGATCGATACGACAAGAATCAAAATGACGATTACGACGAGAGGAAATTTACGGAAAGTGAAAATTTAAAAACGACGGTGACGATGCTGAACGATGGCGGACGACGACGAGATTACGACCACCACCACCGTAAAGAAGATCTCTCAACGGGACAACGCCTCCTCCTCCGCGCACGCCGGTCGCAGTGACCTCACAGCACCTCCCGCCATCGCAGCCTTCGAAGGTCAAAGTTCAAATCACGCGCGTTCCCACGCCCCGCCACCACGCGCTCCGCCGTCACAGAGTGATAACGGTGCCATCCTCCTCCATGCTGCCCCGCTGCAGCGCACCGCCGTTCCCGTGCCCTCTCGCCACAACCGCCGGCGCTTTGCCGCCACCCCGCCGCCGCCGACCCCCAGCCCTTCCGCCTGCGCCCCTCCGTTGAGCTCCGCGTCCGACTGGAAGCGCCGCGACAGCTCCCCGTTGGGCGACAGCGGCAGGGGCTCCAGGGAGAACGGCGCCGACGACGACAACGCCGCCGCCGAATCTATCACCAGGTCTTCGTCGCTCTCCTCGCCGCTGTCCTCGTCCGTGTAGTTGGTGATGACGTAGGGCGGGCGCTCGACGGCCGGCGCGCCGTTGCTCCGCGCGGCCGCCGCCACCGCCCCCCGCCGCCCCCCTGGCGCCGCCGCCACCGCCGCCGGAAGACGAAGAGGACGACGTCGCGGACGGCGCCGTGCCCGTCCCGCCGGACAGCGTCCCGCCGGCAGCGGCGGGACGCTGGTTTGCGGGCCGCACGGTGATGACGAGGTTGCGGCTGTTGGCCACCATCATGTCGGTGACCTGGTCGAGCGTCTTGCCGGCGACGTCGATGCCGTTCACCTCCAGCACTTCGTCGTTGACGGCGAGGAGGCCGGTGCTCTCGGCCAGGCCTCCCGGCACGAGGCGGGAGATGAAGACGGCCGGCGTCTTCTCGATGCCACGCGCCATCACGCGCAGGCTCGTGCCGTCGCGGATGAAGAAGCCGAGAGGCCGCTCCGAGCCCTGGTGGGGGATTGCGGGTGAGAGGCGGGGGGGGGCAATAGGGCAAAGGGGATAGGAGGGGAGATGATTATGTTGTTGTTGTTGTTGATGTGGGGAGATGGATATTGTTTGAGGAGAGATGGGAGAGACCCGTGGGAGACTCGATGAGATGAGGAGATGTAAAGGAGATGAAAGATAGGGGAGACCGGGGAGACAGCCAAGACACGGGGAGACGTGGGGGCATGGCGAGCGATGTGCAGAGATAGGGACGAACATGGGCAGATGAAGGGATACACAAAATGAGGTGCGAGATGTAATTATGAAATAAAATGTACGAAGACATGGGCGAATGGGGGGAGGGGTAGACACGGTGGAGACGGGGTGAGACAATGACAATGGGAGATACAGGGCGATGGGTGAGATAGAGGTGACAGGCAAATATTAAAATGCGATGTGGGGAGATGGGGCGAGAGATGAGGACACAGACGGGAGACGGGGGGGGGGGGGTAACTCTCCAAGAGCCCGGCAATATCCCCGCTGACCCGTCCAGTCGCTGCCCCATCGCTGCCCCGTAGCTGCCCCGTCATTGCCCGTCATTGCCCGTTCCTGCCCCCGTACCTGCCCAGTCCCTGCCCCGTACCTGCTTGTAGAGCTTCACTCGGCGCACGTTCTCGGGCAGGATGTCGGCGTCGATGATGGAGGACACGGGACGGAAGTCCTGCGGCAGGCCGATGTCTCGGTGGGCCGCGGTTTGTCTCGGGGTGGAGGAGGCCCGGGAGGCCCGGGAGGCCGACCTTCTTCTTGCGCAAGAGGCTGTTGGTTCCAAACGCGTTGTAGTCGGCATCCTCTGCTGGACGGAAATGCAACAAGAATAGACACGTATAAAATCTGTCAAGTCGTCCGTGGATCCGAACGGTTTTGTGGTGTTCGCGCTGCCCTAGCGGCGCGACGCTATCGGAGAAGGCGGCGACGCTGCGTTTCAGGGCCAGGCGTGGTCCCTGCGGAGAGAGGGGGGGGAGCGACGCTGCGATGTGTATTTACCCAATTAGGACATTTAAAAGTACAATTTCAAACTTGGCGACGTGACACGCTCTTTTTATTGTAAATACCGCCCCACGGGACCTCCAAACGACGCGTCGTCCTTTTGGGGGTTAATACGGAGCCCCCCAGCAAGTATTAACCAGGGCGGCCGCCGCTTGTGAACCGCGCGAGCCTCCGCAAAAACGCGCGGCAAACGGCGCCGCTGCCCACCCGGCCACGTCGCCCGCCGGTCAATCTTCAGGGTCAACCTTCAGGGTCAACCTTCAGGGTCAACCTTCAGGGTCAACCTTCAGGGTCAAAAAAAAAGNTAGCGAGTATGGAAGAAGATTCGTGCACACGCAGGCATCCGTCCGGGGGAGGCAGCGTGCGATTGTCAGGGCAAAATTCATTTGCATATTTACAGAAGCTTCTACGCAAGCCTATGAGTCTCTGTGTATACCTATGGGTCTCACTGGCAGACTATGGGTCTCCATGTAACCCTATCACGCGAGCATAAACCATCACGCGAACGCCGGTCATCCTGACAGCAGCTGCAGCGGCGGCGGCTTTAGGCTAGCCATCGAACAAAGATGCGTCACCGCATCGTGCGGCGCTTTCAGACGCGCTTCTGCGGCCGTCTGGAACGCTCTTCCTTTCCACTGGGAGATACGCACTTTTAATTCTCGTTAATCACTGCGCTTTGTGTTTCGTTTGTTGTCCCCCCCCCCCCGACCAACCTCCGATCAACGCATTCGGCCACGTAACAACATACGTGTGCGTACGTTACGCGACGCACGATGGTTTTATGGCATCTCACCCCTCCCCCCCCAATCTCGCCGCTGTGCAGCAGGCGTTCTCCTGCCGCACGGCAAGCGTCCGTCTTCCTTAGAGCAAGAGCGTGGCTGGCCCGCGCCCGTGCGCTCGGGCGTGGCGTCATTAAACCGCACGTCACCATCGGGCCCAGCGGTTGTTCATAAATCCTCATTTTGCCCGCTCGCAAAATACGCGCCTGGGCTCACGGCCCCCCCCCCGCGCTCCCGTCACGTCGAGTCGGCGACCGTGGCGGTTGGTGCGGGGGTTTGCCTGCAACGCGGGGATTGGTGGATCGCGAAAAGATCGTCCACAGTGTTTTTACTTGCTCGTCAATAATTTTTTTAAAGTCCCTTTTACCAGGCTCAACAAAGAATAAAAGTGATTTCCTGATCACATGCGGCATCGACGTATCGTGATCGTCTCCCGTTTGTAGGCTGTTGCGGAAATTAGCACATTGCTTCGGTGGGGCGGGTCTATTCCATCGGGCAAACCGCTGTTGACATCCCCATGGAGCGGTAGTCATTTTATCTGCACCGGAGGGATGATGGGCCGAGTCAAACCACCAACCACGATTTGAACTTGCGACCTTTTGATTGCGGGCCGCTCGCTGCGCCGCCGAGTATCCCGGCCGGTTAAACGACAAACGACGGAAATGAGACGGCAGAAATCGAACCGAGAATTGCGAAGGAGTCTTAATCAATTTGTAATTTCTGTGATTACAATAAACCCCCCCCCACCACCCCCCCTCTGATCTTTGCACCCTGATAGGCTCACATCTTGCTCTGTTAAGAGCGGAAGCAGGAAGACTTCCTCACAATTCTGGAGAAAAAAACTGCCCGATGAAGCCGGTTGTAAATCGCCAGCGAAACATGACAGTCCTCGATTGCAGATGTCGTGGGCTTACTCGCCGTCACGCCGATGCGCTGAATTAAGGCTAATCAGCACGTTTTGGTCACGTGACAAACCTTGCTAGTTGGCTGCGTCGGGTGACGGCGGGTTAACGGCACATTGGAATTACGCGATACAACCCCAAAAAACTTCATTCGGTAGACGATTGACAATTGCGTTCAATATTAGATGCCGTAGACCGGCCGATCACAACGCATCTGCCTGCTGCGTGCTTTTCAGTCCCGCTGGGCCGCTCCGAATCGTGGCGAAAATTCCACGCTCCTATGGAAAGGGTCAGTTTCACAACATAGCAAAACCGGTACACTAATTTATCCACCCTGGAAGAAGGATGATGATTGATGATAAACGGTTGAGTTGATGGGTAAAGTGGGCTCAACATCCCCCCCCCCGCTAACTGCCAAGCCGTCTGACCGCGGAGAAATCTGCGCAGGTTTTCGCGCCGCCAAAAAAACAAGTTATTAATAACGATGATGAATTTTAGAACAAACGCCTTGTAATGTTATAAAAATAATAATAAAATAACTCTGCCAGCTGCCGCACGCAATGAAATTAACAATTCGTCACCGACTGCACAGTCGTGTTTTTGTTTTTGGTGCGCGACAGCCGGAAGACCTCGTGGCAATTGGGCGAGCGGTTTGGGTGTGTGTGTGTACGCGACGCTCACAACAACGAGCGGAGCGCCGGGTGGCTAAAGCACAGCAAGTTGGTACAGTAGGGGCACAGGTGGTGCATCAGCCAGTCATCTCGGTCATCTCGGTCAGTCGACCCGTGGCACCTGCTGGGTCTGCCCCGTGACCTCCTGCCAGCGGGCGTTCGACACTTCACGTGGCAGCCTCAAGGTGCACTTGGCCTGGCACAAGCGTCGTGGTGACGTCACCGCCACTTAGTGGCGAATGGCGGTTGTTGTTGTTGTATCTCTATGTGTATGTGGGAATGCGTGTGTGTGTGGTGCGCAGCGCGCTGCGCTACAAACCCGGCGACCTGAGTTGATCCCCACGCCAACACCGTGACGATTATCTGAACCGGTCCTGGGCCTCCCCTAGTCGACTCAGCCTCAAATGAGTACCTGGTGCGGTGTGTAAAAACATCGCCACTGGGAGAAAAAGGCAGCTGGGCGTAGTGCGAGCACCCACCCCTCGTGTACCTTTCATGTGCATTTGGGGAGTGGTAGTACAGCGATTCACACACCGCGCTGTAAGCCCCACGAGCCGAGTTCGATTCCTGCTCACGACCAATAACAGTCGCTCATATTTGAATCCAAGGCTGGGGGGGGGGGGGCAGTGGGGGGGGGGCAGTGAATAGAGACAATCACCACTCCTCCGGGACCCCGTGGGGGTTGATATTTATATTTACCAGAGAAAACACATTGAATAATATATATATTTTAACACCAGTGGTCGCAACCGGGTACCCGATACCCGTACCCTACCCGATACCCGGCTACCCGTACCAGGCCGGTACGGGTACCCGTTTGCGACCCTGGTGCGGCCGGGTACACGGGTAGGCCGTGAGTCACTGGTGAGTAACCGTTTGTCACTCATTTCGGGTAGAGTACGGGCACGGGAAGGGAACGGGAACCCGTACCCAATTTTTAATTTTGATTTAAAGCTTTCGTGACTGCAGGGATTCATCTTCTTGGTTCTTTCGGTAAAGTCCCTTCTACGTGACTTACCGAAAGAACCAAGAAGATGAACCCGTACCCAGCCGGGTACGGGTAAGGAATCAACACCCGTTTGCGACCTCTGGTAAACACTGGCGTGGTGCCGGCCACACCATCCCTCGAGCGCCGTCCGGGACCTTCATCGGTTCTCGCCAACAGCCCTTGCCCCAGCAGTCCGTTGGGAGGCTGCGCACGGGGAACTTTGTTTGTGCTTTGCGATGACGCGGCGATTGCGCAACGCGGCTTTGTGCGTCACCAAGCCGCGCTTCCTTCACACCTGACGGGTGGCTCCTCGCTGAACACGGGCAGAACGCGAGAGAGGCCAAACGGCCAAGGCGGGAGGGAAAAAAACATATGAACGGCGCACGCACGGAGAGAGAGGAGGGTGGGGGAGAGCGAACGGAATGGGGCGAGGTGGGTCTTTAGGATGACGAGGGCAGCAGCGCGAAGGAATGCAGAGGTGGGGGTGGGNAGGTGGGGGGTGGGAGGTGAGGAGGTGGGGAGGTGGGGGGTGCAGAGGAGGGNAAGAGGGAGGTGGGGAGGTGGGGGGNTGGGGAGGTGGGGAGATGGGAGGTGGGNAGGTGGGGAGGTGGGNAGGTGGGGGGGNTGGGGAGGTGGGGAGGTGGGAAGAGGGGTGGGGGGTGCAGAGGTGGGGAGGTGGGGAGGTGGGNAGGAGGTGCGGAGGTGGGAGGTGTGGAGGCTACAAGCCGAGCATTAACGATATGCGTGCAGGGGTGCGAATTAAAAAGTCCGTGGCTTGACACACAGAAAACGAGCGAGCAATGAGAGACATTTAAAGAGTATACCTATATATATAATCTACGCAAGCTCTTCCCAATTTATTCTGCAATTGTGCTGTCGGCAAAAAAAGTGCGTGGACCTTAAGCAGGACGCGCCATTTAGAAGGCCGTTGTTCGAGACTAGCTACGGAGCGGCAGCAAAGGGGGGAGGGGGGTTGCGCAGACGACAGGCCGCTGACGGCGGAGATGGAGCGATGCAATCAACTGGCACGCAGCCACTGCGTGGATCTTTACACGTATGTTGAACTTTTTTTCGCACCGCACGTAGCCGACTGTGCTAATCAGAGGTGCGGGCAAGGACAACACAAACCAAACACGAAAGCAGTTCTAAAGAAAATAGTTTGTCAATCTAGACGATGATTTAAAAGTGCAGAGCTCCAGTGGCTTCCGAACATCGGAACGAAGAGCGTTCCAGACGGCCGCAGAAGCGCATCTGAAAGCGCCGCAAGACACGGTGAGTTTTGCAGGACCGTGAGTTTGGTGATGACGTTGGGAAACCTTCATCCAGCAGTGGCTAACGATGATTGCGGCTAATGATGTCCTATCGGTGTCCTGTCCTGAGACAGAGTAATCACTCAGAACCCTCAATGAACAGTGCAACCCTTTTGTGCCCGTGGAACCAGATATCATAAACTATGACGGAGATCATCCCTTTGAATGAGGGGCGATGCGGTGGCGACATGTTAACTACCTCGCCTGGTGTACAGGAGGTTGTGGGTTTGATCCCGATCCTGACGATCCTGTATATTTGGAGTTTGCGTGTCTCTTTCTCTCTCTGTGGTCGCAGAGATTTTTCTCCGGGTCCTCCGGTTTTTCCCTCTTCACATTTAGAATCAACGTGACGCGTTTAGAGTGTTTGACTGCGCTACATTTCCACGTGATGAGCCATTTCGTTGAGCTTTAATTTTGGCCAGGTCGGTTCTGAAAAAGAGCGATACATACGGCTCAGTGGGTCGTGCCTGGTAAAATAACAAAAAATCACGCTGAGCGCTACATAGCTTTATGATGCGCTCCAGCAGGCTTTTCCCGATCACCCCGAGTGAGAGCTCCGCGCAGAAGCGAACGATTTCTGATTGAGATTGTTCGCCTCGACAGAATGCTTCCGCATCTTTCATTCATGCATTGATTCATTCATTCATATCTGTTCGAGCTGTGGGGTGGTGGCGACGGCGGGGGACGTGAGTCAGCCGCGTAATGGAATTCAATTGTACGCGATATTACGAGCAGACCACGCGATCCGTGCCTGCAGTGCAGTCGGAACGCGGCCAAAGTTATTTGCATCACCGTGGAAGAAGTTAAAAAAGACGCTTGCGTCAGTCGCGTGGAATGGATTTACAAAAGCACAAAAGGATATCGACTTAACCACGGATATAATTGGCCTCTGGCGATGATGTGCACTTTGAACACCGGTCACATTGCTACAAAGACCCCCACCGCCCATATAGCCTTAACAGACTGTTGGGGCAAGTGCTGTTAAGCGAGCACCGGGTACAGCGCACGAGGGGGTGACGTTTCCACGACCACGCCCATCCACCTTTGTCTCCCAGCGCCGGTGTTTACGCACCGCACCTGGCGCTCATTCAAGGGTACGTCAACCTGAGGAGGGAGGGCCCAGAACTGGTTCCGATATCACTCATCGCTCATGTTGACCGTGACCGGGAATTGAACCCGGGCGTCTTTTCCTACCGCCGCCGCCCACAAAGATCCACCGTATAGCCTCAACAGACTGTTGGGGCAAGAGCATTTAGCGAGCACCGCCAATACCAATACCCGCCATTAAGTGACGATGACGTCCCCATCCACCTGTGCCAGGCCGGTGTTTAAGGCCACGTGAAGTGTCGAAGGCTCGCTGGCATGAGGACAAGGGACAGACCAGGTGCCATGGGTTGGCTGACTGAGATGACTGGCAGATCCACCAGCTGTACTCCTCACTGTGCCACCCTGCTGTGTTTCAGTAAATAACAAAGACGAAGATCACCCGCATAGCCTTAATAGAATGTTGGGCCAGTGCCATTAGCACGTAGCACCTATGAAGGCCGGAACTGTGGCAGACGAGGGGGCGTTTGGCCAGCACTGCGCCTGTTTTGGTAAATGCACACACACAACACTCACAAATGACCACCATCCTACATAACACCCTTTGCCTTGGCAGTCGAGGCTTATTATATTCCTGTTCCGGCAGACTGAACACCCAGCCGCTACACCGCTCAGCAAGAGCTCTCATTTCATATCTGCGCTCAGAAAATCTGCTCACGGCTTCCGTATACAATTGGCAACAGGGAGGTCCACCGTAATGGAAGCGACAAAGGCTTTGAGCCTTGAGAGTGCAAAAGCGGAGACTGCTATATATAATAAAACTGAACTATTTTTTATTTTACCAGCTAAGGCCCACTGAGCTATACAGCTGTTTTTCAGAAGCGACCTGCAATCACAAATGATCGCTCAACAAAGCGGCTCATCGCGTGGAAATTTATAGCGGCCAAACAATCTAAACGCGTGATGTTGATTGTAAACGTGGGAGGGAAAAACCAGAGGACCCGGAGAAAAGCCACATGACCACAGGGAGACACGCAAACTCCGAAAAAATACAGCAAGCGTCAGGGTCGGGGGTTCGAACCCACGCCCTCCTGTATACCAGGAGAGGTAGTTAACATCTCTCCACCGTGGAGCCCAAAACAGGTCGTCACATTTCGCTGTCACGTGATCACAAAACAGATTGTCACAGGCTGCTGCAGGAGCGAGGTCGTGGTCAGCAGAGGACTGTGCGGCAACATTTGTTGTTGTACTGCACTATGCTCCGACATCTACGCTCCCCCATTTCACAATTTCCAGAAGTACGGTCAAACAACTCCCGCAGCGGCTTGACGAGGGCTGTCCATGAACATCATCGTCATTCCACTGCTGGATCAAGGCCTGCCTAAGCCGCCGCTGTCCGCAACGATCGATCCACCGAGCAAAACCCGCGCACACACACGTGCGATTTCGTCGCTCCATCTCTTCGCTGGACATACCCACCCCCCCCTCGGATGCGTTCCCATAAGAGAGGAGTGCCTTGTTTCGGTTTGGGATTTTCCGTCGATCTCTCTCGCTCTCACTTTGGATTACCGAGCGCGCTGTCCGGCGTTCGTTGAAAGGTTGCCGACGAAAGGACCACTCGAATTATTGGGATTTCTAATAACCATCAGCGGTGCCAATCCGAACGTGACGGATGCCTGACATTGCAATCTGCGTTTTTCTTTTCAGGTTAATGTCAACCATCAATCACTTTTGTTTCATCGGGCGTTTTTTTTCTGGGCACTTCTTAAAAGGGTAAACACAAGAGGAGAAGAGAGACAGCGCCGAGGGAGGTGATGGGTCCAGGGTTTAGCGGCATGGAGTGTGTCACGCGACGAGCATTACCGTCTGTTCTCCTGCAACGCGGCAGTGATGTTCCTGAAGAACACCGTGTTATGGAAAATCACGTTGTAATAAATAACGTCGGGTAAAGCGCAGCATGCTATAATGCGTCAGATGCGTACACGCAGATCGGACAAAGACTGGGGAAGCATCAAGCAGCATCCCGATGCCTCGTGCGATGCTACGCCGAGGCGGCCGTTACGCCCGCTTATTTCGACTCGCGCTGCGATGTAGTTCCATTCGCTCGATTGCGTTATTTCCAATTCGCATTCCGCGTTATCAACAAAAAAAAGGCGCTCCCGAATGTGTTCCATCGCGTTGTATAACCCAATTCGCATTGTGAGAACAACCACGCTGTGGTGATAGCAGAACAGAAGGTGCAGTGCTCTGTGTGGCAGGGCGGGCTGGGGGAAAGTGCCAATTCTCTGATGTCGAGTTCCCGGCGTGACATGTGACACATTCACCTCCCGTGGGCTGTTCTCGTTCATACGAAGGGGCTGAAAACTTCTCCAAAAAGAATCCCAATTTGACTTTTCGGGGGCATAGCAACGACACCAATACGGCACAACAGGATAAAAAAATTTGGATTTAAGGAGGATGATTTTTTTTATATATATTTTACACGGAATGAAAAAAAAGTTGCGAGAGCGAGGCAAAATTGTTCCAGGTACGAGCGGCGTTGGCGTTGCGGTAGAAGACTCGGGGGGGGGGGGCACGGTGGGGGGGGGTTGGTTTAAAAATACAGAATCTATTTGATGCTTTCATGCGATGTCGGGGGGGGGGGGGTGTTACGTCGTGCACGCTGTCAAAGCGCGACGGCGACAAAGAGGAAAAAAAGACCGTCGGCAGAATAAAACCGGCGTGACGTACGACGGCGAATTTCGCGAAATATTAAGTGGCGTGCATTTGCATTTTAATTGAGCCGCAACGGCATCGGCACACGGGCACGCGCGCGCTCGCCGCATGCCAACATAACAAGGTGAGGCAATTCGTTTTTTCGGTGCAGGCCACGGCACACACGGAGTTAATGAATTCCAGCGGGGGCAGTGGAAGGTGGGATACAAGCACACCTGAGCGGAAGACAAGGCAATCTCGACACCGTCGCACCACACAGGCAGCGAGGTGTTAACCACCTCGCCTGGCATATGGGAGGTCGCGAGTTCGACCCGAGCCTGACTCTTTTGGAGGTTGCATTGTCTCCCCGTGGTCGCGTGGATTTTTCTCCGGGTCCTCCTGTTTTCCCCTCCACATTTTAAATCAACATCACGTTGAGAGTGCTGCTACTACCACGTATGGTCCACTTTTTGGGCGAACATTGTGGTGGCCAGGTAGCTCAGTGAGCCTTACCTGGTAAAATAAAAAAGTTTCGTTTTATTTGCAACGATCCACCAACGGAGCCCAAAGCGCTGGTTCGTAGAGCGTTCATTTCGGTCTCAGAGCCTGGCACGGACGCGGAAGCCTTTGCCTTTAACGCCGCGTCTCACAATTGTGAACGCTCGCAGGAAGGTCATTCCCCCCCCCCAGCCGAGTGAAATCACCAACAAAATGAATAATTAACACTGCCACGGCGAGAGGTGGGCAAACCGGAGTCGATGGGCTCAGTCCGGTCACCGAAGACTTCTTACGTTTCAATTTCGCTCTGCACTCTCATGCGGCGGAATTCAAGCTCCGAGATTTACTATTTTCGGTTGGAATGTCACGCGGTGAACATGACCCTCGGAGGCGGTGGGAACCCGTGCTGCCCTCTACTGATGCACCAGAGGTGGCTTGAGAGAGAAGCGGGCTCTGCGATATCCGCTTCTGCGGGCCGTTCTCTAAATCGAAGGCTTGCACTGCTCTGATAGGATCCCTGAATGGATGATTTGTCTCACGATAATGCTGTGAGCACAACTGGAATACAATTCGTTTTTATTTTACCAGGTAAGGCCCCACACCGAGCTATGGAGCTCTTTTTTTCAGAAGCGACCTGACTATCACAAATGGTAGCTCAACAAAGTGGTTCATCATCATCGTGTGGAAATGTATAGCAGCTAAATACTATAAATGCACGTTGTTGATTTAGTGAGAGGGGAACACCGGAGGACCCGGATAAAAATCCACGCGACCACGGGAGAGAAAGAGACACGCAAACTCCAAATATACAGGCAAAAGGGTCGGGATCGAACCCACAACTTGCTGTATATCAGGCGAGGTAGTTAACATCTCGCCACTGTGGCACCCGAAGAAAAACCCACGCATGCGAGGAGCAACAGCCTATCCCCACACAGACAAACAAGTGGATACTCTTTGGTTTTTTCGGTAAAGTCATGTAGGTAAAAAAAGAAAAACAAATAAATGAAATCACGACGTTTCAGAGGCAACACAAGCTTCCGTCTTCAGGTGGAACCGTCACAGCAAAATTACTGTTTCAGTAATTTTGCTGTATCAGTAATTTTGCTGCGACGGTTCCACCTGAAGACGGAAGCTTGTGTTGCCTCCGAAACGTCGCGATTAAATGTATTTGTTTTTCTTTTTTTACCTACGTGACTTTACTGAAAAAACCAAAGAGTATGGATCCTTGCAGTCACGAAAACTTCAAATCTAGAAAGAACAAGTGGAGTCGACGTTTTGTTGTACCGTCTTCTTCTCCTGGCAAGCCTACGGACTGGCACCTTGCCGCTCACGGAAGGGAGTTTCACACAGCATGTGCGCGAGCCACCAACCCTCCTCCTCCGTGGATGCACAGGTCCATTTTCCACGAATTGAGTGTTTGGCTTCGTGTGGAAGACAATCTGATTACTCGCAGAATAGCTGGAGGATGAATCATTGCATGGCAAAGATCACAAAAAATGTTACTTGCTAACCTTTGTCAATCCACTGCTGGATGAAGGCATCTCCACACATTACTGGTCAATGGAAGTTGTTTTGACCATATTTCGCTACTCATCGCAGGCCAGTGAAAAGAAGGCCCAGACCGGTCGAATATCACTCCCCACTTGATGTTGGCTAGGGAGGGGGGTCATCAACGTCACAGTGCAGCGCACAGGTGCAGCCCTGCAACTTCCCGGCTCGCGCCACCGCTTGCAGGAAGGAACCTGCGCCAGAGCTCAAAAGAAGCCTCCAAACAAGAGTTCTTGGCCTACTCTTCCACACCGGCCTGACGTCTTCTATCACGACTGCCTGCCGCCACTAAAACCATAACGATCACGTGTGCTGCGTTAATGGTTAACGGCTGTGGAGGAGGGGGAGGTGGTGGGGGGGTCGATGGGTGGGAGGGGGTAGATAAGAGAGCACTGGGCCTGCCAAACGACGGCCCCCTCCTTCCACCTCCTCCTCCTCTTTCTCCTCCTCCACAGAGGAATCTCCTGCGTACATTCCTCCCCCAGGGCAAAGTGCTTGCTCATCCAGAGGTGTTTGTCAAAACCTTCCCCGGGCCTTATCGGTCACCTCAGCCTGCAGTTTCCTTCTGTTATGAAGAGGTCTCTATAAACTATTTATTTAGGCGAGGCCCACTGAGCTAGAAAGCAATATTTCTCACAAGCGACCTGGCTATCACAAATGATAGCTCAACGAAGTGGGCTTATCATCACGTGGCAATTTATAGCAGCTGCCAAAAACTCGAAACACGTGACGTCGATTGTAAATGCGGGAGGGGAAAAAAAACGGGGGACCCGGAGAAAAATCCACGCGGCCACTGGGAACGAGAGAGGCATGCGAACTCCAAATGTACAGCAGGCGTCAGGGGTCGGGATCGAACCCCGTACCAGTGGAAGGAGTTCAAATCTCGCCACTTCGGTGCCTCTAAACACAAACCCGGTTTTAACAGCAGGCAGCCGGATCAGCGATCTCTGAACTCTGACCTCAGCCACCCGGCCACCTCCACTGACTGCCCCAGCATTCAAACCTCAGGATTTCCCTACGATTCAACAACTCGAAAATAGCAGGAACCTCAGTTACCCTTGACACTAATCCAGAACATCTCAGCGCTCTTGACAGAAACCCAGGATGTCAGCGCGAGTCATCTTGAGAACATGTAGCTAATCTGGTGTCGCTGCCTGGATTCCGATCCAACACCTCAGCAAAAATAAACCTCATCGCATGACAGCCCAATATATATTTTTGCATAACCCGGACGTAATATGGGCAAATTGAGTAAAAAACTACATTTTATGGACGGTTATTGGTTACCGACCGAGACCATCAAACTCACTGCATTTGAGAAGCCGGTTTAAATTACAGCGGTCGAAACCCAGAATCGAACGCAGGATTTCTCAGCCATGCCGGCTCTGCGTTTCCGAGCCGCTCGCTGCAGCCCCTACGTAAGGGGTCATGCACGCACCGGCACACAAAGTGCTCACCGCGCATCAACCACAACACCTCGCTGATCTCGCCAAGGAGCGTAAACCGCGTCACGTGAACTCCGGTGGTCATCCTCGCAGCACACGCGGCGATTTTGGCACAGCCATCGAACAAAGGCGGTGGTCACCGCACCGCGCGGCGCTTTCGGTGCGCTTCTGCGTCCGTCTGGAAAGCTCTTCCTTCCGATAGCAGGAAGCCACTGGGAGCTATGCACTTTTAAACCATCTAGATTGAAAACTATTTTTTTAGAACTGCTTTTTGTATGTAGTTTGTTGTCCTTCCCCCGCACCTCCGATTAGCGCGCGCGGTTGCCTACGTACGATGGGGAAAGAAGTTAGACATACATCGCAACGCAGCAGCGAGCGAGCGAGGGGAGAGAGCCAGAGAGGGGGGGTAGAAGAGACAAATCCGTCCGCAGAAGCGGCGGCAATGTCCCCTCCGAAGTTTTTAAACGCGACCGCAGAGCTCCCTCGAGGCCCACCGCCAACAGACACTTTCCCACCAACACCGCCACCAACACCGCCACCGTTGCCGCTGCTGCTTGTTCTTATCGCACCCTTTTCAATTAGACCTGGCGACACCTCCCACTCAGGAGGGAGCCGTGGAGCACGGCTGGTGGGGCGCGGGAGAGGTGGGGGGGGGGAGACGGTGGGAGAGGGAGGGGAGGGAGGGAGGACAGGGAGGGAGGGAGACGACGCTGCATGGCTCACAGACCCAACAACGGAAATCTACTTGATATCTGTAAAAAAGAGCTTTAAAGCTCATCGGATTCCTTCCGTATAAATAAATATTCTGAACGGGGTATAGGCGAGTTCAAATCCATCATCCCTCTGGGTCGATAAAATTAGTACCACCGCGCGTGGCAATGTAAACACTGGTTGTCGTGTGGAGAAGCTCGACCCCTGCCATAGGAACGAGGAATGTCCACCTCCGGCTCGGGGGGGGGGGGTGCGGGCTGTAAACAGAAGGTGAGCTCCACCTCATCGCTCGCGCGAACGGTGTAAGTCGCTCGGGACTTGAGCGGCAATGTGACTGAACTTACAATCGCACTGCGACTCTAATGAATTACTATCAAAATGTTAATTGACCCATGTGCGGCCAGCACAGCGACAGTGCCCGGGGCCCCCCACATGTGCTATTCGTAGCGGAACAAAATTTAAATAAAATCTCATCTCACCTCTACCTGAATACATCAAAACGCGAACAAACACGTCGCCACGGTGACAACCCACCGAAATCAAATGGGTGCGGGGGNTGTGGTTGTGGAGGCGACAGATATTTGAAAAAAAANTGACAACTATTTTTTTCTATTTGTTTCTTTTCTCCACGAGGAGCCTCGGTCGCGCGACTGGCTTTCCCAGCTTGTTACGGCACCCCAGCGGCTTTGCGGTGCGATAAGAGGCCGTACAGTGCTGCTGCTTCTGCTGCTGTTGCGAAGGCGACGGCTGCGTGCAAACTGGAGTGCGCCGGCGAGTCCACCGTTTGCCAGAGGTCGCAAACGGGTTTTGATTCCTTACCCGTACCCGCCGCACCAGGGTCGCAAACGGCTACCCGTACCCGGCCGTACCCGTACCCTACCCTACCGGCCGGGTACGGGTAGGGTACGGGTATCGGGTACCTGATTGCGACCTCTGGATGAAGCCACGTTGCAGGCGCGGGTGGGTTGATTCTAGGAACTTGAATTGTGAGAAGAGACAAGACGTTGGGAAATGAGTGACAAACAGTTACTCACCGTGACTCACGGTCTACCCGTACCCGTACCCGGCCGCACCAGGGTCGCAAACGGGTACCCGTACCCGGCCGGGAAGGGGTAGCCGGGTATCGGGTAGGGTACGGGTATCGGGTACCCGGTTGCGACCTCTGGGTGACGTGTGGGTACCCCCAACTCTTGTGGGGATTATAGTAGGGGCACTCCTGTCTGACCCAGATGTGCGGGAAGAGCAAACCCAATGGGGCTTCCTTCGAGTTCCTCTCGTGGGGATGCTTGCGCCAGCAGAGAGGTGCGTGCGAGCCAGCGAGAGATTAGAGTGATTTTTGTTAAACCAGGTGAGAAGGTTCGAGAGACCGGGGACGAGTCGCTCGCACGAGTGACCCCCGGGGGTCACTCTCGTGGCAGGGGCTGTGCCTTTACCTAATTAGACTAAACAAAAAAGCTACGTTTAAAATGTTACCAGGTAAGGCCCACTGAGCGATACAGCTCTTTTTTCAGAAGCGACCTGGCCACTAATGATAGCTCAAAGAAGTGGTTTATCAAATGGCAACTTATAGAGTAACCAAACACTCTAAACACGTGTTGATTACAAATATGGAGGAAAAAAACGAGACGGAGAAAACCACGCGACCACGGGGAGAGAGAGAGAGTGACACACGCAAACTCCAAATAAATAGGTGTCAGGGTTGGGATTGAACTCACGACCTCCTGTATACCAGGGAAGGTGGTTAACATCTCCTAGCCACGTGGCACGCCACCTACATCACTGTCACGACTTTATTCGTCACGGTCAAAAGTCCAACGTGCTGAAAATGTACCTGCAGATTAATCAATTGGGACGATGCAAAGCAACGTTGCTGCTGACTGCAAAACTTGGCAGGGCTCTCGTATAGCACGCGCAATAATACAAATCACTATCGTTACAACAATTAAAATCCGTAAAAAACCAACACAAACCAATGCTTCTGTACAGCCAAACTCTGGCTAAAACGAATCTGCTGCCGAGTCAATGGGGACTGATGCATGGCTGCTGTTACGCAAGACCTTGCCTCCGACTCTTGACCCACCACCACCAACGCACCCCCACAGCTGACGGCCGTAGGAGCGCGCGGAATGCGGCTCAGGTGAGCGTGACGTAGGGCTCGCGGAGAAAACCAGCAGCGTCTCCCAGTGACAACCGCGGCTCCGCCCAACCCTCCACCTCCCTCCACCTCCATTCCCTCCCTCCACCACAAGCCCAGCTTCAGCCCCCCCCCCTCCCTTACTCACTGAAGTGTGACCAGGATGCGGTCTCACGACGACGCGAAGTTATGAAATGAAGTCGTGCGTGCGACAGGTTAAACCGGAAAGCCTGTCGGGCTTGTGAATATCTGCTTGTGTGTGCTTGCGAGCGAGCGAGTGAGCGAGCGAACGCCGTTGTGTGTTGGCGGGGAATGAGTTTGGGCTTGCGTGATGGGATATGTGGTGGATGAGTGGTGCGTGTGGTGTGGGCGAGTGGTTTGGAGCGAGGTGGTCGAGTGTTTGAGTCAGCGGGTATGTGAGTGGGAAGGTAAAGGAGTAGTTGTGTAGGTGGGTGGGTAAGTGGGTTGGTAGTGTGAGTGAGGAGCGGTTGAGTGAGTAATGTGAGTGGGTGGTTGACTGAATGAGTGGGTGGTTAAAGTGAAGTGAGTGAGTGTTGCGAGGTGGGTGGTTGAGTGAGTGGGTGGTTGAGTNATGAGTGGGTGGTGAGTGAGTGGGGTGATTGTGGTGTTGAGTGGTGAGTGAGGTGAGTGGGTGGTTGAAGGTGGTGAGGTGAGTGGGTGGTTGAGTGAGTGAGTGTGGTTGCGAGTGAGTGGTGGTTGAGTGAGTGAGTGGGTGGTGAGTGAGTGGTGGTTGAGTGAGTGGGTAGTTGAGTGAGTGGGTGTGTTTGAGTGAGTGAGCGGTTGAGCGAGTGGCTGCTTGAGTGAGTGAGTGGGTGAGTGAGTGGGTGGGTGGTTGAGTGTAGTGAGTGGGTGNGTGGTTGAGTGAGTGGGTGAGTGAGTGGGTGAGTGAGTGGTTGAGTGAGTGGTGGGTGGTTGAGTGAGTGGGTGGGTGTTGGTGAGTGAGTGAGTTGGTGAGTGAGTGTGGTTGAGTGGTGAGAGGGTGCGAGTGCTGAGTGTGTTGCATGGTGGGTTGGTGTTGGGGAGTTGATTAAATGGTTGGCTGCGTGAACGAATTGTGAGGTGGGCTGGAAAGTCGGTGAAGAATGAGATGGTGAAGATCCTTGCGTCGTGGGCCAGTTCAATTTCACGACCATTTGTGCAATGTTGGGGACATAATTTTATAACCACCTGCACGTCGAACTTTCCTTCACACTGTTAAAACTCACGATCGAGCTATAATATCCGTACGAAATCAGACGCGTCCTTTTGACGCACATTAACCGCTGCTGCTACCCCATGTAGTGCCAAATCAGCGATCGGGGTCTCTCTCTCTCTCTCTCGTTGTTTCTGTACGATGCTGGAGCCTTGCAAGAACAACACGGCGGTCGCTCTATTCAGCACGGCACTCGCCGCGGGGTCTCCCACGTAGCTGCGGTAGCGGCAATGGGGCCCTCAAAACGGCAGCAGCAGCGCAGCAGCAGCGATGCAGGAGCACCAGCAGCAAAAATGCAGTAGCAGTGATGCAGCAGCGAAACAGCAGCAGCACCACAGCATCAGAAATGTAGTAGCAGCAATGCAGCAGCAGCAGCAACACCAGCAGCAATGCAGCAGCATCAGCAATGTAGCAGCAGCAGCGATGTAGCAGCAGCAGCGATGCAGCAGCATCAGCAGCAGCAGCGATGCAGCAGCAGCAGCGATGCAGCAGCGGCAGCCGTCAATGTTGTCGCTGGAACTGTCTCCGGCGCCTGGTTCACACCTCGCTGGGACCGAGCGATTCCCTACGAGTGGCGCCGCGCTCCCGCAAACCGGCGCCGCGTGCCGAAAGATGAAACGCCGCCGGGCGATTAAAATAAAAAATTCAAAGATATTAATTTAAAATCGGGCGTCAAAAACGCTTTTGTCTGGTTTTGTCTTTTTAGCCGCCTCGCGAGGGGGGGGGGGGGGGAAGCCTCCGGTCTTTGTCCATCGCTCGTAAACGAAAAGGGAAATCACAGTTTTGCGTGCTACGGAATTGTTAGCATTATTATTCTGGTTGACCATGATGATCAGGGGTTGGGGCAACCTGCCCGTCTCCGGAGCCGCACGCGGTGCCTCTTTAAGGACTGCAGGTGACGCTACAGAAATTCGAAAATAAAATGTCTCTCCTTGTAATTTTGGTTGCTAACGTCTGACCATAAGAATCCAATTCGCCATGGCAGTTCAGTTCACCATGGAAGTCCAGTTCACAATGACAGTCCAGTTCACCATGGCCGTCCAGTTCACCATGGAGTCCAGTTCACCATGGCAGTCCAGTTCACAATGACAGTCCAGTTCACCATGGCCGTCCAGTTCACCATGGGAGTCCAGTTCACCATGGAAGTCCAGTTCACAATGACAGTCCAGTTCACCATGGAAGTCCAGTTCACCATGGCCGTCCAGTTCACCATGGAGTCCAGTTCACCATGGCCGTCCAGTTCACCATGGGAGTCCAGTTCACCATGGGAGTCCAGCTCACCATGGAAGTCTAGTTCACCATGGCAGTCCAGTTCACAATGGAAGTCCAGTTCATAATGACAGTCCAGTTCACCATGGCCGTCCAGTTCACCATGGAAGTCCAGTTCACCATGGAAGTCGTCCAGTTCACCATGGAAGTCGTCCAGTTTACCATGCGGCTCATGAAGGACCACCGTCTCTCGTATATTCGCCAAGAATGCATTGCGGCTCTTGAAATATTTGTTTATATATATTTTTTCCCCGAATCAGAAAAAGAAAATTGGCTCTCGTTCAACACCCGTCTTGGTTTGCCCGAAGCCCTGAGCGTGACGCTCGGTGTTTACCCGGGAAAACTTTGGCGCAGTCTTGAGACTCGTTAATTTCAGGAGGGGGTCCTCCAACCCCCCCCCACTCCGCCCAGTAGTTGTGAGTCCTGAACCAGATGCTTTTATTTACCTGTGGGTAGCCACCTCACAGTGGCACAGCTCTTGAATGGTTCCAATTTCCCTCTCGTGGGCCCCACCAACAAGGAATTATGATCGCCTGCAAATGGCTCCGGTGCAATGCCAGTCGAGTAATATGCAAGGGAACGTTTCAGAATCGGGATGTTTGGCCAATACCGGTGACGCTGCTGGATAGTCTCATTTGTGAGTGACTCAGGTCCCCAAAAGAACAAAAAGCAGAAAGATACAGGCAAAAAAAGTGACGGCCCAATGACGAGCATATAAATCCGTATTGAAAAGTGAAAAATAATGGACAAACATAAATCACCGTTAAAGAATACATTCCAAAGAATGGAGTAATAATTCCATGGTGGGGTGGAGGGCTATTGATAGAACGCTCACAACGATGATCCAATACCCAACGCAATTTCAGTATAAAGTTGCTTCGCCCGTTTGTAACTTCAGCTTCATGGATACCGGCCGGGAGGGGGTGTTCGACAAGTAGACTTTCCAATAAAAAGCCAGCAATGAAATAACAATTCTGCAAACATCCAAATGTTGTTTTCTCCCTCTCCCCCAACCCCGTGAGAGCCAATTGAAAACGTGGGGAGATCCGACGGAATCGGTGCGCAAGCCGTGATCTTTCATCCTCGTTGCGACTCGTAATGCGCTGCTTGCGTGACGCCAGGCCTCCGCGTGTGCGTATGTGTGCCTGTGTGACACCACAACAACGAGCGGAGCGCCGGGCGGCTAAAACACAGCACAATAAGGGGGCACAGGTGGTGCATTGACCAGTCGTCTCGGTCAGTCGACCCGTGGTACCTGGGTCTGCCCCGTGACCTCCTGCCGGCGGGCGTTCGACACTTTACGTGGTCTTAACGTGCACATGGCCTGGCACAAGCGCCATGGTGACGTCACCGCAACTTAGTGGCGAATGGGGGTTGTTGTTGTGTGACATCAGGCCTCCGTGAATAGGAGACGAGACGTTAAATTGGCCAATGCTTTCACGCCCTCCCTGGGAGTTCTAAATTAAGAACAACCCAACGATTCACTTAAATCACCTGCTCAGGAGCTGCCAACGGAAATTGGTGCTCAAGCAGGGAAGCGGGGGTAATGCTCAACTAGATTTGCAGACTAATCTCCGGGAAACTTTAGCAAAACTGAGACTATGGTCATTAACCTGCCACTTTTAAATTCAGCCCTCTCCCCGCAACTCCCGACCTTGCAACCCCACCCACCCCGCAACCTCACCCCAATGAAAAGAGAGAATTAATAAACAGCCAGCCAGTGTGGTTGTAAATACAACAAGAGCAACTGCCGAAACATCGCCTATTTTAGAAACATCGCCTATTTTAGAAACATCGCCTATTTTAAACCTTAAATATATGCACAAAGATCCCCATATAGCCTTAACAGACTGTAGGGGCAAGTGCCGTTAGCGAGCACCTATGAAGGCCGGAACGGTACACGAGGGGGTGGGTGGCCAGCACCACGCCCGACCGCCTTTGCCTCCTTAGTGGCGATGTTTACACACCGCACCAGGTACTAATTTGAGGCTGAGTCGACCTTGGGAGGCCCAGGACCAATTCAGATAATCGTCACCGGTGTTGGCCGTGAACGGGAATCGAACCCGTGTCGCCGGGTTCGTAGCGCAGCACGCTAACCGCTACACTACCGCTCCCACTATATATACACACACACATACACAGTACCGTGTTCTGCTTAGATTAAAACAGAGAGACGCAACTTCATGTTAAAGTCTCATTCGTCTATTGGCTTGCACTGGACGGGCGTTACCCATGACCCCCAATGACGGACGGATGGAGCCAAAGGGGACCATCGACGCCGTTAATTAGCGCGAGTTGGAAAGTTGTCGAAATTAGACGACGACAAGCAAACAAAAACGACGTCTCTCAAATCGAACTCTGACCCTACACCCCCCCCCACCTCTCCGAATCGCCGCGAGTGAGTGGGGGTGCGACCACAATCAGCGGGGGTTTTTAGTTTGTCGTCGCGGCGGTTTTTCGCCGTTGCAAACTTTCAAGTTGACTGTTTCAACAGGACAGGAGCAAAGAAAAAAATGGACGAGGATTAGTCTCATTCCTGCTTTGCGGCGCGTGGCTTCACCCGGCGTGCTTCCGGTTAGTACCGCGCGGTGTTGTCCGGGACGACGTCCGACGTTTCGCGCCACACGTAGAGCGGCGGCGGCGGCGGGGAGGGGAACCGAAGAAGTTCCCAG
Source organism: Lethenteron camtschaticum (assembly GCA_018977245.1). Classification (NCBI taxonomy): domain Eukaryota; kingdom Metazoa; phylum Chordata; class Hyperoartia; order Petromyzontiformes; family Petromyzontidae; genus Lethenteron; species Lethenteron camtschaticum. The sequence goes on along the minus strand of MU249602.1, from coordinate 6,821,014 downwards.
CACCGCGGAGTGAAACGTCGGACACATCAGAGAAGAGCAAGCCCCTTGAGAAGTGCTGACGACGAGAGACGCAGCTGCCCAAGAGCTAAGCAAGAACTCCATGATCTCAGGAATTCTGGCATTTGACGATAAACAAGCGGGTAAATATATTGCACACGAGATAAGGGATGTCTGTAACGTCTCAAAACATTTTATCACTATTCTCTCGGCAGCATCACCAGCGCCAGATTATCCGTTCCAGCGAGCCGAGGGTAAACGCTTTGCTCGTGAGATTGAAACGAGGAGGAATTTTAAACCCCCTCTCTGTCATGTGTTTTTTTTATTGGCTTGTAACATATACCGTGAATAAAAACTTGCATAATGTTAACAACAAATAATTTACATTCTCCTTTGTAAAAATAAGAATGATAAGCACATGCATTAATAACTTAAAGCTCTTTAAAATCACTACTGCATAAAGGCCTCTGTAAGCCGTGTCAGTCAAAGGGCTTTCTTCTAGCTCAGAACTGGTTCAGATATAACTCGCCACTGATGTTAGCGGTGGTCTAAAATCGAAAACAGGTGGCCGGGATTTTATCACCGCACACGAACCATCGCACCACCGTTACCATCCCAGCCACCACCTCTGGACCCCAGTTCGATACGCGGCCAGGCCTAACATGCGTGTCGAGTGACATCCGAACTGCTCCTGGGATACAAATCCTGTTCGGAAAGATGCACTGACCCGCTGACGTGAATTATGGTCAAAGTACCCCTCTAAAGCGGCAACGCGAGTGCGCGTGAGGCCCTGCAGCCAAAATCGATTTGACAAAAGGGGGACCCGGAAATAATTATTATTATATATTACAGCATCTCAACCAAGTCGGGGCTATAATTAAAACGGAAATAACGGTGTCCAGATATTCTAGATCAAGGGAGAGATGCGAGCGTTGCAGGTATGTGCCATCGTCGCCGTTCACGTTCCAACTTTACGGTTTATTTTAATTTTTTTAACGCAACTGCATTTTTTTTCTCATCGACTCGCTGCAACCGCTCGGGTTTAAATGCGGAAAACGGGGCGGCGGGGGGGAAGGGGGAGTGGTGACCGAAAGCCGCATTGACGGTGCCAGCTCAGTGGCTCCGGACACGGCCAATTACGAGCCCCACCGCGTCACCCAGCAACGAGGTTTATTGAATTCCGAAAGATGACAATGAAGCGTCGGCGTGCTGCCACCGAGACAACTTGACCGCGCACACAAAGGAGGTCGCTGTTCGGCGCGCGCGGCGAGGCCAACGACGGAGTCGCCGCAAAAAAACTTAACGTCGAGCGGCGACAGCGGCAGCTCACGGTTGGTGGATCGCGCAAGCGAGCGGGTTCGTGACGTGACCGTGCGGCGTCTCTTGAATGACGACGACGCTCCGCGCCAGGCGCTCAATTTAAGGCTCAGTTGGCGTGGCGGATGCCCAGGACCGGTTCAGATATTCGCCGCAGTTTCTCGGCCGTGAGCGGGAATCAAACCGAGGCTGTTGGGTTAGTAGCGCGGCGCGCTAACCGTTGTTGCAATCGCACCCCGCACGGACACACTGTTTTATAAAGATCTCCCGTATTTGCCTTTCACAGGCTGTTTGGGGCAAGTGCTGTTAGCTCGCACCTATTAAGGCCAGCACAGCACACAAAGGAGGTGAGTGGCCATTGCCACGCCCGGCCACCGTTGTCTCCCCAATTACTATTTAAGGCTGAGTTGAACTAGGGGAGGGTCCAGGATCAGACCTCGCCAAAGTCAACACTGCTTTACAAAGACAAAGATACCCCACATAAGCCTTTAACAGGCTGTTAGAGCAAGTGCTGTTAGCTTCACACCCACAAAAAGACAAAGACCCCCCATGTAGCCTTAACAGACTGCAGGGGCAAGTGCTGTTTGCGAACACCTATGAAGGCCGGGGGTGGGGTGGCCAGCAACAGCCGCAGCCGTCATCTCCCTCTTGGCTAATGTTTACATAACGTGCCAGGCTACTCTTTGGAGGTCGTGTCCAACTACACCCACACACACACAGAGAGACACCGTGTCTCACAGCGGCTTCGGCAACATTCGCCCCGAAATAACACGCGTGCGTGATTCATTTCTAAGCCGCCATTAAACACGGGAGAGCAAGAGTTGTCCCTTTTTAGCTGCAAACAAAACTCTTGTTTTTGCGATCGTGGCCGGGGATTGGACACGAAAGGGATTAGTAGGGGCGCCAAGGTGACCGCGGACTGGATTTTGTGACTCAGCACGGCCACTGGCCGATGACCAAATCACCGGTACAGCACGCACCGGATCTCACCAGATTCTCAGAAGCCAAGCACCCTTTTGAGCCTGAATGAGTAACGGATGAATGGATGGATCGTTGGGCAATATTATTTTTTCACTTCACCATAACATTTTTTCACTGTACCGTATTATTTTTTCACTTCACCGTATTCTTTTTTCCCTTCACCATATTTTTTTTNCTTCACTTTACCAAATTATTTTTTCACTATACCATATGTATTCACTTTACCATATAATTTTTTCTCTATATCATATTATTTTTTCACTTTACTATATAATTTTTTCTCTATATCAAACAATTTTTTTCACTATACCATATTATTTTTTCTCTATACCATATTATTTTTTCACTCTACCATATTATTTTTTCATGAAAGCGTATTATTTTTTCACTATGCGATGCGATTTTAAAGCTTTAAGATACGACGATGCTGCCGTCGGGCCGAGTGACTCCCCCCTCCCCCCCTCCCCCCCACCCCCCCACCACCCTCCCCACCACCCACCACCGTCACCGACTCGCCTTTGCGCTGGAGGATGACGCGGAGGAGCGGCGCGGCGGTGGACAGCGCCTTGAGGTAGTTGTCGTCGTTGTTGATGGGCAGCAGGTCCCCGTGCACGTCGGCGTAGCCCACCAGCAGCTCGGCGCTCGGCGCGCAGTGCACGAGGCGCAGCAGCTCGTAGAACTCGTCGTAGCAGCTGGGCGCGAGCGCGCCAGCGAGAAGCGGCGGAACTCCGCCTCGAACTACGCAAAGGCGGGAGACGGAGAGGGACGGCAGACGAGAGACTAAGAGGGACGCTGAGCTAGTGGTGCTTGCAGGTGTGTACGTTGAACTTCCTTCGCGCCGTACGCAGCCAACCGCGCTAATCGGAGGTGCAGGGGCAGCGGCGCCGACGACCACGCGATTTCAAACCGGCGGATGGCATCGCCGATGTCGATCGTTTGCGCTCGCGAGTCCGAGTACGCGCGTAGAACCCAGTGCAGAGGTCGCAACCGGGTACCCGATACCCGTACCCTACCCGATACCCGGCTACCCGTACCCGGCCAGGTACGGGTACCCGTTTGCGACCCTGGTGCGGCCGGGTACGGGTAGGTGTGAGTCACTGGTGAGTAACCGTTTGTCACTCATTTCCCAACGTCTTGTCTCTTCTCACAATTCAAGTTCCTAGAATAAACCCACCCACGCCTGCAACATGGCTTCATCCCAGAGGTCGCAGTCAGGTACCCGATACCCGTACCCGGCCGGGTACGGGTACCCGTTTGCACCCTGTGCGGCCGGTACGGGTAAGGAATCAAAACCCGTTTGCGACCTCTGACCCAGTGTGATCCACACAAAGAGGGCCTCTCTCTCTGGGTGAGCCAGGTGGCCAGGCCGGCTCAGCGGTAAGGCGAGAGCGGCTCGCGATTGCGATGGTTGCAGTTTGCATCCCGGTGGCGAGGTTGACCCAATCGCAGTGTTCACAGCACGGGAGGACAGGAGGTTGACCGATTCTCAATCTACTCGGGCTGGCCTCTCTCTCTCGCTCTCAGTGTCTGCTAAGACCGTTGCTCAAAACGCCCCGCTGTTATTCACTTCTTGACGAATGGTGTTCGAGGTATTTTTGTTTACATATATGTATAAAAAATAAAGATTGATTGATCAGTTGAAATCGCTCAGGTTTCTAATTCGTGGCATGCAATTTGCGCGTGCGAGAATCCATTCGTTACGATTATGCAAATTGTATGCAGAAGATAAAATGTATAAGCTAATTAGGCATGTCATTATTTTATCTCCCACCCAGCACTACACCACTCGCGAGTAATAATTGTGTGCAAAGAGTATGCAAAGTGAGCCACTAATGGTTCCTAAAATGCTATTAAATAAACGTAGGCTGGCACATGCGAAGGTTCCACTTACTTAGGCTAACGAAGCGACCACAACATTTTTCGATTTAAAGCTTTCGTGACTCAGGGATTCATGTTTTATTATTTCCCTTCTACGTGACTTTACCAAAAGAACCAACAATATGGACCACAAAATTGTAAAAAAAAAAATGCTGAAATTAAAAGTGGAACAATAAAGATGAAATGGTAAAAACTGGCCGGATTTATTTTACATTCTGAATTCAAATCCCGACCCCCAAAATTGACAATTCATCGATTCGCTTGTGAATCATTGACGTGCTAAGTTAGAAAGTCCCACACTTAGTTCAATGAGACCTAGACTTTGGGCGGCAGGGTGGCGCAATACTTCGACTCGTATGTTCGTACGCGCCGTACGTAGCCAACCGTGATAATCGGAGGTGCTGATCATAGCAATGACACTGAAAAGCCATAATGCCAACTAAAAAATAATCACGCCAACGAAGGAAAATTACATCCAACTAGCCACAGGCATCTTCCAAGTGACACAGTGACCAGTTATAGTAATAGGTTTTTCCCTTTCAACTGGTACAAAAACTGACACCTTTATACAAGGCATCATGTTTGCAATAACCACAACACAAGCAGTCAAAATGCAAACAAAAAGAAACAACTCTGATGATGATAATGATATGCACTGTCCTTGAAGTTGATTGGTCCACACCCAAGACAGCTTTTCTTAGAGCCTAGTCTCCATTGGTGTTGGACCAGATGACGCCAAAAGGCGTACACAACTCAAAGACAGCGCACTATCAGAGTATTGAGAGCTCGGGTAAACATTTACACTATGAGACATCTCCTTTACCAGTGGCAAAATATAGTAATAGGTTTTTACCCTTTCAACTGGTTGTTGTTTCTTTTTGTTTGCATTTTGACTGCTTGTGTTGTGGCTATTGCAAACATGATGCCTTGTATAAAGGTGTCAGTTTTTGTACCAGTTGAAAGGGAACCTCATATTGTAAAGGACCAGTGTAAGTGACCAGTTACTTGCGTCTCACGGCAAGAAGGCCTAGGTTCGATTCCCAACTCGGGTGTCCATTATCTCTGGAGTTTGTATGTTCCCCTCCTGTTCTGCATGGGTTTCTTCCAGCTTCTCAAGTGTCCTCCCATTGCTAAAAAACCCTTAAATGTACCCCGTATTGGCAAACACATCCCAGTGCTGAAAAAAAGACCCGATGCTTAGTCAATTGGCGTTAGATTGAAAACTCATTTATCGAGACCTGCTTTTTGTGTTTAGTTTCTTGTCTTTCCCCGCACGTCCGCTGAGCACGGTTGGCCACGTACATGCAAAGAAATTCAGCGTACATACAAAGAAATTCAACATACATACAAATAAGTTCAACATACATCCAAATAAGTTCAACGTACATAGAAATAAATTCATCATACATGCAAAGAAGTACAACATACAAAGAAATTCAACGTACATAGAAATTCAACGTACATACGTAGTAACATCGCCCCCACCGAAAAATATTTGGCATGACCCTCCTGAACAAAACGAGTCTCGAGACTCAATGTAAAAATGTACACAAGCGTCATAAAAATATAAACAATTAAAAATAATCTCTGTCAAGGAAGCCCTGGGTTCACGACATGTGCATCGAATAAAAAACACATCACGGCATAAAATAAAGAAGAATATCAACTTAACAGAACATAAGGCACAAATATAAGTAAGAAAGGCACTGTATTCTTAGCACAAGATTAAAAGATTATAAGCAAACGGCTCTTATTTTGTAAACACACACCAGGGCTTTGTGCTCGAGTCTGACACGAGTTGAGTGATAACAATGAGAGGGAGAGAGGACGACTCGGAGGCACGAGGAGTAGGAACAACACAGACAGGAACGCAGCCACGCGGGAAGCCAGCGCTCAATCCCTGCGGCACCTCCAAGCTCTGCAGACCTCTAAATACACATGGAGGTGTTATGAGCCATTTAGTGAGTATTTACATCTGGGAGGAAACCGGAGCGCCGTAGAAAACCCAACACAAATGCAAGGGGCAACACTCTATCCCCATACAGATGGAACAGATGGGCGTCCACTTTTGCTGTACTGCTTTCTCCTGGCGAGCGAGGGTATGCCACCCGTTCAACGCCAGCGGGAAGGAGTTTGTCAACATCTGTGTGCGGTGATCCACCAACACCACCCCCTCGCTGCTGCTGCCTCGACAGCTCTGGATTACAGGCAGCCACGTGTGTAGTCACCACCACCAACAACACCACCACCACCACCAACACCGGCCCAACAATGAGATTGGAGCGGTGGCGCAGTGCTCGACCGAAGCCAACATCACGAGTTCAGGCTCGCGCCGCACACGCCGTGCCAAGCACCGAGTGGTTCCTTATGGCAAAAAAGAGCAAATAAAAACGATAGTCACGTGTAAAAAAAAAGTGTGTACGTGCATGACTGGCCGAGGCGGCGAACACTTGCAACGCTTGCAAACTCTTCCCTTTGTCGAGAAGCGCTGCACACATTTATCTCCATTTGAACTACAGCCACAAATCTTCTTGGTTCTTTCCGTAAAGTCACGTAGAAGGGAAATAATAAAATAATAAAAATAAAACATAATAAAAATACAATTCTCACGACGTTTCGGTCACAACGTAAGCAGCCGGCTCTTGCGTTGTGGCCGAAACGTCGTGAGAATTGTATTTTTATTATTTTATTATTTACCTTCTACGTGACTTTACCGAAAGAACCAAGAAGATGAATCCCTGCAGTCACGAAAGCTTTAAATCGAAATTTTATGTATTTATTATTTTCTTTACCTACGTGACTTTACCGAAAGAACCAAGAAGATGAATGCTTTAATTCGAAATTTTACAGCCACAAATGTTTGTGAGACCCGAGAGTATACAACAACAATCATAATCGTCATTTAGCCTCTTTGTAAATTCCATGTCTGGGCGCAGGCCTCGCGCGCACGTGCGGTGCCGCTTGTGAGAGCGGCACTTTGACCACACTTCACCACGGCTAGTCACTGCATCTTGCCGAANGGGGTTTGGTAACCCAGGAGCATTTTTCGATTTAAACTTTCGTGACTGCAGGGATTATCTTCTTGGTTCTTTCGGTAAAGTCACGTAGAAGGGAAATAATAAAATAATAAAAATAAAACATAACAAAATATTCTCACGACGTTTCGGCCACAACGCAAGCAGCGTCTTCAGGTGGAGAACAGGTCTGTCTTGATATGCAAATTATTTTGTCAAGGCGCTCTTCCCCCTCCATCCCAGCTTAAATGTCGCTCCAAGCGACTAGGGGGGGATTGGTCATGTTTTTTTTTCAAGGTGCGCTCTTCAAGCAATCAACATCCGAGCGGAAATGACTCTGAGTCAAAGGTAGGGCAAATGACGCGAAGTGAAAAAAAATCTCAGCCCTCTCTCAGAGGCAGCCAGTCACCGTCGTATAAACTGTCAATCATTAATGGCTAGGGGGCAGGTGGACCGACAGAAAGTTTGAGGAAGAAGAAAAAAATGCGACACGGATCATTAACGCCGAACGAGCAGCGGCTCCAAAGGTTAGGGCTCCGAAAATTTGTATTCGTCGATGGCAGGAGTTTTCGGCCGCCCGCCCGCCCCGATTCTCAAGCCGCGCCTTTGACCCTCGCACGCTTGGGCGAGCACCGAAACATCGAGGGCAATTCCATCCCAGCGGCCCTCGCGGTTATGACGTGATCTCATCGCTCCGTCTCATCGGTGAGACGTCCTCTAGGGGCCCGCGTCCCGTCCCTTGGGCTGCCACTCCGTGATAAATGTTTGACCAGCGTCCCTTCTCGCCATGACGTTTGTACGTTGAGCTGCTTTGCGTAAGCCAACCGTGCTAATCGGGCGGTTCGGGGGGACGTGTCCTGCCCAAGCTTCGCTTTACTCAATAGTTTGATGATGCGATTTAAACAGCGCTGTGGACACTGAAACAAGGCTTTGGAAACATCAAAAAAGTTAAAACTCTTACTTTTAGTTTGAACACTTTGCAGGATTATACTGCCAGACTTGAGTAAAGATAACAAGAATCAATAAGTGCAACTGATTAAAGAGGCATAGAGAGCAGTGCATGCTTGGAATTTGAGACATCTACTCAGGTACCCATGGAACTTAACCTCCGATTAGCACGGTTAGCTACGTACGATGCGAAAGAAGTTCAACATTCATATTACACTATAACTACACTATTATACACTGTACTAACACTACAATACATGCTACACTACTACGTACATGGATTATCGGTGGCTGGGGCACAGGATTTTCAAAAACGCCGGATAATCATCCATCATTATTATTTCGAAGAGCTTATTTTTGCACATTCTTGCATTAGTTTTTTTGCTGTTGTGTTTATATGTTTTCTTGTGTTTTAAATTCATTTACTAGATTAAATTGCCATAATTAAAAAGACTAAAAAATATCCTACTGCAAAAAGTTACCGATTTACTGTACCGTACTAACCACTCCAATCTCGAAGACTCTGCATGGGGTGATGTACATACGTGCGATACTGTAATTGTTTTCTTGTATGTAGTGTATAATGTACTGTATATAATATTTAACACTGAAATCAAGCAAAGCTATTTTTTGCCAAGAACGGTGTCGATCGCGGGACTGGTAGCAGCCTTTGGAGCGGGTTTTGCCGGTTTCGCCGGATTGGGCGGGACGCCGGATAATGTTGCAAGCCGGATAATCGCATGCTGGTTAATCGATGGTCAACTCAACAGCCAGCATCCACCCCTCAAACTGGCACTACTGTTCTGTCTCGTTCCCAGTTTTATCCCAAATGGGCTCTCGCTGTCAATCAACCTTCTCTACACTTGAGAACCCAACAACTCTATCCGTTGCGAGTCTGATGGTCTTCATGCAAGCCTACGGGTCTCCCTACTTGTGTCCGCAGGGTCTCCATGCGAGTCTATGTGCAGGTTGACGATCACGTGCGGCTATGCGAGTCCCACCGGCTCACCCTATGAACGTACGTGGTCCAGAGGTCACAACCGGGTACCCGATACCCGTACCATACCCGATACCCGGCTACCCGTACCCGGCCGGGTACGGGTAGCCGTTTGCGACCCTGGTGCGGCCGGTACGGGTAGGCCGTAAGTCACTGGTGAGTAGCCGTTTGTCACTCATTTCGGGTAGGGTACGGGTAGGGAACGGCTACCCCATTTGCGACCCTGGTGCGGCCGGGTACGGGTAAGGAATCAAAACCCGTTTGCGACCTCTGACGTGGTCTCTACGCGAAGGCTACGTTTCTCCGTGCAAGGCTGTGGTGACGACCAAGAATGAGATTGTCCCAGTTGATGGACGGATGGAGCCTCGATTCAACCCCCCTCGAACGTCAACGGTGCCAGCTCAGCACTCCTGATGCCCCGAGTCACTCCGAACTGGCTGGCATTGTGCTTTTAAAAGGCCGCGTCTGATGCGCACAATAACAACGTCCCGCACTCCATCTCTCTCTCTCTACTCCGAGCGATTTCACAATGAAATGTAAAAAATAAATCGTTCAGCCGTTTCCAATATACACCGTAAAAAATAACAAAGAAAAGCTTCTTCCGCAGTCCTTACATCACACCGACACAACACCAACAACAAATCAAAAGCCCATGCCACTGTTTGTTTGCACGCATGTGTATGTGTGTGTCTGTTCGGCCGGATCGAGGGGGCTAAACGGGCGCGGCACGGGCTAGAGAAGAGATGGAGTGATGTGGTACAGGAGGACGTGGAGCTGAGTGGACTTGCCGATGACTGGTACCAGCGGTGTCAAGATCGGCCTCTGTGGAGGAGGCTCGTGAAGGACGCTACTGGGCAGTTGGAGGCAGTCGCCCTCCAACAACAACGGAGGGCGGAGGAGCGACGCTCACAACAACGAGTGGAGCGCCGGGTTGCTAAAGCACAGCAAGTTGGTACGGTAGGGGGCACAGGTGGTGCATCAGCCAGTCATCTCGGTCATCTCGGTCAGTCGACCCGTGGCACCTGGGTCTGCCCCGTGACCTCCTGCCAGCGGGCGTTCGACACTTCACGTGGCAGCCTCAAGGTGCACTTGGCCTGGCACAGCGTCGTGGTGACGTCACCACCACTTAGTGGCGAATGGCGGTTGTTGTTGTTGTTGTCTGTCTTCGACTTAGCCTCAAAAATGAGTACCTGGTGCGGTGTGTAAACATCGCCACTGGGGAGACAAAGGCGGTCGGGCGAAGTGCTGGCCACGCACTCCCTCATGTACCGTGCCGGCCTTCAAAGGTGCTCGCTAACAGCACTTGTCCCAACAGTCTATTAAGGCTATACGGGGGATCTTTGTACTTGTCTTTCTTTGTGGGTAGCGGTAGTGTAGCGGTTAGCACGCTGCGCTACTAAACCTGGCGACCCGGGTTCGATTCCCGTTCACGGCCAACACCGGTGACGATTATCTGAACCGGTCCTGGGCCTCCCCCTAGGTCTACTCAGCCTCTGAGTACCTGGTGCGATGTGTCGTCAACATCGCCACTAGGGACACAAAAGCATGGTGTTTGGCCACCCACCCCTTCATGTGCCGTGCTGGCCTTCAAAAGCGCTCGCTCACAGCGCTTGCCCAACAGTCTGTGTTCGGCTATATGGAGGAAGGGGTGGGGAGTATCAATTTTTATCTGTCTCCGTGTGTGTGTGTTTATTTCACTGCTTCTCGGTCAATATTAACACTCGGAAGATGACATTTTCAGCGAGCGCGCCTGTCAAGGGATGAATGCGTCGCACAGAAGCATCTTGGAAGATTAAATAAATTAAAACTAATGGTGAGCATTTTTTGTTTAGGGTTGCAAGCACGCGTGTGAGCGATGCACCGACACGTTTTTTTTTGTCAAAACTTTTTTTTTTTAACGCAAACAAAATAAAAGCTCGCTCGATGTCAGGCCGGAGCACGCCGCCGTGATGCGGCGTCGATTCGCCAACGATTTGCCATTCGTCATGGCCAAAGCGACGGCGCAAACGCGCAACGGCGGAATAATGAACACGGAGGTGAGAGATGAGTGGCCGTGATAGGTTAAGCGGAAGCAAGTTTGGTCGGGGGGGCTGCCGCTTGCGTTTAAATGCCGCCGCGCGGACCAACGATTTCCCGTACGCCCGCAAGGAAATAGGGACCCCCCCCCCCCTCGGATTTTAACGAGCTTTTTATCTTTTTTTGGGAACGATCGAAAAGTAACCCCCCACGGGTTTCTTGATTTTCCCCGTCTGCTCGGCCGCGTATTTTCGAGGCCGTACCGCGCGTCGCTTCACGCTGTCACCCCGCGCGCTCGGGGGAGCTTCTCCGCTCGCCGAAATCAGTTCCCTCAAGACGCTCCGGGGCACAGTTTCTTACGTCCTCTCAGGAAAGCCTCCCGGCTCAACACTCGTTTCAAGGAGCGATCTGCCAGGCTTTCGTAGTAGGGGATGGGTGGGTGAGGGGGTCACGTGACGTTGCCGTGATGCTACATGTGAAAATCCCAATTGAGCAATTCGCAGGTACATTTGCAGTTTCGATACCACGTACATCGGATGCTTTTTTAGCGATGAAGGGAGCCGGTGAACCCGGAGGAAACCCACCCCTGCTAGCCCACGTGCCCTGAAACGTCGGACATCGTGCCAACAAAAACAAAACCACGCGCGTACACGGGGCAACGCAGGCGCAAGCAGCCACCCTGGCAAATCCAGGTCTCTCTTGCGAAAGAGCACCCTATACCCATCCCCTCGAGTTCAGCGAAATAAACTCGAAAGCACGACGACCCACGCAGCCGTGTTTATCGCAATCTTTTCTTTGAACAGGCCAAACGTCGGCGCGTCTCCCCCACCACCCCAATCACGGGGTTGGCCGTGAGAAAATAAATGGCGAGAATTCCACGTTGCTGTGGACGTGGGATACTTTGCGTCATGCAAGCGGTCGTTGTTGACTTGTCGACGAAGCGGTACTCATCTTATCCATTTCAGCGGGATGATGACGATCATCATGATGATGATGATGCTGGCGACGATGGTGGATAAATAATTATGGTGATGGTTAATGCACAGACCTGTTCGTCAATCCACTGCTGGATGAGGGCCTCCGAATGCCGTGCGGGTCGTGGTGGTGTTATATGACCGTACCTCACCACACCAGTCAGTGCATGCGGGCAAAGGCAGACAACATAAGACACNGGAGCATAGCGCACAGTACAACAGTGGACTTTGCTGCACTGCTCTCTGCTGGCTACCACACACAACACAGTCCCCTAGCCGCCCATGACAACCTGGCTTGCATCACAGTGGTCGCGCCCATGCAATGACTATCCAGGCTAAAACCTGCTTAGCTGTCGAGATGTGACATGATGGGGCGCATTCCGGGCAGTTTGGTTGCAGGCTAAAGCTTTTCATTAACGCGTGGAAAATCACAGCGGAGCCAATTCTCGCAAAAGATTGCATGTTACATAAGGATTGGACTCTGTGTTTATGTCACACAAAGGTAATGGCCTTCGTGTTTCGAATTTTTCCACTCCCCGACTCCTGCTGCTCACGCACAACATCTATTCTCACCGTGCGGTTGTATTCCTCGGGTGTACATTGTTAACATTCCTGGCAAAGTCGTCATCTAAACCACTTTGTGTCAAACATTTTTATTTATCTGCAAGCTGACAATGTGCAAATCACTGCCGATTCGTTTTCGTTTAGTTTGTTATCGCGTTCTTCGATTGGCACTCGATGTACCACACAGGACCCACCATTGTGACCTCTGTTTAACATGTAGGCTTTCGCGACCAATATTATCAATAAGAGGTTGTTTTTTTCTGGTTATATCGTATAAATATAATGCAATATAAATATAAAATATGTACTCTCCAACACACCGTGTGCTGTACTAGTTTGACTTATATAGTTACCCCATGGTGGTTACTGGTTATGTAGTTATCCGTTGTGGTCATAGAATAAACGTGTTCCCTCCTGAATTTGTGTGCCTCTCAAGTGAACCCACTACACTAGTAACGAATTGGCAAGTTTTGTTTACTTGACGAACCTTGCTAATCGGCTGTGTCGGGTGGTGGTGGATTTAGCGAAACATTTACATTTATGCGATCTAACCCCAAAAAAAACCTCTATCGTGGATTGTGACCTCTGCTTAAAATCCAATCGCACATCACTGGACGCAAGGAGAAATCCACATTGGGCCCTCTCCATCCCTCATGTCTCTCTTGGCAAATAGGCGCTTTGCTACTGGTAGGAACGCACTGGTTCCACCAGCCCACAGGGATTATTGTGTCCGTCCGTCATGCAGGGAGGCGCTGGGTGGGGAGGGAGGGGCTGGGTGGGGAGGGGCTGGTCACCCCATGGTGCCATTATAAAACTCAACGTTTAACCTACTCACGCCGGCTTGTGCCCACCCTCACAGTCGGGCATATTTGCAGAATACACCACGCCGCCGTTGACCCTGGCCATTGACCGAGCAACCCAACATTCCTACCAGCTCCCTCCGCAGGAATGTGTTTAAGCTAATTCACGAGCCTCGACGTCAAAACCCCAAGGAGCCAACGGTGTCCACCTAATTGCCGTTTAAATATGCCGAGAAGAGGATCTGGAAAAGGTGACAAAGCCTTTGCCGTTGGAGCACCACCAGCGTTTTGGAACAACCTCGTTTCCTCCCTTCACATCGTAAACCTTCCTTCAAAAATATATCCTGAAGCAGGTTTGTGCTGGATACAACCGCATTGGCAAATGTGATTTGTGACGTCTATCCTTACCGTGTCTATCGATAGTTCGATTTTAACGTGCAACTTTATTGAGGGACTACGACTGTGTGTTGTCTTGATGTGTGCTCTGGGACTGTTGTTGTTGTTGTTTTGCTGCCTTACTCCAAGCTTGCATTTAGTGTTGACAAATCGGCAGTAATTTATGTGCTTGTGTAATTCGTAAGTTTAAAATGTTAATTATTTATTCATAGTGACTTGCTTAACGTGTCTGTATGTTGCACTCAAATCGTTTTTTCTGTTCCGTATTGTTTGTCGTTGTTGTAACTCGCTGACCCCATGCCCCTCTTGTGAAATAAAGAGCTTCATAGCTCATCGGATTCCTCTTCCAGTCTAAATAAAGATCCTGATTATGAAATCGTTACATATGCCTTCATCATCATCATTGACGCATGATCCATCCACTGATGGACAAAGGCCTCACCATTAATTAACACAACGGTAGCCACTCATGCAAGCAAGGCTTTTAATATGAACCACACACAGAGAGGTGGCTGGGGGGTGGCTTGTCGGTTCATGATGGCTGTGACACCAAGCCAGCATCACGGATAGGCTGGGTTCGTAGCCAGCTGCTCTCAGTCTCCGTCATGAAACCGGCTTTTCAGGTATAATGAGTTCATGGTCTCAGCATGATTTTTTTGTATTCTACCAGGTAAGACCCACTCAGCTGTGAAGCTCTTTTTCAGAAGCGAACTGACCATCACAAATGATCACTAACCAAAGAGGGCTCTCACACCATTGGAACCTCATTTGCCAGTAAAAAATATTATAATTGTTTTTTTACCCTTCTATCTGGCAACAAAACTGACACCTTTTTTACAAGGAGTCACGTTTGCATAGACCACAATACCTGCAGCATAATGAATAAGTATAACCCGTAAAAACAAAGTTTTCACTATAAATCCTTTATATGCGTGGCAGCGAACTTAATATAAAGGATTTAAAAATATATTCGCCTGTGGAGGACGCGGGGATCGATCCCGCGACCTTTGGCATGGGAAGCGAGGGCGCTACCAACTGCGCTACTCCGCCACGGCCTGTGGAGGGGTTACGCTCTGGGCTCTTATACTGTGACGTTCAGCCAAAGCGATGAATGAGTTCTATTTGAATATATGTAAAATATTTTTTTTTGCCTAAAAAGTGTAAAATTTTGGGAATTTTTTTCACGAACATTAATTGTCTGGCACAACGAGTCTGTGTGGAAAATGTCAGCTCGATTGGATCACGGGAAGTGGGTTAAAAAACGACCGAAAGATTTGCACGGTCGTAAGCAAGCAAGCAAGCACGCAAGCAAGCAAGCACGCAAGCAAGCAGCAAGCAAGCAAGCATGCGAACTTAATATAAAGTATTTAAAAAAACATAACTCTGATAATGTATGCACTGTCCTTGAAGTTGATTGGTCCACACCCGAGACAGCTTTCCTTAGAGCCTAGTCTCACATGGGTTGGACCAGATGACGCCAAAAGGCGCACCTTGTTTGCATTATGACTGCAGGTATTGTGGTTTATGCAAACATGACTCCTTGTAAAAAAGGTGTCAGTTTTGTTGCCAGATAGAAGGGTAAAAAAACAATTATCAAAGAGGGCTCTCATCATCACGTGATTCTAAATGTGAAGACAAAAACTGGAGGACCAGAGAAAAATCCACGCGACCACGGAGAGAGAGACACGCAAAATCCAAATATACAGGCGTCAGAGTCGGGATCGAACCTAGGACGTCCTGCATACCAGGTGAGGTAGTTAACATCTCGCCACCATGGTGCCCCTAATTCATTTCGCTCATGAACATCAACTCGTGTCATTTGCTTTATCTCCACAGTGGACGTCTTCCTTGGTGTTGCCTCTCTCTTGGCTGGTAGGAACGTTGGGTTGCTCGGTCAATGGCCAGGGTCAACGGCGGCGTGGTGTATTCCGCAAATATGCCCGACTGTGAGGGCGGGCACAAGCCGGCATGAGTAGGTTAAACGTTGAGTTTTATAAGGGCACCACGGGGTGACCAGCCCCTCCCCACCCAGCCCCACCCCCCACCCAGCCCCACCCTCCCCACCCCCTCCCCACCCAGCCCCACCACTCCCATTTCATAACTTGCAAAAAAAATTCAGGTAGGAACAACAGTTCCACACTGCCCACCAGGGATTATTTGTCTGTCGTGCATAGCCCCTCCCAAACATGTACGCTCCCGGATTAGTTGAAGTGCATCACGTGACCGCGAGCTTTCTGTCGTGCACGAATGCGCTGTCCAACCAAGTTCCTACCTGCCCACTCCGAAGGAACTGTAATTAAACATTTTTATTTCCCAGGTAAGGCCCACTGAGCTGTATAGCTCTTTTCAGAAGCGACCTGGCCACATGACAGCTGAACGAAGTGGCTTATCGCAGCTATGTGGAGGGAAAAACCGGAGGACCCGGGGAAATTCTAAGCGACTACGAGAAGAGAGAAATGCAAACTTCAAATATATAGCCGGCATCAGGTCGGGATTTAACCCCCGAGCTCCTGCATACCAGGCGAGGGAGTTAACATCTCACTACCGCGGCACTTGCTGACGAATCCATACTGGACGCCTGTGAAATAAAGATTCTGATTCTGAAATGGATCGGCGTGTGCCATGGCGAAAAGCCAAACGAATTGAGAGTTTGAAAGCCGAGCCGTGTGGCCAGAGGTGGAGGAGGAAGAGAAAAATGTTGTCCTGCAGTGAGAGTGAGGGTAGCAGATCCACCGTCCTAGGGAACGGATGTGAAATCGAGACACGGCGCTTGGAAGTGATCCATGACAGCTTTCCTGCGTTTCTATCTTGTGAACCACATTTGTTACGCATCCTCTACAATCCTGGCGAGCGGGGTTTTCCATTGTTGGCCGTTCTTTATATCGCTGCCAAGTGGTGAGCACCTATTAACGCCAGCATGGCCTTAATTTGTGCTCACNAACAGGATTTTTCCAACAGTCTACGCAAACTACTGTACATGGGATCTTTGTATTTGTACGACTGCATTGCACACCCAGGTGCACAATGGACGTATGCGCAAACATACAAGCGCACACACGTACATATACGACACACACACAGCAACAATAACAGCAACAGCTGTATTCTGCTACTAAGTGTGTGGGTGCTTATACATAAGCACCCACACACAAGGATCCCCCAAACTGCCTTTCCAGGCTGTTGGGGCAAGTGCTGTTAGCGAGCGCCTATTAAGGCCGGCATGCATGTGCTCACACACACGGAAGTACAAACACACACACGGAAATACAAAACACACGCATGCTATATACACAAATACACTCACTAAAAGACAAAGATCCACCCAATAGCCTGTTACAGACTGTTGGGGCAAGGCCGGCACGACATACGAGGGGGTGGGTGGCAACACCACGCCCGACCACCTTTGTCTCCCTAGTGGCAATATTTACAAACTGCACTAGTACTAATTTGTGGCTGAGTTGACCTAGGGGAGGCCCAGACCAGTTCAGATAACCGTCGAGTGGTGTTGGCCGTGAGCGGGAATGGAACTTGGGCGCCAGGTTCATAGCGCAGCGCTAAACCACTACATACCACTCCCCACACACAACAACAACCGCCATTCGCCACTAAGTGGCGGTGACGTGACGGCGGCGCGAGTGCCAGGCTATGTGCACTTTAAGCTCACGTGAAGTGTCGAACGCCCGCTGGCAGTAGGTCACGGGACTGACCCAGGTGCACACACACACAAACGCACGCACGCGCCCGAAAACGCAAAATATTTTTTGCCAGCGGCAGTGAGCGGCCCAAAAAATGCAGTCGGACAAAAGAGGCCACAGGGCATGAGATGTCTCACACGGCGCTGCCAGCCATCTAGTTTTGGGAGGTGTTTTTTGCGTGGGTCGCCTTTGGTACGTGAACCACGGCTGCCATGAAAACATTTATTCCTGCATAAGCAGTCCGCCTTTAATGAGGGAAATACTTATTTCCCTCATTAAAATGCAAATCAATTTATAACATTTTTGACATGCGTTTTTCTTGATTGTTTTGTTGTTATTCTGTCTCTCACTGTTCAAATAAACCTACCATAAAAATTATAGACTGATTATTTCTTTGTCAGTGGGCAAACGTACAAAATCAGCAGGGGATCAAATACTTTTTTCCCTCACTGTACGTAACTTTACCGAAAGACCCAAAGAGTATGAATTCCTGCAGTCAAGATACAACGTAGGCCTGCCAAGCCTGGCCTGACAGGCAGGCCAGGTGCCAGACATTTCTCCCCGTTCGTTCTTTTTCTCTCCCAGTATTTTGGGGTTTCCTTATAGTACTGCCGCCGAGGCTTACAAGGAGTCAGGGAAATACACGTGGTGTGTGTGTGTCATCTAGATCGTAGCAGCTGATGGTTGATTTATTAGGAAGTCACTGGAGCTATGCATTGGGACGCTGTCTTTCCGACAGCTCTGTTTCTTCACCTGAGGACGGCTGCTTGTGTTGTGGCCGAAACGTCGTGAAATTTTTATTTTATTTTATTTTTATTATTCCCTTTACGTGACTTTACCGAAAGAACCAAGAAGTGGAGCTATGCACTTTCAAATCTAGATTGAAAACTCATTTCTTTGGAACTGCTTGTTGTGTTTAGTTTGTTGTCCTTACCCCACATCTCCCATGAGCACGTTGGCTATGTACAGCGCGAAAAAAGTTCAACATACATACATATATATGAAATATAAATTATATATATAGTTTGCAACCCTCTGCTGGATCAGTCTTCACGCCGTATCGGTCACAAGGTTAACTGACCACACTTCGCCACGTTGATCAGTGTCGGTTGGTGAAAGATGATGATGGTGATGATGATGCTGTACATGAATATGTAATTAAGGTTTGAATTCACGATAAAGCGTGTGATGTCACGAACATTGATGAACGTGTAGCTGCCGGCTCGTGCTTCCCTCCTATTCGCAGGCTCATGAACATTCATGAGTCAAAGTCTGAACGCTCATCGGCAATGCCCCATCCTGTGCCAGGACCTACAGAACTACCCCCAACCCACCCACCTCGCATCATTATGATTATTCTGCTTCTTTAACCCAGGGAAGCCTCACCGAGCAGGGTCCTGCAAAGTTTACGCAGTACGGGAGGGGGGGCTATGTTTCTGCTGCTGCGTATAATCCCAATTGAGTCACTTGCAGGTACAGTAATACCCCGGGGGGAGCAGGGAGGGAATGCGTTCCTGAAAGGTGCGGCGACGCATGTCGAAACGACGTTAAGCCAAAGCGGTTCACGGGGTAGGCGAGCGGTGGAGGCGAAAGGCTGAGCGGCGACGGGTCAACGAGAGAGGGCAAACGATGCCGCCGCCGGCGTGAGCGTGTGGGGGGGGGGGTTGAGGCGGTGCAAATCTGTGGCGGTCAGTTTAACACGTAGGCTTTCGCATTGGATGATACTGGTGGCGGTGTTGATAAAGCGCCGACGCACAGTTTGTTCTATAACGCCGCGTGTTGTTTTCGCGACGCGAATTGGATACTAACGCGACGCACGTACCAGGGAACACATTTTTGATAACGCGGCGCGAATTGGATTTCACGCGAGCGAGCCAACGGACCACGTCTCGCGCCAGTAGGAATAAGCGGGCCGTACCGGGTGACTCGGCGTAGCGTCGCACAAGGCATTGATTGGGATGCTGCTGGATGCTTCTCGATGCTACCCCACGCGCCTCCAGTCTTTGTTCGGCCCGCGTGCACATCTCCCGCTTTATCACGGATCGCGCTTTACCCACTATATTCATCAGTTTTTACGCCATTTTTCCTAAAACGCAGCGTTCTTCGGGAATGCAACTACGACCACCGCCACGTTATAGGACACAGACCGTAATTTGCAAAGCGACGTAACGGGGTACGGCTGTAATTTCTCGAGCACTGCAATGTTTGAGCCACCGCTGCTTCACAGTGGCACGTTCAAGGTCCCCGACGTCTTCTCAAGAGGAGGCAGAGGTCGCAACCGGGTGCCCGATACCCGTACCCTACCGATACCCGGCTACCCGTACCCGGCCGGGTACGGGTAGCCGTTTGCGACACTGGTGCGGCCGGGTACGGGTAAGAAATCAAAACCCGTTTGCGACCTCTGAGAGGAGGCCACTGTGTGCCAGTGTCAGGGTCCAATGGTGCCATTTGAAGTTTAACACATAGTAGCAGTAGGGCTTTCGCAACCAATATCATCCATAATACAGGTTCTTTTGGGGTTAGATCGAGTAAATGTAGCGTTAAACCCGCCCCCGCCCGACACAGCCAAATAGTGAGGTTTGTCACGTAACCAAAAACGTATGGCTGGTTGTTAATACAGGTAGGAACAATGTTCCACACTGCCCACCAGGGATTTTTGTCTGTCTGTCTGTCGTGCATAAATATATAAATAATATAAACAGCTCTTTGATTGGTGGAGACCTACTGCCGGGTACGGATAGGGGAGGGNCCTAAGGGAAGGGGGTCAGGGGAGGGCCTAAGGATATGGGGGGGGGTGCTCAGGGGAGGCGCCTAAGGGAGGGGGGTCAGTAGAGGGGCCTGAGGGAGAGGGTAAGGGGAGGGGCCTAAGCAAGGGGAGGGGCCGATAGTTAAGGGGGCTGGCTACCTGGCTGGCTGCCTGGCTACCTAAGTCACATGATCTTGTACACAGGTAGGAACAACAGGTTCCACACTGCCCACCAGGGATTATTTGTCTGTCTGTCGTGCATATTTGTCTGTCGTACACGAATGCGCTGTCCAACCAAGTTCTACCTGCCACTCCGAAGGAACGTGTTTATCGGTGAAACGTCGTACTCGAATTGTAAGTGTTGTGGGTCTACTCTCCAACACACCGGTCTGCTGAAGTAGTAGCCAAGTGGCACGTTGTGTTTACGTGACAAACCTCACCTATTGGCTGCGTCGGGTGGTGGCGGGTTTTAACGGCACATTGATATTTACGCGATCTAACCTTTAAAAACAACCTCCATTACGAACAAAATAAAATGCAGCTTGATCTTTGCATACATGGCAAGTCCCGGACAAATGACGACACGCATTATTTTCTGAAGTTTCATTCAAACTGGACCATCACCTTCTTTAGAATTGCCCCTGCGAATTCAGACAGACGGAAAAGCGCCGATGCATTCACGCTTTCAACTTCAGTCAGAAACCATTAGAAAGAGCAAGAAAGCGGGTATGGGGGGGGTTTACAAAAAAATCCAACTGCTGTTCGTTCATTTGTCTCAAACCGAAACCCTGGGTAAACACAGCGTGTGACGACCATTGCCACGGCACTAAAGCAAGACACCCACACCGCTACGACTGCTAAAAGGACACAAAAGGGGGACGAATGAGGGAGGGGGAACAACAACACAGAATTTCCCCCAATTCATACGGCCGCCGAGTTTTGCAATGGCCTTACTGTTTGGAACAATCCGTGCCGTTTCATTCCCGCAAGTCAGTCAAGACACGGGCGTTGAATTCAATGGCGCGGGTAGGGGGGGGGAGGACAACATCTGACTGACGGATTGATGTCCCTTTATTTGAGAAGGCCAAAGCCGCTGGGAATTGAAAGATGTGTTTTTGTTGTTAATGGGGGCTCACCGAACATGAGTGGAGGGGGGGGTTTAACCGCGCTGTGTGATTCGATTACCAGCAAAATATTTCGTATGCCGTAACACCACATCCAATATACCTATAGCCATAGACGTGGCTACGGGGTCCATGTCCCATCTCCTCATGCCTACCAAGGCCTAGTGCAGGGTCGGGTAAATCAAAATAACAAGAGGAGACTTTTTTTGTTCTCCAGGATTGGGTAACAACTAAAAAACACAATATTTTAAGAGCCGCAATTGGACGTGAATACAGCGATCTTGAGTAAACAACGGCTCACCAAGCCATACCTGTTAACCCCTTATCAGTGCCTACCTTACTACAGAACAATTTAGACCTTATTGGTCACCCCGTGCCCTTATAAATCTCAACATTCATCCTACAAAGTCCCGTCACAAGGGAGAGAAACACGAACAAATAGACTTTTTTTGCCAATATTGAAACGGCTGTACGCCTATGGACCTGAAAACTCAATTTCCTGTACAAGACGAGGGAGTCACCCGTCTGGGTTGACAGGTATGCGAAGCAGTCCTTGAAGGCCGTAAGCTAAATTGCCGACCCCTGGCCCCAGTGGTGGCGCATTCCCGGCTTGCTGCAGAAGTTCACGGTTCGAATTCCAGCAGCGGCCCTGGTTTATACTTGCCGGTGTAAGAACCACGACAATATTACGCGCCGTCTGCTTCGGAGTGGACGCTAAAGATCCCCTGACATCATTCGCTAGGGTGGTCATTGTATGCCAGCGTCTGGGTCAAAATTGACCAAATTCTAAATTTACACCACAACTTACTCACTTGGGATGGGGATGATTGTACAAAGCAATCATTGGTGCCGTCTAGCAGACCGATGCCCCAAGGTCACTCTCTGGCAAATTAAACTATTCTGGTCTCATTTAAATACGTAGGCTATCCTGGCCTCTTGACTTCTCACCTGGTTAAACAGGATGCAGTTGAAAAATGTAACCCACTAGCAACCTGAAAAGGATTTGGTGAGGAGTTGAGCCCTGGTCAGTTCTCTCCCCAAAAAATACTCACTCATCAACTCATTAATTGGTTTCATGGGTTCAATGGGTTAATTCGGGTGCCCCAGTGACGAGATGTTATCTGCCTCGCCTGGTATACAGGAGGTTGTGGGTTCGATCCCACCCACGATGCCTCGATGTTTGGGGTATATATTATCCCCGTGGTCGCGTGGATTTTTCTCTGGGTCCTATGGTTTTTCCCTCCACATTTAGGATCAACATCACCACGCGTTTCAAGTATTGGGCTGCTGCTATAAATTTCCATTTAATAAGCCACTTCTCATTGGGCCATCATTTGCGATCACCAGGTCGCTTCTAAAAAGAGCTACATAGCTTGGTGGGCCTTACCTGGTAAAATAAACAAAGTTTTAGTATAGTTAGGTTTTTACCCTTTCAACTGGTACAAAAACTGACATTAATACAAGGCATCATGTTTGCAAAACCACAACACAAGCAGTCAAAATCAAACAAAAAGAAAACAACTCTGATGAAATGATATGCAGAGTTGTTTTCGTTTTGTTTGCATTTTGCTGCTTGTGTTGTGGTTATTGCAAACATGATGCCTTGTATAAAGGTGTCAGTTTTTGTACCAGTTGAAAGGGTAAAAACCATTCTATATTTTGCCATTGGTAAAGGAGATGTCTCATAGTGTAAAGTTTTAGTAGTTTACTTTCATTCCTCTCCTGCTTAAGAGAAACTGACCTGAACTAAACTCAGGTTTCCATGAATCACAAATCTCAAGAATGTACTCTGCTGTTGCTCCCCCCCGCTCCCCCACATCCCATTTCCTTTAGTCTTTAGACAGCTCCAGTTGGCTGCCAATTTGGGCCAGCACACAAATTCT
Organism: Lethenteron camtschaticum; assembly: GCA_018977245.1. NCBI lineage: Eukaryota > Metazoa > Chordata > Hyperoartia > Petromyzontiformes > Petromyzontidae > Lethenteron > Lethenteron camtschaticum. The sequence continues at coordinate 6,797,684 of MU249602.1, read as the reverse complement.
CCGTATAATAACAATACTTTCATTTTATGTAGCGTCATTCATGCCAACAGCATTCTAAAACGCCGTACAGTAATTATATATAAGGACCAAATCCCATGTAGGCGGTTGGCTACATACAGCGTGACAGAAGCCAAACACGCATACCTAGCAAACAGAAACCCCTACTACTGCCAAGCAAAGTCAAAAACGAATAAACACATTTAAGAAATGGCACCAAAATAAAAACACAACCATGAAAGTTATCACGACAAAGAAATTAGTGCATTAGGTAGGCCTACACACATTGCAGACCACAATCCCAACCTCCTAACCAATCCGTTCCTCGACCTGAATTCCAACATCAGAATAATGCCTGAGACACACAAATAAACTAGATATCTACATTTCTGGCGAAGACCTGCCCGATCGTCGAAATCCCCAACTTCAATTTTTGTTTTACCAACTTGAGAGTTGGCCTTCAACTGGAGACTTTTGGGAGAATTAGTCAGTGGTTCTTAATCTGGGGTGCACGCACCCCCTGGGTGTGCAAGATGCCCTTTCTGGGGTGGGACATGGCCAAATTTTTTTTTTATTAAGCACGGGCATGTAAGTACAACTACTGCTTCATCATACCTATGTATTTATTGACATTACACATTTTAACGACTGCGAACCGAAGGGGTGCAAGGTTGCAGTAAAGGTTAACAACTACTGGTGCAATGGATAGAAGCCATGGGGGTAGTGTCTTTGCGATCAGTTCATAATTGCCATGTCGGTGTACGCTCGACCAATTCCGGTTGGCCGTCGTCCCAAGAAAACGGAGGTTTAATGTGAAAATTCATAATACAGGTTTTTTTTGGGTTAGATCGCATAAATATAAAAATGTGTCGTTAAACCCCCACCACCCGACACAGCCAATTAGTAAGGGTTGTTACGTAAACAGAACATGCCAAATCGTCACTACAATTACTATTTGGCTGTCGGGTGTGGCGGTTTGACGACACATTCATATATTTACGCAATCTAACCCAAAAAAACTGTATTATGGATGATATTGATCGCGAATTGTTAAAATTGTCGACATGATATGGGGCAATGTCTGTGCGCTCCACTGCTGGTCTGTGGCCAAACATACCGGTTGTAGCAGCACCCTCCTGAACAAGTGTCTTGAGACTCAATGAGGCTTCCCTGCTAAATGCACGGGCATTATAATAACCGACAGGAACGCTGTGTATTGTGTGCGTCATTTGGGATGTGGTGGCAAATTCCATTTAAGACAACGTTCGGTATTGTGTGGGGGGAAATCAGAGTACCAGAAGGAAACCACCACGCATACGAAAGGCTAACGCTCTAACGTCCGCACAGATAGGTTCATGAACCCTCTTGCTGTGCCGGCCGGGCTTGGGAATTCACAAATCTCGTTGTGATCCACGAACCGGAGCTACCAATGCACCAGTGTCTATGTGCTTGCTGTAAATTTCACGCGATAAGCCACTTCGTTGAGCTATCATTTGTGGCCAGGTCGCTTCTGAAAAGGAAGATAACACTCTTTGGTTCTTTCGGTAAAGTCACTTTACCGAAAAAACCCAGAGTAATTCCTGCAGTCACGAAAGCTTCAAATCAAGTAGAAGATGATCGTTCAGTGGGCTTTACCTGGTAAAAAAAAATTGATTAATTTTATTTGTATATATTTTTTTGAAGAGATTTTCTTACATTTCCTATACTTTGCACTCCTATCGTGTTTTGTATTGTTGTTGTCATGTTATGACCCCGTGCCTCTGCTGGACATTTGTGAAAAATAACTTTATGGCTCATCGGATTCCACCGATATAAATATTCATATCCTGATTCTGATCACAGTCATGCTCCACCACACCCCACTTCTGCGCTCATGTCCGGATATAGAAACAGCTGCAACCACATTGCGAAAATTTACACCGCTGCTACGTGCTTTCGATTCGAGAGGCCTTACAAAGAAAATAGAAAATCTGAAGGAAGACTCGGGGACGTGGAAGCAAAAGAACATTTGCAAGTTGTAGACATTGCTCTGACTTTTACAAAGCAAGTTGGCTTGGGCAGGACATGGAGCTCAGAAGGGACGATGGTGGCCGGTGGTCAACGCGGATGCGAATTGGATATAAGGCGAGCGAGCCAACGGCACTACGTCTCGCGCGAGGAGGAATACGCGGTCGTAATGGCTGACTCAGCGTAACATCGTGCAAGGCAGTGGGATGCTGCTGGATGCTTCTAGATGCTACCCACGCACCTCAAGTCTTTGTACGTACGCATCTCACGTGTTATCGCGGACTGCACATTACCTTATATTATTAGAACACGCGTTTGTTTCCATAAAGCGGCGTTCTTCAGGAACGTGACTAGTACCGCGTTATAGAACAGGCTGCGTGTTGAACTTCTTTCGCGCCATACGTAGCGAGCCGACCGTGCTAACCGGAGGTGCGATGATGATGGAGTGGCAGTCAAAGCGGGGGTGGGGGGGGGGTCGGGAACACGCCCTATGAGGATGTCTACCACGGAGGGTGAGGCGATGATCCTATTTCGCACGCGGATCGCGAGATCGTACGGCGATGGCCAAGGCTTGGGGAGGACTTAGTCCAGCAGTGGATAGGTCACAGCCCGTGATGAAGATGATCACTGCTGGTGGTGATGATGATGAAGATGACTGGATATCGGTGAAAAAGAGCTTTTATAAGCTCATCGGATCCCTCGAGTAGAAATAAACGTTCTGATTCTGATGACGACAATGTTATCCTTGCGGTAAAACAAAGGTCACATTTAAGTTGGGCTTATTTTCTTTAAGCAGGTGAGTACTCCAGAGATCAGGATAAGTCTAATTTGCAAGAATGACATGTGGCATTAGTGTTGGCAGCAGTGGGGTTGGCGATGATTGTGCCACTGTATAATCCCAATTGAGTAATCTGCGAGTCACTTGCGAATTTAGAAAAATGCGTTACCAACAGGGGAAGGAAGCGACGTGTTGAATCGGGCGTAGCGTTTCACCCCAATTTGAGCCGTGGACTGCAGCACCTACAATGCACTCCTCAAGATGTTAGCAATGCCAACACCAGAAGCGGTGGCCTGTAAAGAACATTGGGAAAAAGACCATAGAGGTTGGAGAGGAGACACGACGAAGATGAGGAAGAGAGGAAGAGACTTAAACGTCACCAACACCGCCCTCAACCGAATCACCCCGGAATGACCTCCTCAAATTGCGGATGCCAAGCAGGGCTGAGCCGATGGGCACCCACCAATTGGCGGCCAAAGAAAACGACCCAAAACTTGTCAATAAAACTTGCGGCCTTAGAACATAATGTATATAATAATAATGGGCGACGTTTCAGGCAATTGCCGATCCTCACAGCACACGGAGGAGCTACCAGAGGCATAACAGGTGCTGTAGACTATGGGGTTACACGTTGTGTGCACCGAAGAGGACAGTGCAGTAAATTCCATTATTGTGTTGTACGCCGATACTCTCTGCACCTTCGGGAAATCCCAAATCACGATACGTACATAAGTGTGTACGTACAATGTTGAACTTCTTTTGCGCTGTACGTAGCCAACCGCACTAACCAGAGGTGCGGAGGAAGGACGATTTTCCACAAAAATAAGTTCTAAAGAAATTCGTTTTCAATTTAGTACGGTGGTGTGTAGTGTAGTGTATAGCGTATTATGTAGCGTACTGCACAGTGTAGTGTAGTATGTAGTGTATTGTGTAGTACGTATCTATGTTCAACTTTTTCGCACCGTACATGGCCAACCGTGCTCATCGAAGGTGCGGGAGGACAACAAACTAAACACAAAAAGCAGTTCGAAAGAAATTTGTTTTCAATCTAGATTTTAAAATGCATAGCTCCCAGTGGCTCCCTAATATCAACACAATGAGTATGGTTAAATAACCCCCCCCCCATCAACGCAGGAGGGTAAAATTTCCCTACTATTGTAACTATTTATGTTACTATTTTATTTTACCAGGTAAGGCCCCACTGAGCTATATATAGCTCTGATCTGGCCATCACAAATTACAGCTCAACGAAGCGACTTATCTCATGTGGAAATTTACAGCAGCCAAATACTCTAAACTCATGTTGATTCTAAATGTGGAGGGGAAACCGGAGGATCCAGAGAAAATCCACGTGACCACGGGCAGAGAGACACGCAACTCCAAATATACAGACGTCGGGTCGGGATCGAACCCACGACCTCCTGTATTCCAGGCGAGGTAGTTAACATCTCCTAGCCACCGTGATGATGATGAGAGAGAGAGACACCGCAAACTCCAAATATACAGCAGGCGTCGGGTCGGGTCGAACCCATTCCAGGCGAGGTAGTTAACATCTCCTAGCCATCGTGATGATGATGAGAGAGAGACACCGCAAACTCCAAATATACAGCAGGCGTCAGGGTCGGATCGAACCCACGACCTCCATCAGCGACGGTAGTTAACATCTCCTGCCACTGATGATGATGAGAGAGAGACACCGCAAACTCCAAATATACAGCAGGCGTCAGGGTCGGATCGAACCCACGACCTCCTTTATTCCAGGCGAGGTAGTTAACATCTCCAGCCACCGTGATGATGATGATGGAGAGACACGCGCAAACTCCAATATACAGCAGGCGTCAGGGTCGGATCGAACCCACGACCTCCTGTATTCCAGGCGAGGGCGTAAACATCTCCCATACACTCTTAATTTACAATCAGCTAATCGCTGTGCACCCATTTACACTGCTGGGGGATTCAAGAAACTTGCGCCGCCGTTATTCCGCGCGAGGGCGTCTCATCCCGCGATAAACGCTCCCTCTTTCGGAATCTTCTGCTCGCGATGCCCCGGCACAGCTCTCCAAGTCAAGAAACCTGCTTCAAGAAACGAGTCCATGCACACCCTTTCGCCTCCTACAACTTTGCAAGTCGTTGGACGTTTTCGTCATGCTTATGCTCGCAATTGCGCCGACACAGGTTCAGCGTGCGCTTGCTTAAAGAAACGAGTGCATGCACACAATGCTCCTTTTATTGTAACTTGCTAAAGACACAAACAATGTTATTAATCGGAGAAAATTAGCGCAACTCACGGTTCCACCCGCACGCGCGTTATTAAACGCAACTCCAATCGCAAACAACGCTTGTTTTGTTTTAAGGATTGCGTTTGCTTTNCTCACAAACCATAAACAATCTTACTTTCAAACTCTTCAAAATCACTGCTGAGTGAAGGCCTCGTAAAAGCCATAACATCTCTAATTATGTAACAACGGTTTTTTTTTTCGTGCAGACCACAGTCGAATGTTAACTACCTCGCCTGGATACAGGAGGTCGTGGATTCATTCCTGCCCTGATCCTCTCTATATTTGGAGTTTGCATCTTTCTCTCCTCGTGGTCGCATGGATTTTTGTTTCCGGGTCCCNTGGTTTTTCCCTTCACATTTGAATCCATGCATTGATGGCTGCTATACATTTCCAGTTTGCACTTCGTTCTATCATTTTGTGGCCAGGTGGCTTGTAACAAAGAGCTATACAGCTTATAGGCCTTACCTCGTAAAATACAAGCTAAAAAAAAATTAACCCGTAAAACATTTTCACATAATTATATGCCATCGGTTTTATTTTATTGTTCATTTCTGTTTTTCTTGAGTAAGAGTTTATTTTTATCACATTGTATTTTAAATTAAATATAAGGAAAGTCGTATAAAGTAAGGTTTTCAGTTTTAATTGTTTATATTGTACATTTTTGTTGTTTTCTGTGTTTAGGAAAATATATGATTGTTTATGAAATTTTTTTTNTAAATGAAACATTTGGAAAAAATTTCACGAAATAAATTGTCACGCACAACGAGTCTGTGTGAAAATGCCAGCTCGATTGGATCACGGGAAGTGGTTAAAAAACGACCGAAAGATTTGCACGGTCGTAAGCGCGCAAAAGCAAAAAACTTATTTAAAAATACGTAATTTCCTGCCCTACCACTATTCAAGTGCGGGCTAAAGGCCTTCCTCTTTACCTCTGCCTTTGAACGTTCCTTTCTCTCCACGAAATATACCACATGCCACCTTCGGTTACATATGGACAGACTGTTGCCTACCACAGGAATGTGGAGTTTACAACACTTGCTCAACATCAACAGCTGATATGAGTGCAAACGTCGGGACATGAGGGCACGGTGACTTTTTGACTTTGAGTTTGTGTACAGTAAAAACATTACGATGCCGAAAAGGTGCAGTGTGATATCTGCCCATAGTGCTTGCATGCCTTCATACTTTTAAGCAAAATGAGATGTGAAATCTAAAGAGGCTTATCCAGGAACAATATTTTCGTAAAAAATAGTTAAAACGGCGATAAAGAAAAAGAGATTACTAGTAACAAAAAGATAAGTTTTAAGTAAAAAAAAACAATCCGAAAAAACACATCGGAATGCTATTACCGCACAACCTACGTGGTAGTTTAAAAAACATTGCTAATGTAATGATTTACGGAACCAAACGTACACTTACACCCCTTTATTAATCCACCGCTTCCCACATACCTTGTCGGCCATGGGGTAACACGTTTGACGCTATTTCACCACGCCAGTCAGTGCGGGTTGATGTTAGTCGTGGCTGGGAATCAAAACTCAGGGTTGGTAGCGCAGCTCGGCAAACTACTGCATCAAGTTGCTAACCACTCTTGTCGTAAAACCAGGTGGGGCGCTGGGGTGGCGTCTTTAAACTACACGAGCAGGGCCTTTTATTAAAGCAGTGTCCAAATATTATAAACTTAACTCGAAATCTTACAACATTCCACAAGAATGGTACACAGACCCATAAAACCACGCACACCTAGAAAATGAGCGAACAATTCTCAAAGCAAATTGCTTGTCTCATGCTGCTGCCGTAAGGGCCCTTGATTGAGAGAATTCTAGCAAGCTACTTTAAAAGGAGTATTTGGCCTACTCTTTCAGGCCGGCCAGATGGCTTAGGAGAAGAGAGATGGCGGTCAGTGCCAACACTTTAACCCCACTACGCGTGACCTGCCGATCGACTGTGGTCGACGCAGAGCTCGTCCTTGTGGGNTACGGGCAAATCGGGGCGACTGCCCGGAGCCCCGCGCTTTGGGGGGGGGGGGCCCACGCTTCGACGTCACGGTGTCAAGAGGTCAAATACGTCGGGAGGGGGGGGCCCCCACACCCCTCTATGTATGGCCTTGGGTGTGGGTGACCACGTTCGGTGTCTCCGACACAGCGACTACGAACTTCGAGGGGCACCCAGCCAAATTGGGCGTCACGGTGGTGAGATGTTAAATCCCTCGCCTGGAATACAGGGGTTGTGGGTTAGATCCTGACCCTGACGCCTGCTGTATATTTGGAGTTTGCGGTGTCTCTCTCGCTCTCATCATGACCACAGTGTCTAGATGTTAACTGCCTCGTCTGGTATGCAGGAGGTCGTGGGTTTGACCCCCGATGTCTGCCGCATATTTGGAGTTTGCGGTGTATCTCTCCCCGTGGTCGCGTGGATTTCCTCCAGGTCCTCCGATTTTTCCTTCACATTTAGAAACATCCATTTAAACATTGGGTGCTATAAATTTACACATAAGCCACTTCGTTCAGCTATCATTTGTGGCCAGGTCGCTTCTGAAAACAAACAGCGATACAGCTCAGTGCCTTACCTGGTAAAATAAAAGTTTAGTTTAGTAGATCAATCAACTCGCCCCATTGTTTCGAACTGCCATGCACGAAGGTCGAATCGAAAATGTATTTAAACTCACCTGCGGACCTTATTGGGCTATATGATTCTTAAAGTAGCGTGTGACCTTGATCGAACGCACGTTCGATCGGTAAAGTCACCGAAAGAACCCAAGAGTATGTATTCCTGCAGTCACGAAAGCTTCAAATCAATATTTAAATAAACTGTCCGATGATTTTCGATTAAAGCTTTCGTGACTGCAGGGATTCATCTTCTTGGTTCTTTCGGTAAAGTCACGTGACTTTACCGAAAGAACCAAGAAGATGTCTGATGTTTGAAATGTCTACTTGAAAGTTTGGGCCATTGAGATAAGTGAAGCGGGCTTGGGCAGGAACACACCGTGGCTAAACAACAAGCGGAGATGTCACAAGCCAGGGTGGTGATGGTGGTGGGAACGAGGACCCGATAAGTGCCAGCCAAAAGGTCAAATCTCGTGGAGATGGAGTTGTGAAATTAAGTAAAAGGCAGCTTGCGAGCATTGCTTGCACGGCTCGTAAGTGAGATACGAGGATGAAATCGTTTCGTTGACGAAGGCAATCACTCTGCACGGCCATCTATCTTGACAATACCCAAGTGTTTTTAAGAGCCCCTTCTCAAAACCACAGCCTTTGTAGACATTTGAGTAACATTAAAGATCTAATCAGTATTCACGATGTTCGTATCAATTATCAAACCGATTTATGGAGCCGGGGGGGGGGGCAACATTTAAAAGCCACGGGTCTGCCTTCAATTACGCAATTACAAAACATTAAACATTCAAAACTATTCCATAAAACCATCAAATTCACACACACGCAGCAGACACGCGCACACTAATTAACCATTCTGAAGGCGGCACACTTTGCAGATTGTCAATCCACTACAAATTAGTCTCTCCCATGACCTCGCGTTCACATGACCATACTTCACCACGCTGGTGCAGTACAAACACATTTAACCAAGACACGTTTTAAAGTTTGAGAGCACACGTTGGTTAAAGTTACGTACCAGTTAATTGCTTTAAAAGAGAGGAGGGAGAGAGGGAGGGGGGGGGGCATTTAACAGCTATTAACAACGAAACCAGAGTAGTAGTGCAGTACAATCCATTGTTGTGTTGTACTTCTATGTGCCCACCGTCTTGCTTCCCCGCCTACCAACCCAGGGTGGTGAAGTATGGCCAATTAGGTGTGCACGCAACTGTACAAGAGCCCACTTGCTCATTCCACTGCTGGATGAGTGCTTTGCCCACACCGCAACATGTCGGCAAATCGAACACGTTAAAGATTTGACATTGTGTGCGTTTGCAACAGCAGCAACAGAAAATAAACTAATCTAACAGTGCAGAGTGAAACATCGATCATCATCCAATGACTCATGAACACCGCCCGGTGTGTTTTGACTGCACAAGAAACACGGGGGGGGTAGGGGCAGCGTCGATCCACTGCTGGATGAAAGCCTTCATCTTCTCATCATCCATCTCATCTCCTCACCCACGTGCCGTGTCAAAGGCCCTTTCGACCATACTTCACCACGCTGGTGAACGTGAACACTGCGTCGTGACGGAACTGCTCGTAACACTTTTTGGGTTCACCACCAAACGCCCGGTGGTGACCAGCGTGGTGAAGTATGGTGAAAGTTACGCTGGAGTGATTCGTGAGAGACATCGTCCGTCGATTTGATCCACGGATGTGTCAGCAAATGTTTATTTTGCAAGCGTCCACGAATGTTTCGTTCAAATGACCATACTTCACCCCGGCTGGTTCGGTGAACTCCACGGGTCAAAAGCGTACCTTGCTCTTGACTTCTATGAGGTTGACTTGCCGCGACGTGGCCCGCTGATGTTTTGCCATGAAGGCGTCTTTTGACCGTTGAAAAGTAATAAAAGACTTTAACTTCTGGGTTGCTTTTTTTTCTCCTCAAATATCTATGTTAAAAAAAAACCCAAACCCCTCTAGAATTCTTACCGGTTTAAAACAACAACAACAAACTAGGTTTCAAACAACAACAACCCAACAGAGAGCGAGAGAGCACCAAGACGCCGAAGACTTTTAGTAAATGCTTAAAAGTGAACCCCATGGGGTGGCACAGGGGGAAGGGGGTGGCTCTGAAACGACGTCCGCACGCAAGACGCGAGCACTCAACCCACACGCACCGCTCCACTGCCGCTGAATCCAGATCAGCCATCTTGCTAAGGGGTAGACGGACGTGGCGGGCAAGGGGAAGGGGGCGTGGACATTCCGATGACGTCATCAAGCCCCCCCCCACCCCACTATAACCGTGAAGCTCAAGCCGGTTTGTTTATCCCTTACCCAAGATGGCCGCCGCGTCCACGCGTCGCCGTCGCGAGCGTTGTAATCGAGGCGCGCGGTGAACTCTACCAGGGTCGTGACGTCACCGAACGGGGCGGGGGACGTTTTGTATTTGGTGGGTACGATAAGGAGACGCGAGGGGGGGGGGACGGCGCGCGCCCATTGGACGAGCACGCGTCACGTGGTGACCAATTCGCCCCTCCCCCTCCCGCGCGGCTCGCCACCGGCTCTTATGCGTTGTGGAATAAACAAAGAGGTTTGGGCGGTGACGTCATCGGAAAATGTAATCGCCGGATGAGAAATCCAAGATCCGGATTCCACTTAATCCGGCTCCACCTGGCAGGCATTCCAGGCGTTGCCAACGTAAATACAGGGACTCCTCGACTTACGAACACTCGAATTACGAACTTTCAGAGATACAAACAAACCTGTCCCGTACGTCCAGTCGCCTGTTGGGACCGAGAGACGTAAGTTCAACCGCCGTGCAATATGGCGGTGGTGACACTACATCTGCTGAATGTGAAGAACCAGTGGCATCTACAGAACGTGAAGAACCAGTGGCATCTACAGAAGTGAAGAACCAGTGGCATCTACAGAAAGTGAAGAAAACCAGTGGCATCTACATCTACAGAACGTGAAGAACCAGTGGCATCTACATCTACAGAACATGAAGAACCATGGCATCTACATCTGCTGAATGTGAAGAACCAGTGGCATCTACATCTGCTGAATGTGAAGAACCAGTGGCATCTACATCTGCAGAACGTGAAGAACCAGTGGCATCTACACTGTAGAACATGAAGAACCAGTGGCATCTACATCTGCTGAATGTGAAGAACCAGTGGCATCTACATCTGCAGAACGTGAAGAACCAGTGGCATCTACATCTGCAGAACCTGAAGAACCGTGGCATCTACATTTGCAGAACGTGAAGAACCAGTGGCATCTACATCTGCAGAACGTGAAGAACCAGTGGCATCTACATCTGCAGAAGTGAAGAACCAGTGGCATCTACATCTGCAGAACGTGAAGAACCAGTGGCATCTACATCTGCAGAATGTGAAGACCAGTGGCATCTACATCTGCAGAAGTGAAGAACCAGTGGCATCTACATCTACAAACGTGAAGAACCAGTGGCATCTACATTGCAGAAGTGAAGAACCAGTGGTATCTACATTGCAGAACGTGAAGAACCAGTGGCATCTACATCTGCAGAATGTGAAGAGCCAGTGGCATCTACATTGCAGAACGTGAAGAACCAGTGGCATCTACATCTACAGAACGTGAAGAACCGTGGCATCTACATCTGCAGAATGTGAAGAGCCAGTGGCACTACATCTGCAGAAAGTGAAGAACCGTGGCATCTACATCTGCAGAAGTGAAGAACCAGTGGCATCTACATCTGCAGAACGTGAAGAACCAGTGGCATCTACATCTGCAGAACGTGAAGAACCAGTGGCATCTACATCTGCAGAATGTGAAGAGCCAGTGGCATTACATCTGCAGAAGGTGAAGAACCAGTGGCACTACATCTGCAGAATGTGAAGAACCAGTGGCACTACATCTGCAGAATGAAGAACCGTGGCATCTACATTGCAGAACGTGAAGAACCAGTGGCATCTACATCTGCAGAACGTGAAGAACCAATGGCATCTACATCTGCAGAACGTGTAAAAAGGTGTCAGTTTTGTTGCCAGATAGAAGGGTAAAAAACAATTATCATATTTTTACGGGCAAATGAGGTTCCAATGAGCAACATTGGTTCGAGTAACAGCCAACCCGTATTATTCCTATTCAACCCAACTAATTTGTATTGAAAGTTGCTTTAAAATATCGCAGCGACGATCATAACACGAACTATTCAAACGCCCGCAACAACGGCATATCTTATTCCGCTCCACCAAAACTGCAATTAAATTCTTTATCACGAGGGGGCTGCAGAACGTTATATCGAAGCTGTGATAACTGGTGGAATGTGCATATTTATTTAAAACAATGCAATAGCGATCATTGCAAATGACACTTTCCAGCAAATTACCTTTGCAATGATTAATAATGAGTTACTTTTGAGTTAGTTTGTCGTGTGTCGTGGATAATTATATTTTTTAACGACTGCGTGACCCTGCACCACCCAACAAACCAGATCAACTCGAGTTGCCACGCTGACACATTCAATTAAAAGCTTTCTATTCACCCGGCATAAGGTGATGAATAGGAAATACAATTTTTGGACATTTGACCGACGATTGGTCGAAATGAGTCTTAACATTTTTGTTGTTGGTGAAATTGAACAGCGGGTCAAACTGCAGCCAAAGCATGCGAGGCGTGATGGAGCGAGTGTCGAACCCTGGCACGTGGTTCCAACTGGCGCGCCGGGAGATCGAACCGAACGAGTGAGCCTCTTGCATCGCAAGTAACGTTCTTACTCGCCCCTACTGGACATCTGTGGGGGAAAAGAGCTTTGAAGCTCATCGGATTCCCCCCTGCAGCGTGATAAATAAGTATTCTGATGAAATGCCAGAGCGCTTCGAACACTCGGTGGGTTTATCATGAGACCTTTCTTGACAATATCAAAGCGTGAAAAATAAGAATAGGTTCTACCCTTTCTGGCAATACTACAGGGGTGTTCAGATATTCAAACACCAAATAGATGGCCTTTGCAATGAATCAAGTTTGCATTAGCCACACGTACTGGTGGTGAGCATGCAAACAAACATGCTCTGATAATATCATTATGTATGCATCGTCTTTGAAACTGAGTTTCCTACACCAGAGACAGCTTTCTTTCTAAAAGTCTCACTACCAGTGTCAGAGCAGAGAACGACAAAATGCGAACAGTACAAAGACAATGCACGTATCTGAACATTTATAGCTCGGGGTGAGCAGCTTTATCATGGGACGTTTTTTGCCAGTATCAAAGCCAATCAGTTTCAAAGACAATGCATATATTATGACAGCACGTTCGTTTGCATGTTCACTACAAGTACGTGTGGTTAATGCAGACTCGGTTGCTTGCCAAATGTATCTATTTGGTGTTTGAATATTTTAACATTTCCTGTTTTATTTTCCAGAAAGGGTACAAACCTATTCTTATTTTCACACTTTGGGAGTTCATCTTCTTGGTTCTTTCGGTAAAGTCACGTAGAAGGGAAATAATGAAGTAATAAAAATAAAACATAATAAAATACAATTCTCACGACGTTTCGGCCACAACGCAAGCAGCCATCCTCAGATGAAGAACAGGTCTGTCATTCAGACGCTGTATTTCCAACAGACCTGTTCTTCACCTGAGGACGGCTGCTTGCGTTGTGGCCGAAACGTCGTGAGAATTATTTAATTATGTTTTATTTTTATTATTTTATTATTTACATTCTACGTGACTTTACCGAAATAACCAACAAGATGAATCCCTGCAGTCACGAAAGCTTTAAATCGAAACTTTGGGGTTTATTTGGCATCTGTGCTCTGGTGGTGTAGTGGTGTGGCAGCAACAGCGGGAATTTAATTTGTGCCCAGATCAGCTACCGGTGGTTGTTGTTGTTGTTGCTGATGCGCTGAACTTTATTGACAGTGACCACCGTGCACTTCTCATAACAGACCCCTCAGTGTTACTGAGAACGAACTTTCCCGAGCTTGGTCGAGCGTGGTGGGCGAAAAAAAAGAACCTTACACCCACATTAAAGACCCACGTCTTCGAATCTCCTTCATTCATTCTCTTCGCTCCTTCCTCCCTCCCTCCCTCCCTCCCTTCCCATTTGCTCAACCCGTTCAATTCTCTATTTCGTTCCCCGCGTGAAATTAATTACACGCTCTGAGACATTTGTAACACTCTGGGTGCGTTAGGAATGCGAGTTGTTGTTGTTGTCGTTGTTGTCGTTGTTGCCGTTTGTGAAATTGTAACCTTTGCGATTTCGCCCGCTCTGAAATTAATTAAGGGGTGGGGGGGGAGTCGTTGTTGCCAATCCGCTAGAATGCACAGATATTGGATTATCGGTCGCGCCTCTGGCCAAGAGGTTCTTCACTCGGAGGGCCCGATGCCTTTGATTGATGTTGTTTACCCCCCCCACTTCCCTGTTTTTAGCGTACATGAGTTTAAGCTGAATAGGAAGACGCGCTGCTCAGAGTTATCATTGACCCCTGACCCCCCCTTGCCCCCCACCGGTAAAAGTCAGTGTGGGTGGCCGCGCGCGTGCCACGCACCTGAAGCAAATGTCAAAACTCAGCAAAAACAAAAAGAGGGCCTTTAAATGGTTGCCATGAGGATGAAAGCGGCCGACGATTCGTCAAATGTCAGGCGGCTCTAATGCAAAATCCAGACGAGACGCACAATGAGCCATTGATCTCACTCGCCTGGTACGCAGGAGTGCGCGGGTTCGATCCCGGACCCTGGCGATACCCCTGTTGTATTTTGTGTTCGCATTATTCTCACTCTCCCCCCCCCACCCTGGTCTGCAGAGTGTGTTTTCGTCAAAGTGCACCTGGCCTGGCACAGGCGCCATGGTGATGTCACCGTCACTTGGTGGCGAATAGCGGGTGTTGGTATTGGGGTGGAGCGGTGGTGTAGCGGTTAGCGCGGCGAACTGAGTTCGATTTCCGCTCACGGCCAACACCGGTGCCGATTATCGGAACCGGTCCTGGGCCTCCCCTAGGTCGACTCAGCCTCAAATGAGTACCTGGTGCGGTGTGTAAAACATCGCCATAGGAAGACAAAGGCGGTCGGGCGTGGTACTGGCCACCCACCCCCTCGTGTACCGTGCCGGCCTTCATAGGTGCTCGCAAACAGCACTTGCCCCGACAGTCTGCTAAGGCTACACGGGGATCTTTGTCTTCGTNAATATGTGTGCGGTGGAGCTGGTGTACGGTTAGCGCGCTGCCTGCCTAACGAACCCGGGAACCTGGCTCCCCGTTGGTGAACCCCAGTCGCAAATTGACGGTCCCGGGCCTCCCCTTCTGCTGCGTTGCTGCTCCAAGCAGAATTGTCGTCCAGCTGGATGATTTAGTAAAGTGGCGGATGGTTTAAGGTAAGGAGCGCTTTAAGCTCCCCAAATCCTAATGTGGGTGACGTCGTGGCCTTTCGCGATCGGGAGGGGTCGGTTAAGGACGTGGGAAATAATAGACACGGACGCAGAAATCAAGGGAAGAGGAGAGACCAACAAATATATTCTGATGTCTCGTTGGCTCAGAAACTAGCAAACGAACGCTTTTTAAATCCTTTATATTAAGTTCGCTTGCTTGCTTGCTTACGACCGTGCAAATCTTTCGGTCGTTTTTAACCATTCCCGTGATCAAATCGAGCTGACATTTTCACACAGACTCGTTGTGCGAGACAATTAATTTCGTGAAATTTTTTTCCAAATTTTACACTGTTTAGGATTAATATTTATTACAATTGCTTAATGCTGGCAGACAATCATCTGACCCATAGGTGGCAGCCATCTCAAGCCAGAGGACGAGAGACTCTAGCCGCCACGCATATAAAGATTTATGGTGAAAAACTTTGTTTTTACGGGTTAATTTTTAATTTGACAGGTAAGGCCCCACTGAGCTATGTAGCTCTTTTTCAGAGCGACCTGGCCACAATTATAGCTCGAGAAGTGGCTTATCATCACGTAGCGGCCAAATACTCTAAACGCACGTTGATTCTAAATGTGTGAGAAAAAAACCAGAGGATCCGGAGAAAAATCCACGTGACCGTGAGGAGAGAGACACACGCACGCTCCAAATATACAGCAGCAGGCATCGCCAGGGTCATGCTCGAACCTACGACCTCCTGTGTACCAGGCGAGGGAGTTGACATCTCCTAGCCACCGTGGTGCCCTATGTTTTCGGTGTACAAGTGTAGTGATTTCGCGGAGACGAGGTCGGAGTTGAGGCACACTCTTTTTATTAACTCAGGGACAGACACAATAGTTGAAGGGGTAACGGCCCCTTCACCCGTACTATGGGAAACCCACCCTAGTACTAAGCCCTCTGTCCTGTTCCCCAGTCCTCCTCTAGTGGGCTACGGGAGGCTGACTGATCTGGCCCTGGTAAGCACAGATCTCGGCACCAGCTAAGCCGGCCCTGCCCTCACAAGGGCAGAGGTCTGGGAGCTCTTGGGCCGCGCCGCTGGCTTACCCAGCTCGGCCCTGACAAGGGCGGCGAGACAGGGGAGTCCCAGGGCCTAATCTCCGAGTCTTCGATCTTCACTGGTCACTTCGTGTCGAACTAGCCTCCAGCTCTCTGGCTCCCCGCCTTTTATAGAGATCCCTCAGAGGGGCGGGGTCGTGGGGATAACGGATGCGGACGTCGGTGTGGCCACCCGTGTGTGTGAGTGCAGACACCCCTGTGTTTCTCGTCCGCCGTTTCTCCCGTAATAACCCCTACACAAGCAATAGTCTGCGCCGTAAACGCTTGTACACCACGTGACAATTGAATTTGTCTGGCTCNGTCCNGTGGTGGAGGGTGTTATGACACATACATTTTGACAAATCGTTTTACCTGTGGCCTAACTACCTCGCCTGGTATGCAGGAGGTCGTGGGTTCGATCCTGACCCTGACGATGCCTGTATATTTGGAGTTTGTATTTTCTTCGCGTGGATTTTTCTCCGGTCCTCCGGTATTTCCCTCCAAATTTAGAATCGACAAGCGTTTAGAGTTCAACACGTAGGCTTTCGCGACCAATATTAGTCATAATAACGTTTTTGGGTTCGATCGGTTATTTATAAATGTGTCGTAACCCTCCACCACCCGACACGGCCAGTCAGTAAAAAATAGTGTCACGTTGACAAAAACAAATAGTTCACTACTTTGTGTGAATCCACAAAATTTAAATTTGTTGTGGATTCACTCTTCAACACACCGGTGGGCTAAAGTAGTGAACTATTTGTCTTTTGTCAACGTGACACTTTTTTTACTGATTGGCCCTGTGGGTGGTGGATGGTTATGACAAATTCATAAATAACGCGATCTCACCAAAAACTTTATTATGAAGCGTTTAGAGTATTTGGCTGCTAACATTTCTGCACGATTAGCCATTTCGTTGAGCTCTCATTTGTGGCCACGTCGCTTCTGAAAAATAAGCTAATACCTAGTTCAGTAGGCTTCACCTGGTAAATAATAAGTATAACCCGTAAAAACAAAGTTTTCACTATAAATCCTTTATATGCGTGGCGGCTAGAGTCCTCTCGTCCTCTGGCGTCCTCTCNTCCTCTGTCGTGTTTTTGTATAGGTTTGTTATTCATCACGTAGAAGGTAAATAATAAAATAATAAAAATAAAACATAATAAAATAATATAATAATATAATAAATAATTTCTTTTATTACTTTATTATTTCCATTCTACGTGACTTTACCGAAACCAAGAAGATAAATCCCTGCAGTCACGAAAGCTTCAAATCGAAAGTTTTGTTATTGTAACGTTTTGACCTGCCCCTACTGGACATCTGTAAAAAAGAGCTTTATAGCTATTCGGATTCCTCCAGGATAAACAAATAGTCTGATTCTACGTATGCATAGTTCTCAGTAACATCCTGTCGATATTTAATAGAGGGCGTGGGGTAAGGTTTCACGATCCTTATCTGTTGCGTCACACAAACTAGGTTTCCACTTATCTGGCCTCTCTGTTTATATGCTATGGAGAAGGACCATTGCCTGAAACGTTGTCTGTTATATACCCTTTAAGGCAGTCTCGCTGATATGTTAAGAAAATACCGCGTTACCTGCTTTAACTCTCCGATGTCTACCGTGCGTTGTTTGACAATCCTGCAGAAACTCACAGTTGCGCGTGGCGCGAAACGTCGGACAACGCGCCGAACCCGAAAACACATCGGAGCGCTTCACTTGACGATCTCTACGCAATCCTCCAATCCCGCACACCCCCAAACTCAGGCCCCAAAATTAACGCCACACACAAAAACCCTGATTTATGGCTTTGATCGGCGCCCGCTGGCAAAGATTCACTGCCGGACGATGAGGATTGATAACTCTGGGCCGCGTTTCCAGCTTCGTCCACCAGATCCCACCCCACCCACCTCGGAATATCCGCGCGCGTGATGGATTGCTCCGTCCACGAGCGGAGAAACCCCTTCATCTTTCAGGGCGAACGGCCTCGTCACCGTCAACAGATAGGCTCGCTCGCCCTCCCCTGCACGCCCGCCTGCCCGTCCGTCCGATCGCCCACACCGCCCACCCACCCACCCGGCCCGCCCAGGGGTGATGAGAAGCGGGGACGGGTATTCGTTGCGGCCTCTTGCCTGTGGCCCAGAGGTCGCAACCGGGTACCCGATACCCGTACCCTACCNGATACCCGGCTACCCGTACCCGGCCAGGTACGGGTAGCCGTTTGCGACCCTGGTGCGGCCGGTACGGGTAGGCCGTGAGTCACTGGTGAGTAACCGTTTGTCCCTCATTTCGGGTAGGGTACGGGTACGGGTAGGGAACGGGTACCCATATGCGACCCTGGTGCGGTCGGGTACGGGTACGGGTAGGCCGTGAGTCACTGGTGAGTAACCGTTTCTCACTCATTTCGGGTAGGGTACGGGTACGGGTAGGCCGTGAGTCACTGGTGAGTAACCGTTTCTCACTCATTTCGGGTAGGGTACGGGTACGGGTCGGCCGTGAGTCACTGGTGAGTAACCGTTTCTCACTCATTTCGGGTAGGGTACGGGTAAGGAATCAAAACCCGTTTGCGACCTCTGCTGTGGCCCCGCTCTGCGTTGGCACGACTGACCCACGTCCAGCAACGGCTTGAGCGGGAGGTTGCAATGGGTGAGCGCCGTACCACTCAAATCTCCCACCCCCCCCCCACCTCCTCCTCGGGCCCAAGTTCACATATCTCACTCTTATGGTGGCCCCACGCAACAAGAGCCCGACTGCCACCGTCGAGTAAGTTGGGGAGTGGGGGCGGAGTGATGGCACCGCAGTGGCTTGGTGAATGCCCCGTGATTCTGTCGATCCGGAGACGGGTGGACGTAAGGGTGAGATGGAGGAAGGGTGGACAGATGGATGGGTGAACTGATTTGACGGGCTGATAGGTGGACAAGCGAACCATATGGGCAGACAGAACGGACGGATGGATGGACAGAGACGCGGACAGATGGACAGGATGTTCAACATGACAAACGGATGGAGAGTCATGTGACTAAACCCGCACATCGGCAAGCAGTCAGATAGATAGACAACCAGACAGGCTGGGAACCAAACAGATTCACAGACAACAGTCTGGCAAGCAGACAGAAAGACAACCAGGCAGACAGACAAAGAGGAAGATGGACATATGTATGAACAGACGGACAGAGATGATGGATCGAAGCCGGTGGTGGAAATTCCTCATTGCTATGGCGAGGGCAAGTATTCATATTCTTGGTTCTTTCGGTAAAGTCACGTAGAAGGGAAATAATAAAATAATATAAATATAAAACAACAAAAAATTATCACGACATTTCGACTGCAACACAATCAATCATCATCAGGTGTGAAATCCACTGCAAGAAAATTTGAAAAAGTCGTGAGAATTTTTATTGTTTATATTNATATTATTTATTATTCCCTTCTACGTGACTTTACCGAAATAACCAAGAATATGAATCCCTGCAGTCACGAAAGCTTTAAATAAAAAANTTAGGGCAAGTATTGTTTATATTCTACGGTGGTATTCGCTTTATGATGGGGTTTTTTCTGGAATATTTGCTGGTTTATCCAGGATGTTTCTGTTGCGCGTCGTCGCTTTAAGATCTTCTCTGTTCATATTTTGTTTGTTGCAGTTGCACCCGACTCAAGAGCCGCATGGCTCACAGGGCTACACCTAATACATGAAACTTGGCCAAGTCAAATCTCCGACCTGGTGTTTAACTCGCAACCCTTCTGGTTACTAGTCGAGCGATTCAGCGCCTGAGTAAATTAGCTCATAAAATATTTTTTCAACACTTAAGACATTCAATTTCGATTTAAATCCTTCGTGACTGCAGGGATTCATCTTCTTGGTTTTTTCGGTAAAGTCACGTAGAATGGAAATAATGAAATAATACAAATAAAACATAATGATTTTATAATGTTTTATTTTTATTATTTCCATAAAAATAAAACATAATAAAATAATTGTTTTATTTATTATTTTTTATTTCCATTCTACGTGACTTTACCGAAAGATCCAAGAAGACTTAAGACATTCGTCAATAACACCATTGCGTGGCCGTAACATATTTTTTTTCCAGTATTATAGGCGACGTTTCGGACAATGACCCTTCTTCATGGCACAATTTCTCATTCTAGCTGGCGCTCATTTAACGGAGCACAAAGAGGTAACGCTAACGATGGTGACGATTGTTCTCCGCCCATCAGACGCACAGCTCGCTCTCATTTTGGCCTTAATTAGGGGCGCAGTTGACTGAATGAATGGTTGAATTTGGATAATTGCTCATTTGATGTTGCTCTTCTGTTTCACCGGCGCTGTGAGAATGATTGACAGCCCGCAAATAGACGCCAGGGCAGAGGAAGAACGGGCCAATGAATTCGTCCGAATGAAACGCGGCGGCGTGTGGGTGGATGGGTGGATGGGTGGATGCTTGCGAACAATTAAAGAGTCAATAGCCTTCACGGGAAAAAAAAANTCCCGTCTATTGGTTTTCGCCGCACAAAATAGATGCACCGTATTCTCCACAATATAGGGACGCTGATTTAAGCCGGGAAATTGTCTGCAACGCCGTTCCGGGATTTATTTTGGCCAAGTTTCCACCATGCCGCCTTAAACCGGTAATAGCAATACAGGGGTATAGGTTAATACAGGGTTGTTATGGATAGACGGAACCTTGTACGCCTAGTGGTAGTGCCTTACGCCGATGATCTATGCTCCGGCCAGCCGATGAGCAGCGTTCCGGAAATAAACAAAAAACATTTACACTATGAGATATCTTTTACCAGTGGCAAATATAGTAGTAGGTTTTTACCCTTTTAAACTGGTACAAAACTGACACCTTTATTCAAGGCTTCATGTTTGCAAACATGATGCCTTGAATAAAGGTGTCAGTTTTTTAAACTGGTACAAAACTGACACCTTTATTCAAGGCATGTTTGCAAACATGATGTTTGCAAACATGATGTTTGCAAACATGATGCCTTGAATAAATGTGTCAGTTTTGTACCAGTTTAAAAGGGTAAAAACCTACTACTATAAAAAAAATTTAGTGAGGAATACGTAAAAAAAATGCAATGGGCGTGGTATTGGCCAAACATCCTAATGCTGAAAAATTACTCTGAAAATGACTCAACTGCGATTGCAGCAGCAGCACCACCACCATCAGCATCGCCCTTCCTACTGCCAAACACTTGGCAGGACTCTCCAGAACAAGAGTCGTGAGACTTTCCTGGGCAAACGAGCCGAGTAATGATTATAAATACCAATAAGCCGTCGCCCAAACATGCGCCCGGTGTTGCTGTAGCAAAAAAAACAATAATGTTGTCTCACAAAGACTAAGATCCCCCGTGTAGCCTTAACAGATTGTTGGGGCAAGTGATGTTAGCGAGTAGCGCCTGTGATGGCTAGCGCCACACCCGGCCGGCTTTGTCTCCCGAGCGGCTATGTTGTTCATCCGTCGCATCGGGTGCTCATTTTTTGAGGCTGGGTCGACCCTGGGGAAGACTCAGAACCGGTTGAGATAATCGTCACTGAAGTCGGCTGCGATGCGGTTTTTCGTAGCGCGTGCAGCGTGCTAACCGCGGCACCACCGCTCCCCACTTGTGCCTCTCCGTCAATACAACGATACCGTAAACAACCGGTGCTCGCCACCAAGTGGCGGACGTAACATTAGCGTAAGACGCAAAGAACACCAAAGGAACATTAAATTCTCCCAAACACAGCTGTCAGTAGTGGCAGAGCATGCTTGCCAACAAGGACATTCAATTTATTTTGATAACGTTGAAGCGCTATGCAGAACTAATTATTACTGGCCAAGATTAGTTGGAGAAGCAATTGAAATTGAGAAGAATTCAAATAATACTGGTAGGAACCACCTGGTTCCACCAGCCCACAAGGGATTACTGTGTCCATCCGTCCGTCGTGCATCCAAAAATGGGAGGGGTCGGGCTGGGTGGGGAGGGGCTGGGTGGGGAGGGGCTGGGGGGGTGGGAGGGGTGGGGCTGGGTGGGGAGGGCCTGGTCACCCCGTGGTGCCCTTATACAACTCAACGTTTAACCTACTCACGCCGGCTTGTGCCCGCCCTCACAGTCGGCCATATTTCCGGAAAACACCACGCCGCCGTTGACCCTGGCCATTGACCGAGCAACCAACGTTCCTACCAGCTCCCTCCGCAGGAATGTGTTTTTTAAATCCTTTATATTAAGTTCACTTGCTTGCTTGCTTGCGCGCTTACGACCGTGCAAATCTTTCGGTCGTTTTTTAACCCACTTCCCGTGATCCAATCGAGCTGACATTTTGCACACAGACTCGTTGTGCGTGACAATTTATTTTCGTGAAAATTTTTTTCCAAAATTTTCCACTTTTTAGGAGAAAAAAAAATCATATTTAATTTAAAATANCAATGTGATAAAAATTAAACTCTTACTCAAGAAAAACAGAAATTAATAATAAAATAAAACCGATGCCACGCATATAAATGATTTATAGTGAAAAACTTTGTTTTTACCGGTTAATTTTTTAACCGCTGTGATAGCTATAGACTCAGCGCAGCCTGGAAGCGTATTATTAAGTAACACACAACACATGTTGCAATTCCTTACAGGTGAGTCACATGCTCAGTGGCTGATTACTGATCTATTACATAATTACATACACGCCCACCCCCACCTCCGCCTCTGATCTCGAATCCTGATGGGATTCCACAATGATGATGTCCTGCTGCACTGCTTAAGACTGGAAGCAGGTGGATGGATTCACTCGTCTGGCAAATCGCCCAAAGATACTGCATGCAATTTCCAGTGAAACGGCGTACTACTCAAATTGTAGTAAAATATTTGTATTTTGTCAACGTGACACATTTTTTTTCACTGATTGGCCGTGTCGGGTGGTGGAGNGTTGCGACACATTTATAAATAACGCGATCTAACCCCAACAAACTTTATTATGAATTACAACCAGCTTCATCAGGCGACAGCCAGATTTGTGGAGAAGTCCACCTGTTTCGATTTAAAGCTTTCGTGACTGCAGGGATTCATCTTCTTGGTTCTTTCGGTAAAGTCACGTAGAAGGGAAATAATAAAATAATAAAAATTAAACATAATAAAATAATATTATAATATTATATATGTATATAATAAAATAATATACAAATATTTTATTATTTCCCTTCTACGTGACTTTACCGAAAGAACCAAGAAGATCCACCTGTTTCGTTCCTTAAATCGAGGCGTGGATGTCACATGCCGGATTATAAGACGCACCGCGCAACTTTGGATTTAAATTACGGAGGGGGGGGGGAACGCGTGCCTTGTGATCTGGAGAATGCGGTAGTGGTCCATCGATCATAAATGTCGAGAAGATAATCACGTAGCGCCAGGAAGAGAACGTTGATGTCCGTGTTGATTTTNCACCGATTTAAATGTATTCATGTTTTTTTTTATAAATGTATTTAAAACAAACACGCATTTCTTTATTTAATTAGCAGTCTGCTTTGGGGAGTTCGCGAGAGTGGCGCACGAATTAACGAGCCGACGGGGCCAATCGACGGAGGCAACGCTGTTGCATCACAACAATAAAGACGTCGCCACGATGCACATCACACACACACACGCGGACAAAACAAACAGATATCCCAGCGAGGAATAAAGTTTGAATTTAAAAGTTGTTCACAACGCGAACCCAAAAGTCCTCTGCTGTGCGCGTGTGTCTGTGCGCGTGTGTCCACCCCCTCGTGTGTCTGTGCGCGTGTGTCACCCCCGTGTGTCTGTGCGCGTGTGTCTGTGCGCGTGTGTCTGTGCGCGTGTGTCCACCCCTCGTGTGTCTGTGCGCGTGTGTCTGTGCGCGTGTGTCTGTGCCCGTGTGTCTGTGCGCGTGTGTCTGTGCGCGTGTGTCTGTGCCCGTGTGTCTGTGCGCGTGTGTCTGTGCCGTGTGTCGTGCCNGTGTGTCTGTGCGCGTGTGTATGTGCGCGTGTGTCTGTGCGCGTGTGTCTGTCCCGTGTGTCTGTGCGCGTGTGTCTGTGCGCGTGTGTCTGTGCCCGTGTGTCTGTGCCCGTTCTGTNCGGTGTGTCTGTGCCCGTTTCTGTGCCCGTGTGTCTGTGCGCGTGTGNCTGTNCGCGTGTGTCCCACCCCCCGTGTGCCCCGCCTTCTAGGTNCNACTCNCCACAGCACTTGCCCCCCCCCGTCCCACACCCCCGTCATCCCCCNCCCGTCTCCCCGTNACCCCCCCTCACCCCCCCCCCNTCTCATCCCTTCTTCCCATCTCACCCCCCCCTCTCACCACCCCCATCTCACCCCCCCCCTCTCACCCCCCCCCGTCTTCTNCCCCCCCCGTCTCACCACCTACCCCCATCTCACCCCCCCGATCTCCCCCCNATCTCACCCCCCCCATCTCACCCCCCCCCATCTCACCCCCCGTCTTCCCCCCCCCTGTCTCANCCCCCCCCATCTCACCCCCCCCATCTCACCCCCCCCCCATCTCACCCCCCCCCCCCATCTCACCCCCCCCATCTCACCCCCACCCATCTCACCCCCCATCTCACCCCTACCCCATCTCACCCCCCCATCTCACCCCNACCCCATCTCACCCCCCCCCCATCTCACCCCCCCATCTCACCCCNACCCNATCTCACCCCCCCCCCCCATCTCACCCCCCNATCTCACCCCNCCCATCTCACCCCCCCNATCTCACCACCCCCCATCTCACCCCCCNATCTCACCCCCCTGTCTCAACCCCCCCATCTCACCCCCCCCCCNTCTCACCCCCCCCCGTCCTCCCCCCCCCGTCTCACCACCCCCTCCTCTTCTCCCCTATCGATCTCGTCACAACGTCAAGGCGTGNAGATGCTGCCCTGCACCCCCCCCATCTCACGTCTCCACATCACACCGCAGCCGCAGCAGCCGCAGCAGCAGCCTCCTCTCGATTCGTCCGGGCGGTGACGGCGACGACGGCGGCTTCCTCGCCGGCGCTGGGACCTCGGCGGCGGCGGGGGCAGGGGAGGAGCAGGCAGGTGGAGCGGGCAGCGTGGCAGACAAATCGATTCGAGTTCACGGTGGTGGCCGCTACGGTCGCTGCGTTGGCTGCCTTGGCGCGGGTCAACGGCCGCCAGACATCACGACGACGACCAACTCGCACGTGCCGTCAGTGACTACCGCACGTGACCTTCCGCAGGAGGTTGCGGCAGTTTGTAATGGGCGACGTTTCAGGCGATGGGCCCCCTTTGTCACGTGCCGTGACGAAAAGATATATATATGTCACGGGTGAAGTTTCAAGCGTTCACCCGTTTTCATGTGCTTTGAAAAAATGAAAAGATATGGGATAGGCGACGTTTCAGGCAATGACCCCTTTTTCACGTGCTATGAAAAACAGATATGTAATCGTGGACGTTTCGGAGAATTGCCCTTCAACAGATTCCCATAATAACACCGTGGCCTTAAGAGAAGAACAAATATATATGTAATCGGCGACGTTTCAGGCAATAACCCTTCTTCATGTGTGATGAAGAAAGTCCATTGCTATTCATGCTTTATAAAGGAGAGTCATTGTTCCAAACGTCACCGATTATATTTATGTTTATATAAATATATTTTAAGGCCACGGTGTTTTAATGCGAAAGTGTTGAGTTTATTTTGAGCACAACGTACGGAGAAGAAGTGGGGCTGTCTCGCTTGCTCGTGCCACTGCTGGGACCAAGCCTTGCCAAAGGCGAACGTCGATTTAAAGCTTTCGTGACTGCAGGGATTCATCTTGGTTCTTTCGGTAAAGTCACGTAGAATGGAAATAAAATAATAAAANTAAACATAATAAAATAATTCAACGATTTAAAGCTTTCGTGACTGCAGGGATCCACCTTCTTGGTTCTTTCGGTAAAGTCACGTAGAAGGGAAATAATGTCATAAAAATAAAACATAATAAAATAATTCAATTTCGATTTAAAGCTTTCGTGACTGCAGGAATTCATCTTCTTGGTTCTTTCGGTAAAGTCACGTAGAATGGAAATAATAAAATAATAATAAAACATAATAAAATAATTAAATTTCGATTTAAAGCTTTCGTGACTGCAGGGATTCATCTTCTTGGTTCTTTCGGAAAAGTCACGTAGAATGGAAATAATAAAATAATAAAAATAAAACATAATAAAATTTCGATTTAAAGCTTTCGTGACTGCAGGGATTCATCTTCTTGTTCTTTCGGTAAAGTCACGTAGAATGGAAATAATAAAATAATAAAAATAAAACATAATAAAATTTCGATTTAAAGCTTTCGTGACTGCAGGGATTCATCTACTTGGTTCTTTCGGTAAAGTCACGTAGAAGGGAAATAATAAAATAATAAAAATAAAACATAATAAAATTTCGATTAAAGCTTTCGTGACTGCAGGGATTCATCTTCTTGGTTATTTCGGTAAAGTCACGTAGAATGGAAATAATAAAAATAAAAATAAAAAATAATTTAATTTCGATTTAAAGCTTTCGTGACTGCAGGGATTCATCTTCTTGGTTCTTTCGGTAAAGTCACGTAGAAGGGAAATAATAAAATAATAAAAAGAAAACATTATAAATTTCGATTTAAAGCTTTCGTGACTGCAGGAATTCATCTTCTTGGTTCTTTCGATAAAGTCACGTAGAAGGGAAATAATAAATAATAAAAAAGAAAAAATAATAAATTTCGATTTAAAGCTTTCGTGACTGCAGGGATTCATCTTGGTTCTTTCGGTAAAGTTACGTAGAAAGGAATAAAAAATAAAAATAAANCTAAAAAATTATATTTAAAGCTTTCGTGACTGCAGGGATTCATATTCTTGGTTCTTTCGGGTAAAGTCACGTAGAAGGAAATAATAATAAAAAAATAATTTTCACGGACAGCTGCTTGCGTTGTGGCCAAAACGTCGTGAGAATTATTTATTATGTTTTATTATTATTTTATTATTTCCATTCTACGTGACTTTACCGAAAGAACCAAGAAGATAAAAAAGGTGCACATGTTTCTCTTTGTCGCTGGACACATCCATACGGGCAGAAATCCGGTAACCAATCCGGTACGGATGGGGTTACCGGTAACTTGAAAAAATAGAAACGATTTAAACCAAAATATAAGTCGACGTACAGGTGGCTATCCACGTGGCTGGCTATAATCCAGGTTTGGTGGATCACGCACAGATGTTGTCAAACTCTCTTCACCGTTAGCGTCACGTAGGAATCGTAAGTCTGGCTCGCCTGGAGAAGGCGGTAGAGCGTTGCCATATACACGACGTGCTCGTCAGGAGAAGGCGAAACGGCAAATGTGAACTCAAAACTGCGTGTGGATTGAGTGTTGCCCCTCGCACTGCGTGGGGTTTTCTCCGAACGCTCCGGTTTCCTCCCACGTGTACAAAGACACTCATTGATCGGCTGAAAATGCCTTGATATGTAGAGGACCGCAGAGCTTGGGCGCCGGCTCCTGCTCACGCGTGGCTGCTGCTGCTGCTGATGCTGCTGCTGATGCTGCTGATGCTGCTGCTTCTACTGCTGCTGATGCTGCTGCTGCTGATGCTGCTGCTGCTGCTGGTGGATGCTGCTGCTGCTGATGCTGCTGCTGCTACTGCTGCTGCTACTGCTGCTGATGCTGCTGCTGCTGCTATGCTGCTGCTACTGCTGCTGCTGCTGGTGCTGCTGCTGCTGCTGCTACTGCTGCTGCTACTGCTGCTGCTGATGCTGCTGCTACTGCTGCTGATGCTGCTGCTGCCTTCCCGCTCGTCTGCGGTTCCTCCTCCTGGCGCTTCTAGTCGTCCTCTCTCTCTCTCTCTGAGTCGTCCTCTTTCTCTCTCTCTGAGTCGCCCTCTCTCTCTGAGTCGTCTTCTCTCTCTGAGTCGTCCTCTCTCTCTGAGTCATCCTCTTTCTGAGTCGTCCTCTCTCTCTGAGTCGTCCTCTCTCTCTGAGTCGTCCTCTCTGAGTCGTCCTCTCTCTCTCTGAGTCGTCCTCTCTCTCTCTGAGTCGTCCTCCCTCTCTCTCTGAGTCGCGCTCTCTCTCTGAGTCGTCCTCTCTCTGAGTCGTCCTCTCTCTCTGAGTCGCCCTCTCTCTCTCTGAGTGGTCCTTTCTCTCTGAGTCGTCCTCTCTCTCTGAGTCGTCTCTCTCTCTGAGTCGTCCTCTCTCTCTGAGTCGTCCTCTCTCTCTCTGAGTCGTCCTCTCTCTCNTTGAGTCGTCCTCCCTCTCTCTCTGAGTCGCGCTCTTCTCTGAGTGGTCCTTTCTCTCTGAGTCGTCCTCTCTTTTCTGAGTCGTCCTCTCTCTCTGAGTCGTCCTCTCTGAGTCGTCTCTCTCTCTCTGAGTCGTCCTCTCTCTCTGAGTCGTCCTCCCTCTCTCTCTGAGTCGCGCTCTCTCTCTGAGTCGTCCTCTCTCTGAGTCGTCCTCTCTCTCTGAGTAGCCCTCTCTCTCTGAGTGGTCCTTTCTCTCTGAGTCGTCCTCTCTCTGAGTCGTCCTCTCTCTCTGAGTCGCCTCTCTCTCCCTCTCTGAGTCGCCCTCTCCCTCTAAGTCGCCCTCTTTCTGAGTCGCCCTCTCTCTGTGAGTCTTCCTCTCTCTGAGTCGTCCTCTCTCTCTCTGAGTCGCCCTCTCTCTCTGAGTCGTCCTCTCTCTGAGTCGCCCTCTCTCGCTTGGAGAGACGGGGCGACTGACTACTTTGCGGCGTATTAGAAATTTAAAACTAATATTATTATGATACATATACCACGAGCACGGATAGCATTATGGTGCAGCGTAATCCGTTGAGCCGTGACACATGCATTATGCATGACACGGGGCGGAGGGCAGAGAACACAGCTTCCATGCCTCCGAGTAATGAAAACATTGTGTGCGTAATTACTGCACACGCCGGTATATTATATTGCGCGAAAGTTTCCTCTCGTCATATCACGGGCAGCCACCTCTCAATTATCCGAGAAAATAGGAAGTAGGGCATGGCCCGGATAAAAAAANCTATAATTAAAAAAAAGTTGATTGGCCTAACACGGATTTATCAACGCTGCGTGTGGTGACCCACCCCACCCCTCCCCCATACAAGAGCTTCATAGCTCATCGGATTTATCCTGCAGTCGAAATCAAGATTCTGATTCCCGGTGCTGCTGATAGCGCTGTTGCTTGCAGCTCTCCGCGTGTGTGTGTGTGCGCTGCTCGGCACGATGTCCGACGTTTCGCTCCGCATGCCTGGTAACTTCTGCGGAGACTGCATTGTTCCGCATTGTTCTGGAGCCGTGCGTTCTCATTGGCCGTTGTGTGTGACCGTCGGAATTTCGAAGATTGTCGATATCTTTCGATTTAAAGCTTTCGTGACTGCTAAATTCCTCTTCATATGCACATTCTTTTTGTTAAGGCGCTCTTCCACCTCCAACGCAGCTTATATATAAGCTCCTCGCTTGGTAGTGTCTCATTCTTCACCTGAAGACGGCTGCTTGCGTTGTAGCCGAAACGTCGTGAGAATTATTTTATTTTATTATGTTTTATTTTTATTATTTTATTACTTCCCTTCTACGTGACTTTGTCGATATCTTTCAACGGTTTTATTTCAATTGATATTCTCATTGTCTCTGTTTCTTCCCTCCACGTGGGCTCGCATATGTACGACGCGTAGCACAGTGAACAAACCAAAACCTCACAATGACACCGCGGGTTTAAGAGAATAAACTATATAATAGCCGACGTTTCGGGCAATGGTCCGATTGATAATCAGAACACTATGGCGAGCTGTGTAGACGATGAAGCATTCCAGTGTGTGTTTCTCTGTTAATAAGCAAACAAACAAAAACTCAACAGAATCGTCAAGAACACTTGTGGCCTTAAAAAGTAACAGAGTTGTTATAGCAAACGTTTCGGGCAAGTGGCCTTTATCATGGCACGTAAATAGAGAGGCCGGAATGGATGGTGAGAGCTGGAAACTGCACTTAACCCCGTATCCACTCTCTACCCCTCTGCCCTGTCCGTCTAGGTGCTATGAAGAAGGGGTCATTGCCTGAAACGTCTCCTATGTATGTAAAAAATTGGGTATATTTTGGAAGAACTACCTGTGCACCAAATTATCTTCCTGCGCCAAACAATTCCAGGGGGGGGGAGGACACGTGGCACACACTGCGACGATACAACGGGCGCAATGTTGTCGTGGGAGACCGTCTAATTGTCGACATTTCGTCGGACGTCTGCGTAAATTGCAGGATGACAGCAGTGATGGTGATGATGGTGATCAGGGGCATTCGAGTACACATGGTGGGGTGAATCACACATGCATAAAGACAAAGGTCTCCCGTGTAGCCCGCAATAGACTCACCAGGGGGCAAGTGCTGTTCGCGAATAGCAAACCAACGCACGAAGGGCGGGGCACGCGCCAACACCACACCCGTGCCGGATGATCCTAGAAGCAAAAGTAGCTGCACGTGTAGTAGCTGCACGTGTAGTAGCCGCACGTGTGGTAGCCGCACGTGTGGTAGCCGCACGTGTGGTAGCCGCACGTGTGGTAGCTACACGTGTAGTAGCTACACGTGTGTAGCTGCACGTGTGGTAGCTGCACGTGTGGTAGCTGCACGTGTGGTAGCTACACGTGTAGTAGCTACACGTGTAGTAGCTACACGTGTAGTAGCTACAACACGTGTGGTAGCTGCACGTGTGGTAGCTGCACGTGTGGTAGCTGCACGTGTGGTAGCTGCACGTGTAGTAGCTACACGTGTAGTAGCTACACGTGTGGTAGCACACGTGTAGTAGCTGCACGTGTAGTAGCTGCACGTGTGGTAGCTGCAGTGTGATAGCTACACGTTTAGTAGCTGCACATGTAGTAGCTCGGTCACAGTCATGCCCTCCCTTCTCTACGCTTGCAAAACGTGGACCCCCTAAACATTTAGGCTGGACTGCCTACAATCCATCCTGGGTTTAACCAGGCTGGATTGTGTGAGGAGCTCACAAATCCTTGAAAGATCTGGGCAAAGTCCCATGGTGAGCTCCTCCGGCAGGCAAGGCTCTGTTGGCTGGGTCATGTAGCCCGCATGCCCAGCCACCGCATGCCTTAACAGCTTTTGTTCGGCCGGATCGAGGGGCTAAACGGGCGCGGCACGGGCTAGAGAAGAGATGGAGTGATGTGGTACAGGAGGACGTGGAGCTGAGTGGACTTGCCGATGACTGGTACCAGCGTGTCAAGATCGGCCTCTGTGAAGGAGGCTCGTGAAGGACGCTACTGGGCAGTTGGAGGCAGTCGCCCTTCAACAACAACGGAGGGCGGAGGAGCGACGCTCACAACAACGAGCAGCGTCGGGTGGATAAAGCACAGCAAGTTGGCACAGTAGGGGCACAGGTGGTGCATCAGCCAGTCATCTCGGTCATCTCAGTCAGTCGACCCGTGGCACCTGGGTCTGCCCCGTGACCTCCTGTCAGCGGGTGTTCGACACTTCACATCGCCTCAAGGTGCACATGGCCTGGCACAAGCGTCGTGGTGACGTCACCGCCACTTAGTGGCGAATGGCGGTTGTTGTTATTGTCTGTGTGTGTCTGTCTGTGTCTGTGTGTGTGTTTTGTGTGTCTGTGTGTGGTTTGTGGGAGCGGTAGTGTAGCGGTTAGCGCGCTGCGCTACGATGGCGACTGGGTTGACAGCACCACGTTAACAGGGTGACGATTATCTACGTCCTGGGCCTCCCTAGGTCGACTCGGCCTCAAATGAGTGCCTGGTGCGTGTGTAACATCGCCACTGGGGAGACAAAGGCGGCCGGGCGTGGTGCTGATCACCCACCCCTCAGTGTGCCGTGCCGGCCTTCATAGGTGCTCGCTAACAGCACTTGCCCCAACAGTCTGTACGGGTCTTTGTCTTTTAGTTTGTTTGTGGTGTGGCGGTTAGCGCGCTGCGCTAAGAACCCAGCGACCCCAGTTTGGTTCCCGCTCACGGACATCCCAGTGACTTTCTGAACCTCTAAGTCGGCTCAGCCTCAAATAAGTACCTGGTGCGACGTAATCATCGCAATAGACGAGGGCGCGGTAGCAACCCACCCCTCGTGTACCGTCCGGCCTCAACAGCATGCTAAAG
This sequence comes from Lethenteron camtschaticum, assembly GCA_018977245.1. Taxonomy (NCBI): domain Eukaryota; kingdom Metazoa; phylum Chordata; class Hyperoartia; order Petromyzontiformes; family Petromyzontidae; genus Lethenteron; species Lethenteron camtschaticum. The sequence goes on along the minus strand of MU249602.1, from coordinate 6,765,553 downwards.
CACTTGCCCCGACAGCCTGTGAGGCTATGGGGGGTTGGGATCTTGTCTTTGTTACGCGTGTACGTGCCACGCCGAATTGGGCGCGCTGTCCGCGGCTGACATTCGTTTCACTTAAGACTCAGCCCTCTCTCCCGCCGCACAGATTGATTGCCTGGGTAATTGGCTGCACGCGTTTCCATGCCTCCGCGTGCTTCCTCCCGCAAATCCCGAATCCCCGTGAGAGGGTGAATGAATATCTGATGTCCTCCCTGCAGTCGGGGGGGGGGGGGGGTCCTGTCCCCCCCCGCCCCCACACCAACAAATAAAATAAAAAATGCTGGATACATAATAATAATACTGTTATTGTATTCGCGTGCAGCGATTTATTTTGACCCGCAACACTCAACGATGATCTTCAAACAACAGGACGCATAACCGTGTGTGCGTTATGCAACAACAACAACAACTTAAACATCAGCACTTCTTCTTGGTTCATTCGGTAAAGTCACGTAGAAGGGAAGTAATAAAATAATAAAAATAAACATAATAAAACAATTCTCACCGAAAGAACCAAGAAGATGAATCCCTGCAGTCACGAAAGCTTTAAATCGAAATTCGATCAGCACTTCCTGTAGAACTGCCTTGCAGTCCCTAACGCTTGAAGTCCCATCTCAACAAATGGTACGCACGCTGCTAAATGTGAGTACACGCACTGTGCTGGTAGGGTGTGTAAAGACAAAGGCGGCCGGGCGTGGTGTGTGTGTGTAGTCACGCGGGGAGCGGTGGTGTAGCGGTAGCGGCTGTGCTACAACCTGGCGACCGGGTTCGATTCCCGCTCACGGCCAACACCGGTGACGATTATCTGAACCGTCCTGGGCCTCCCAAGGTCGATCAGCCTCCAATGAGTGCTGTGTGTAAAAAAACATCGCCACTGGGGAGACAAAGGCGGCCGGGCGTGGTGCTGGCCACCCACCACCTCGTGTGCCATTCCGGCCTTCATAGGTGCTCGCTAACAGCACTCGCTGTTACAGGCTACACAGCGAGTGGGTGACGGGGAGAGGAGGAATCTTTCTTCAATCTGGATCTGAAGTTTTCGTGACTGCAGGGATCCATACTCTTCGGTTCTTTGGGTAAAGTCACGTGGGTAAAATACAATAGTAGGAAATATGAGAGTATGAATTTCATATTTGTGTTTTGTCCTCTTTGCACAGAAGTCGCTCTGCCTTCCTGCAAGTCTCGCCGGTACAGGGGGAGGGGGGCAGGAGTAATGAGGCGAGGCTGGTGTGGGAGGGGCCCTGGCTGAATCTTGTTTGTTTGTGTACCACCCTGGGCATCGTCAGCCCACGCCCAATGTAGGAACTGGCACAGTTACTCTGGGACGGCCAAGACACCAATCACAGCACCCACATGGGGGGAGGTCTGGGGGGGGTCTGGGGGGGGGTCTGGCATTATAATAATCGTAATTTCAACCCGTATCGCAGAAGGGAGATGGGGACGACTCAGAGGCGCCGGGAGGAGGAGGGGAAACCACAGACGAGCGGGAAAGGAAGCAGCAGCAGCAGCTAAGCCAAAGCCACATTCCCTACCCCCAAGCTCTGTGGTCCTCTATATGTTAAGGTGTTATCGGCCACTTAAGGAGCGTCAATGCATCTTGGGGTGATAGCGCAGGATTCGGAGAAATCCAACGGGTGCGAGGGTGCAACACTAGATGCGCCAGTGGCTAGAGATGTAACTACCTCGTCTGGTCTACAGGAGGTCGTGGGTTCGATCTCGGCCCTGATGCCTGCTGAATATTCTGAGTTTGCAGTGTCTCTCATCATCATCACGGTGGCTAGGAGATGTTAACTACCTCGCCTGGTCTACAGGAGGTCGTGGGTTCGATCTCGACCCTGACGCCTGCTGAATATTCTGAGTATGCAGTGCCTCTCATCATCATCACGGTGGCTAGGAGATGTTAACTACCTCGCCTGGTCTACAGGAGGTCGTGGGTTCGATCTCGACCCTGATTCCTGCTGAATATTCTGAGTTTGCAGTGTCTCTCATCATCATCACGGTGGCTAGGAGATGTTAACTACCTCGCCTGGTCTACAGGAGGTCGTGAGTTTGATCTCGACTCTGACGCCTGCTGTATATTTGGAGTTGCTCTCTCCCCGTGGTCGAGTGGATTTTTCTCCGGGTTCTCCGGCTTTCTCCTCTACATTTAGAATCAACTTCGTGCGTTCAGAGTGTTTGGCTACTTCAAATGTCCACACTATAAGCCACTTCGTTGACATATCAGTTGTGGCCAGGTCGCTTGTGAACAAGTATAACCCGTAAAAACAAAGTTTTTCACTATAAATCCTTTATATGCGTGGCGGCTAGAGTCTCTCGTCTTCTGGCTTGAGATGGCTGCCACATATGGGTCAAATGATTGCATTGCACCATTAAGCAATTGGTAATTAAATTCATATTTTTGTCCTAAAAGTGTAAATTTTGGAAAAAAAATTTCACGCACAACGAGTCTGTGTGGAAAATGTCAGCTCGATTGGATCACGGGAAGTGGGTTAAAAAACGACCGAAAGATTTGCACGGTCGTAAGCAAGCGACCTTAATATAAAGGATTTAAAAAGAGCTACATCCCTCAGTGGGCCTGACCTGGTTAAATAATAATACACAAAGACATTTTTAAACACCCTATCGCAACAGGGTGTGGGAATCCATCCACACTCACCCGGCACACCACATCCATTTACGCTCTCGCTACGGTTTTAGACAGCACATTTGCCGTAGCGGGTCCTCCGGCTCCTCTTCGACCACGACACGCGGNGACGGACGTTTCGCAACATCTAAACTATTTGTTTATTTTACCAAACAAGGCCCACTTAGCTACGTTGCTCTTTTTCACACATGACAGCTCAACGAAGTGGGCTTGTCGTCACGTGGACATCTACAGCAGCCGAATACTATGAACGCACGTTTCTAATAGTGAAGTGTAAAACGGAGGACCCGGAGAAAAATCCACGCGACCACGGGAGAGAGACACGCAAACTCCAAATATACAGCAGGCGTCAGGGTCGGGATTAAAACCACGACCTCCTGCATACCAGGGGAGGGAGCTAACATCTCTCTGCCGTGATCACCAACTCTCGCTGCTGCCACCTCCACAGCGCTCGATTGAAGACCACGTGCCGTGTAGCCACCACCGTCACCGCNACCACCACCGCCACCACCACCACCACCACCACAACCACCGCGCCACCGCCGCCGCCACCGCCACCGCCACCGCCACNGCCGCCACCACCACCGCACACCACCACCACNACCACGCCACCACCGCCACCGCCCACCACCGCCACCACCGCCACCACCACAACCACCGCCACCGCCACCGCCACCACCACCACCACCACCACATCGCCACCACCATCACCACTACCGCCACACCACCGCACCACCATCACACCACCACCACAACCACCGCCACCACCACCACAACCACCGCCACCACCACNACCACCACCACACCACCGCCACCACCACNGCCACCGCCACCACCCCACCGCCATCACCACCACAACCACCGCCACCACCACCGCCACCACCACACCACCACCGCCACCACTACCGCCACCACCACACCACCACCACCACCACCGCCACCACCGCCACCACCACTATCGCCACCACCGCCACCACCACCACACCGCCACCGACCACAACCACCGCCACCACCACTATCGCCACTATCGCCACCACCGCCACCACCACCACCGCCACNACCACCACCACCGCNACACCATCACCACCACCGCCACCACCGCCACCACCGCACCACCGCCACCACCACCGCCACCACCGCCACCACCACCGCCACCACCACCACCACCNCNACCACCACCACCGCCGTCTGTGACGTGGCCCAGCGGTAGCGTCTTCACGGCTCGTTGAAGAGCTTCGCGTTGGAATCCGGCAGGCAGCCCTGGTTATGACTGCCTCTTGAGTGCCCGCGTCATGGCCCATACATGTGCGTATCCAGAAACCAACGGCATTCCCTCACTGTGTTTACACTCGCCGATGAGTTGACGAAATTCTGACCGACGAAGCTCCCCAGTGGCTTCGGACCTTTCCGTGACTACGTAGAAATACACTTGCACGGAAAAAAAACACATCGGCGCACACGTGACAATCGTGTCGGGTGGTGGAGGAGTTTTTTTTTATTCTTAACGACGAAAGATTGAATCCTGACTCAACATCGAATATGGATATCGAAAGACGCAACTTTTTTTTGTTTTACAAACTCATGTTGCGTTTCGATTTCTCCACCAATTCGTTGGGAGGAAAGAAAGTCGTCTACCAGATGTGCCGCTGGACGGGAGGTGATGGGCGGTGACGTCATCGGTATTATTTGCCTCATCGCGCTGTGCGAAGCGGGGGTTAAGCCTTCATCCAGCAAAGGGTCTGTAATTAAATATGATTATTACAGTATTACAGTATTAGAATACTCTGCGTGTGTGTAAATAATATATATTAATAATTGCAAGCCGCGTGTGATTTTTTTTTTAAATCCCAATTTACTTCGATTGCATCTGCTCAGAGAAAATGCCAAACCGCTGACGTCCATTATCAGTGACTCGCCTCCCCCATGGGGCATGGCACAGAGCCGCAAATGTGATGAGGCGGTGAAACGTAACGGGGCCCATTTGCTAAACCTCGTTAACTGTCCCTGGGATTTCTCTTTCTCCGGCATCCCCTGGGTTCGAACAGCGCCTCGTGACTGCTGCCGCTCCAGCCCCAGTCGTTTGGCGATGCTGAAAATCTGACTTAATCAAAACGTAGCTTTGGGATTCACGAAACACGCCTCGCGCACCCCCCGCCCCGCCCTCTCCGGTCCCCCACCGAGATTTTAGCGATGTTATATATAAATATGAAAGGGAAAAAAACGAGGTTCAGTTATTACGTGCGTTATTGGAAAGTGGAAACTGAAATAAATATGTTGACTTAACACGCGCAGGGCTTTCGCAGCCAATGTTATGATTTATAAATGTTTTATCGTTTTTTTTTATATCATCCGGTTAGGCTACTACGTAATGATGGATCAATTTATGTGTCAACAAAAAACCCTCCACCACCCGACGCAGCCAAACGAATCCAGTTACCACGTGGTGTGCAAGCGCTTTTACCGGCACGTCGATTACAATAACAATTATTACTGCAGCTCGCTCAGCAATTCACGCAAATAAATATAGCAAATTACATAATACGCATGTTGAATTTATTTCGCACCGTACCTAGTCAACCCTGCTATTCGTAGGCGCAGTGTTGAGTCTATGGATAGTTTTCGATTTAAAGCTTTCGTGACTGCAGGGATTCATCTTCTTGGTTCTTTCGGTAAAGTCACGTAGAAGGGAAACAATACAATAATAAAAATAAAACATAATAAAATAATTCTCACGACGTTTCGGCCACAACGCAAGCAGCCGTCCTCAGGTGAAAACCAGGTCGAGGCGACAGCGTCTATGGATAGTGTCAGTCTATGAGCAGTGGTGCGGTGTGTAAACATCGCCACTGGGGAGACAAAGGCGGACGGGTGTGGTGCTGGCCACCCACCCCATCGTGTGCAGTGCCTGCCTTCATAAGTGCTACTCGCTAACAGCACTTGCCCCAACAGTCTGTTAAGGATATAAAATAACATGGCATGGTGACATACGGGCAAAATACATTTTATCTGTAGGGAAATTTAAAATAAATGTTACTCTTCTGGCTGAGATCGCCTCTCTTTGGTTATCCGGTTCTGGGGCAGACACGTGATGTATCGGTGATGACAGTACGATACTTAATATAGATTTTAAATGCGTCAGAATAAGTTGTGTACCCTATCACGTATACAGGATATTAAATGCCCCGCACTACATTACGTACGGTAATTTGGTTTGCGGTAAATTCGATTTACTTGAATATAATTATTCCGTGTTTATTTTAACTGCACTAGAATACGATTAACCCGGTTTCATCACGACTCAACCTTAATTCTAGATTNGAAGCTTTCGTGACTGCAAGGATTCATACTCTTAGATTTTTCGGTAAAGTCACGCAGGTAAAAAATAAAATAAATGAAAACAACTCAATTAAATCACGACGTTTCGGGCGCTTAAGCGGCGCTAGCCCCCCCACCTGAAGAAGGACGCTTGTGTTGCGCCCGAAACGTTGTGATTTAATTGAGTTTTTTCATTGATTTTATTTTTTACCTGCGTCATGTTACCGGAAAAAAAACGATTTTGTCTCCGCATCTCTATGCGAGTCTATGGGTCTCTACGTGAGTCTATGGGTCTTTATGCGAGTCTATGGGTCTCTGCGAGTCTATGGGTCTCTATGTGAATCTATGGGTCTCTATGCGAGTCTATGGGTCTCGATGCGAGTCTATGGGTCTCTATGTGAGTTTATGGGTCTCTATGTATGGGTCAGTCTATGTGAGTCTATAGGTCTCTATGTGAGTCTATGGGTCTCTTTGCGAGTCTATGGGTCCCTATGTGAGTCTCTATGTGAGTCTGTGGGTCTCTATGCGAGTTATGGTCTCTATGTGAGTCTATGGNTATCTATGCGAGTCTATGGGTCTCTACGCGAGTCTATGGGTCTCTATGTGAGTCTATGGGTCTCTATGCAAATCTATGGGTCTCTATGCGAGTCTGTGGGTCTCTATGCGAGTCTATGGGTCTCTATGCAAGTCTCTATGCGAGTCTGTGGGTCTCTATGCGAGTCTATGGGTCCCTATGTGAGTCTATGGGTCTCTACGCGAGTCTATGGGTCTCTATGCGAGTCTATGGGTCTCTATGTGAGTATATGGGTCTATGTGAGGGGTCTCTATGTGAGTCTATGGGTCTCTTTGCGAGTCTATGGATCTCTATGCGAGTCTATGGGTCTCTATGTGAGTCTATGGGTCTCTATGTGAGTCTATGGGTCTCTATGTGAGTCTATGGGTCTCTATGCGAGTCATTTGTGACCACAATTTGACACCATCAACTGAATGCACATGAGACCACGGTTTAACGACAACTCAGTCTACGTGAATCTATACATCTCTATGCCAGTTTGTGGGTCTATGTGCGAGTCCATGGGTTTCTATGCAAGTCTATGGGTCTTTATGAGAGTCTATGGGTCTTTATGTGATTCTATGGGTCTCGATATGAGTTTATGGTCCTCTGTGTGAATATATGGGTCTCTGTGTGAGTCTATGGGTCTCTGTGTGAGTCTATGGGTCCCTATGTGAGTCTATGGGACTTTGTGTGAGTCTATGGGTCCCTATGTGAGTCTATGGGTCTCTGTGTGAGTCTATGGGTCCCTATGTGAGTCTATGGGACTTTGTGTGAGTCTATGGGTCCCTGTGTGACTCGCTGAGAATGAGAAACTTTAACCGGTTTAACCCGGTTTAAACCGGTTTAACCACTGTGGTTGGGCGCATCGGCGGAGTTTGACTTCTATAATTAATTGGAGGGGGGAGCAGCAGGGATGAGCTTTGTCCCTCACATTCGGAATGAAATCGCGGTATGCACGTAATTTTTTTTTATCTTATACTGAAAATTAATTAATAAAGGTGCCCACTTTTTGGGCGGGGTGGGGGAGGGCGTTGTCCCCCGTGCCCCCCCCCCCCTTCTCCCACGCCCCAATCTCCACCTATGGTTGGACGGCTGAAACTCGGATTCGAACTCAGGTGCTCAGACCGCTGAGTCACGTGGCCGCCTCTTCTTTTGGGGGGAGGGGGGGGGCTGAGCCCTTTAATGGCCACATCGATCGGAGCGTAATTTGATCAAGAGATGAACAATCCCTGAAGAGACTCCCACACCCCCCCTCCCCGCCTGCCTCCCCCGTCCCCCAAACGAGATGAGTCCGCGTGCGGACGCGAGACATTTTGCCCGCACCACATTGATTGGGTTTGACATCGTCGCTGAGCGCGCTCGTCATTAACAAAGATCGATCCGCGGCTAATTCTCCACCCCCTACCCCCCGGCACGCGCTCGAATGGACCCCGTTTAAAGGTGCACGTGGCTCTTAGAGTCTTTGCCGCCGAAGCTTCGAGCGCGGTGATAAAAAATTCAAGATNCATAGGGGGCGATTGAATTAAACCCTTGGTCATGGGCTTACAAAAAAATCTAGTTTNGTTAAGAACCCGCCACGGGACGCGTTTTAGTGTAAGCATGACGGGTTGTGAGTGNCATACTCTTAGTTCTTTCGGTAAAGTCACGTAAAAAATAATAAAATGATAAAAATAAAATAAAAACACGCTGAGGACACAAGTCTCCTCATCAGGTGGGATTCCGTCACAGCCAGATTTGCTGCATAAGTGACTTACCGAAGTATGAATCCTCAGTCGAAGCTTCAAATCTGGTTGTGAGTGGCGTTGCGATGCCGGAGTTCTGTGCGTGGACTGATTCCAGACTTCTCATCAGTGGCGCACTGAACGACGTTATCAGCTCAGGGGGTGCAGCAAGCGGGCACGTGGGGCCCCCGGTAATTGATTTGTCTCGTACGATCGCACCTGGAGGCTACGATTATTTATATCTCGCAGGCTCCTCTTGCACTAATCTCATCGTCGTTACGCTCACACGGTCTCGAACGTTTAGCGCTGTATGGGCGCTCCGGCTTTGCAAATGAAGTGTTGTTCTTGTTGTTGTTTAAACACCGTTGTTTAATACTTATCTCATGGTGCTTGTCAAGGGAGCGTCAACTCGTAGCTTTGGTCACCAGGGAGGGGGTGGGNAGGGGGNCAAGGCACCCCTGCCTGCCCCCCCCACACTCGTCCTGGTTATTGGTGTAAGAGATGAGGGCGGAGGTTGTGAGAGGGCTGCGATAACACGAGCCGATGGGTGCAGAGATTGGAGGGCTCTTTCCAGCAGCAGATGCAATGACAGAGACGTATTAAATGGATCGTAGGCCAAGATATTTGTGGCGTTGAGGAAATCCATCTGAACTTTAATACTGCCTCAACCATAGAGAAATGATGCCCTAATCTGTTTCCGATATGAAGCCGACTGCAGTATTACGTTTCGTGAAATTTCCGTCCGTGAAACTTTAGATTTTTAGTTTTCGTCATAATCTCATAACCCCGTCGCAAATTTCCGAGCTGAAAATATATACCGCTCTGTTCCGAAAACCCAGCAACCACGTGTGAGATCTTACCGAGCGAACGCAGGCGAGGCGCTATTTTAATCTTTGATGCAGAAATCTGGCTGTGACGGTCCCACCTGATGACGGAGACTTGTGTTGCCTCCGAAACGTCGTGATTTTTATTATTTTATTTTTATTAATTTTTATTTCATTTTTTACCTACGTGACTTTACCGAAAAAACTAGGAGTGTTATTTTAATCTGTGTGAGAGGCACAAGCTGTCTAGGTACGGGCGCTGTGCGTGTCAGTTCAGCGCGTTGTTTTTGGTGGCAGTGGTGCACATGCGGGATTAACGTGAAGAATCAACACGCTCATCAATTGCACTGCGGCCTGAACAATAATCACAACAATTAAAACCCATCTCTTGTCTATAGCCCATCCTGCTACTGCTACTCGCTGTCCGGCCACCCCAGCTACGACCAGTCTAACTGCAACCCTATCACGACCCCCACCCATCACTACCCAACACCTATCACTACCCCAACACCTATCACTACCCCTATCACTATCCCACCCCTATCACTACCCCACCCCTATCACTACCCCTATCATTACCCCACCCCTATCACTAACCCCTATCACTACCCCTATCACTACCCAACACTATCACTACCCTATCACTACCCTATCACTACCCAACACCTATCACTACCCCTATCACTACCCCACCCTATCACTACCCCACCCCTATCACTACCCAACACCTATCACTACCCTATCACTACCCAACAGCTATCACTACCCTATCACTACCCTATCACTACCCCTATCACTACCCAACACCTATCACTACCCCACCCTATCACTACCTATCACTACCCTATCACTACCCTATCACTACCCCTATCACTACCCCTATCACTACCCTATCACTACCCCAACCCTATCACTACCCAACCCTATCACTACCCCAACCCTATCACTACCCAACCCCTATCACTACCACAACCCTTATCACTACCCCAACCACTTTCTTCACAGTGGACATTGCAGGTCGCCTGGTGTCGTTCGAATCGAGGGGGCAGTGTGTAGCGCGGCCTGACTCTCCACATTTGGCCAAATTCTCCAAGAAAATCACTGCCACTTTGCCCCCCTCCCCCAACTGTGAATATCAACAACAGCAGCAGCAGCGCCCTGCTGATTGCCTCGCGCTTCAAGAATTGCGCGAACACCAAACGCACCGAATGTGTAGCGTTATTTTCTTGTTGTTGTTGGTGGTGGTGGTGGTGTTAATTTCACAGCAGCTGGTTGATGCAGAGCCCGCTCATGAATTCTGACAGTGGTTCCACTACGGGCGCGCAAGTGACGCCAGGCATGGGTGCTGCTCAGCGACAGACTAAGGGCTTATGAGTGTACGTGCATGTATCGGTGGTGCGCGTGTGGGTGGTGCGCGTGTGGGTGGTGCGCGTGTGGGTGGTGCGCGTGTGGGTGGTGCGCGTGTGGGTGGTGCGCGTGTGGGTGGTGCGCGTGTGGTGGTGCGCGTGTGGGTGGTGCGCGTGTGGGTGGTCGCGTGTCGGTGGTGCGCGTGTGGTGGTGCGCGTGTGGGTGGTGCGCGTGTGGGTGGTGCGCGTGTCGGTGGTGCGCGTGTGGGTGGTCGCGTGTCGGTGGTGCGCGTGTGGGTGGTGCGCGTGTGGTGGTGCGTGTGTGGAGCGCGTGTGGGTGTTCGCGTGTTGGTGGTGCGCGTGTGGGTGGTGCGCGTGTGGGTGGTGCGTGTGTGGTGGTGCACGTACAGAGGCATAGCTAGGATATTTTGCGCCCGGGACGAACCATAAAATTGGCGCCCCTCCCCGTTTAATCACATTTTCCTATTACATCGAATAAGGAATAACAATTTTAATTTTAATGAAACATTGTATTTAAAGAAGCAAATTTATAGAAATTATATTACATGGCTAACTCAGTCACTGTCGTAGACTGGTTGACATAGTCGACAAAAGATAATTTTTCTTGATTTCACTGTCGTAAAATGGTCAATCACGTAATCAACATCTGTTTTTTTTCCAATGTTTCTCTTTCAATGCTAAGAAGAGCAAGATCGCTGAGACGATCTTGTCCCATTGAAGCACGCAAATACGACAAAATAAGTTTCACTTTGCTGAACGACCGCTCACAGCTTGCAATTGAAACTGCTATTGTTAATAAAATTTGCAGTGAAATTCGCAAATTCGGAAATATATCGTCTCCATAAAACACAATAAAACCAAGAGATCCAAAGAGTTTATGGTAGAACTTCATCCGGTTACTGAGCAGCATTTTGCAATCTCAATTTCTTTGAAAAGTTCGTGGCCATTGATGTCGGTGTCATAGAAATTTCCAAAATCTGTGCAATTTCGACGAATTGCATCGACATCTGTGTCGGTTAGAAGAGTTTTGACGTCCAGCAGAAATCCAAATTTTGTGTTCAGGTCTTTTAGTCGTAAAAACCGTGTTGACATCTCCTGTTGAAGTCGATAAAATACACTTCATAACGCGCACAATTTCTTATTCTGCTGACAGTCCTGCATCTCTTGCCAGTTCTCCTGGCATCTTCCGACGTCGCCTAATTCTTCTGTTCACATCGATCCCCCAGGCTGTGCATCTTGTTTTGGCGTTTTCTACAGCAACTTGGCTAAATCATCACGAAGCTTGACAAATTCATGCTCCAAAGATTCAAAATCAGTTGCTGCTTCCTTGAAATTCATAGTAGGATCCTGTAAGTGCTTCTGAACACGATACATTTTTCCAAGAATGACATTCCAGAAATGTAATAAAACTATTAAGTTAAAATTTAATACGCATGCCTGTAACTGTTCTGCATCACTTCTGGTTTCAGGCGTCATAGTTACGTCCTCCGATAATTTGTCTAGCAGCCCTACTAGTTCATCCAGTCCTTCATAGATAGCTTTAACAGCTTCTGATCGTGCACTCCAGCGTGTTTCAGACTCCCACTTTACTGTGATGGGCACAGCTTTTTTAACTCTTCCCAACGAATTGTTGAACGAGAGAAAAACAAATATATACTTTCAACTGTTCCAAAAATGTGATAAGTGGATCCTGTTAAGCTGAGTGTACTCCTGCTAAGTTTAAGCTGTGGTTGTCACAGTTGACAAACAATGCTCTGTAATTTTTGTCACATATTCGTTGTTGACTAAGGCTGAAAGACTGCGCCTGTCTGTTGTTTGGGACGTTCTTCAATGTAAGTTCTTAATAGGCACGCGTACCAAAATATAATTACATGACATGTAGGCTGTGTGTGGCGAGATATATAAACTTTTAGGTTGAGGTGTAGATTTGTGCAGTAGTTTCAGGCTGCCGCGCCCGCCGCAATAAGTTATAATGTAACGTTTTGGCGCCCGGGGACATATGTACCCCCTGCCCCCCNTCGCTACGCCTCTGTGCACGTATCGGTGGTGCGTCGGTAGTACATTTGTCGGCGGTGCATGCGTCGGTGGTGCATGTATCGGTGGTGCGTGTGTGGGTGGTGCATGTATCGGTGGTGCATGTATCGGTGGTGCGAGTGTGGGTGCTGCGTGTGTGGGTGCTGCACGTATCGGTGGTGCATGTATCAGTGGTGCATGTGTCGGCGGTGCATGTATCGGTGGTGCATGTATCGGTGGTGCATGTGTGGGTGGTGCGTGTGTGGGTGCTGCACGTATCGGTGGTGCATGTACTGGTGGTGCACGTGTGTATGTACGTAGGGTAGCCGTTAGCTGCGCTGTGAACCCGGCGAGTCGAGTCCGATTCCCGCTCACGGCCAACACCAGTGACGATTATCTGAACCGGTCCTCAGCCTCAAATGAGTACCTGGTGCGGTGTGTAAACATCGCCACTGGGAGACAGAGGCGGTCGGGCGTGGTGCTGGCCACCCGCGCCCTCGTGTGCCGTGCCGGCCTTCATAGGTGCTCGCTAACAGCACTTGCCCCAACAGTCTGTTCAGGCTATACGGGGGATCTTTGTCTTTGTGACATCAGTACATCCGCAAGAGTGTGAGTGCGGCATCATCACGTGATCACTCTGACGATTTGTGATGATGATGATGACAAATAATGTTGAAAACAAATATCGATGACGATTTTAATAATCAATGATGGCCATCATTGAGCATCGTAATCATGAACAATTGTGATGATGAATGATTATGATGATCATGAATGATTGTGATAATGAATGACTATGATAATCATGAATGATTGTGATGGTGAATGATTATGATAATCACGATTAATATGTGATGATAAATGATGATTATAATGATGATGATTAGTGAAAATAATGATCGTACGATGATGATGATTATACTTTGGTTCTTTGGTAAAGTCACATAGGTGAAAAAAATAAATCATTAGAAAGATGTTATTAACCAAGTAAAATGTAACTGTTCATAGTTGTTCCATCTTATTTACCGGGTATTAGTCTATTTTATCGAGTTAATTGCATCCTCAGCGTTTAGCAGTGTGGCTATTTTGCTTTGGATGCCATCATCTATCTTGGCAGGAATCATGTTGCCTCTTTGCTCTCAGCGTCTCTGCAGCGCTCCCAGTCCTCTCCCCATTCGCCCCTCCCCACCCTCCTTCTCTGACTTATTTAACTGCCCTAACCCTCCATTGGAACCTCATTTGCCAGTAAAAAAATATGATAATTTATTTTTTACCCTTCTATCTGGCGACAAAACTGACACCTTTTTTACAAGGAGTCATGTTTACATAGACCACAATACCTGCGGTCCTAATGCATGTTGTTTTTTGTTTGCATTATTACTGCAGGTATTGTGGTCTATGCAAACATGACTCCTTGTAAAAAGAGTGTCAGTTTTGTTGCCAGATAGAAGGGTAAAACAATTATCATGCCCTAACCCTGGTTTCTCTCCACTTCAGTAAAAAATCCTTGCTGTGGTTGTCACACCTGATGATGATTGCTTGTGTTGCAATCGAAACGTCGTGATTGATTTATTTAAATTTTTATGTTTATATTTATTTTAAAAAAATCACCTACGTAACTTTACCGAAATAACCAAAGAGTTGGATCCTTGCAGTCACGAAAACTTCAAGTCTAGGATGATGATGATGATATCGGCAACACTCATAATCAGAGTCAAGCAAGCAGTCTGGTACAACATCAGCAGGGTTCAAGTTACTTTTTGTAGCACAATTTATTACACACACACAGAAAGGGCGCGTTTGTCAATAGTGCAGGAGTTAGTTCAACACCAAGCAAAAGGTCTCCAGATCTCGCATGCCCACCTCACGTTGAATCACGACACTCATCCGTAAACACTGGTGACCATAAATGAAACGCCTTAGCTAATAAGGGCCGCGTTCTCTTCTTGACGTATATTTGTCATCAACTCCGACTCCCCCCACCCTCCTCCTCCACCCACCAACGCCTTGCCACGTTCACTACCACAGCCAGTGCCGGATTATATATTATCCGAGTAGCAAAAGTAGCTACATATGTAGTAGCTACAACATATGTAGTAGTACTACATATGTAGTAGCTACGGGCCCAGTACTTTCAAGGCCCCGCGCTAAATCCTTTCAAGCTATCAATCCGGTTCAGTGATTCTGCACTTGCTCTATTACTATAGTACTACACCGCCTTCAACTTTTACGAACGACTGGGTGTTAAGGTTAGCGATTTGTCGTATTATCTGGCTGTATAGCAAATAAAAAAAATACAATTACTTTACGATGCAAGTAAAACATTTGTGTTTTAATATTTCTGTGTTTTGTTCTCATTTAAGGGCACCTTTATGACATATGCTACAGGCCCCGCATTCGTTTCATCCGTCACCGACCACTGCCGCATAGCCCCTCTCTCCGACCGATGTTGTTTTGGGGCCGTGCCACCGCGTGTCCGACGTTTCGCTCCACGTGCGGGAACTTCGATTCGGTTCCGCTAAATCCAAGTCTTCGTCGGGAGGAGCGTAAACGTCGGACGTGAGTGGCGCGTGCACGTTCGACGCGCCGCGGCACGACCCGAAAACAGCACTGGGCAGCTTGATTCAGCTCTCGAAGAAGCTGCTCGGCACGTGCCGCGAAACGTCGGACGTCGGGCACGAACCCAACGCGCGCCGGAGAGCCGAGCGTTTCACCCACGTGGGGTCGATTTCGGTATGTGCCAAAAAAAACTAAATAATCGCGTCTACTCGTGAGCGTAACGATAAGGACTGTGACGACGACGATGACGACGACGACGATGATCACCATGCGGCCCGAAGTTCCGCCGCGCGTGCCGGGGGCTTCTAAAGTTCCTGACGAAGCTCCGCGCGTGCGGTGCGAAACGTCGGACGTCGTTTGCGAGCGACGCGCGGTATAACACCCCGACATCGGAGAGAGCTGACGATAACGCGCGCAAAATGATAATAGATTTTCAGCGAAATCGTTGCATGCCCACAAGCGCGCCTGGAAGAGCAGAGATTATATATTTATGGTTTATTACAAAGTCCGTACAATCTTTAGGTGGGGGGGGGAGGGGAGAAGGGGGACATCTCGCACGGCGGAGAGGAGAGATGAGAGGCAGAATTAACTCCGGGGTGGAGATCGAGAGACGGGAAAGCGAAGGCTGCGAGAAGGAGCAGCAGCAGGAGGGGCAGAAGACGGGGAAGTATGGAGGCAACGACCGGCAAGGGGCAGCTGGGAGAGGGAGGAGGGAGGAAACGTGGGGACAGGGGGGGGTCTTTGCCAAGCAGTGGGAGGCT
Source organism: Lethenteron camtschaticum (assembly GCA_018977245.1). Lineage (NCBI taxonomy): Eukaryota > Metazoa > Chordata > Hyperoartia > Petromyzontiformes > Petromyzontidae > Lethenteron > Lethenteron camtschaticum. The sequence continues at coordinate 6,749,760 of MU249602.1, read as the reverse complement.
ACAGGCTGACAGAGACAGCTGACAGCGGCGGTGGCAGCAGCAGAGACAAGGCTCTTAATCAGCAACAACGACAGAAATAACGAGCCGCATTCGCCTGCCAATCACAGGATTCTACCAAAAACAACATGCAGAGCGGTCCAATATTTATAGTCGAATGTGAGCAGTTCGCCCCCCCCCCCCCTTGGCTGCCCCTACAATTCAAATGAAAACGCAATCACTTGTGTAATGACAATCGAGTCAAACTGCAGAGCGAGTCGTCTGGGTCAGCTAGAAGTATTGTTAGGTTTTTTTCGGTAAAGTCACATAGGTAAAAAATCTAAATTAACAAAAGTAAAATAAAAATAAAATAAAAATCACGACGTTTCAAGCCGCACCTTACCATAATAAAGGCTGAGTCCTTTGTGCACCGCTATGCGAGTCTATGGGTCTCACCAGGCTGAGATAATCGACTCACTTATACGAGAGAGCTTGGTTTACTCACGAGCCAGTCTATGCGAGAAAGTGGGTCTCTACCGTCCGAAATTTGGAAGCCACTGGAGCGATGCACTGATAAATCCGAATTGAAAACTCATTTCTTTAGAGCAGTTTTTTTGTGTGCGTTTAACTTGCTGCCTTTCTGCCGCATCTCCGATTGACATTGCACGGTGTGAAATACGTTCTACGTACAGACATACCATGCAGCTCTGTGTGAGTCTCGATCTCACCAGGCTGAGATAATGGACTCGCTATACTAGAGAACCCGGCGGCTTAGTCACAATCCAGTCTATGCGAGTCTGTGGGCCTCTATGTGACGCTGCGCATCTTAATGCGAATCTATGGATCTCGCAGGGCCAAGATCATAAACTGACTATTACTTGACCACCCGCTGTATATCACAGGTAGCAGCCGAAACCCAGGTTCGAACGCAGGGTCTCAGCGTCCCTGACCTATGACCCCCCTCCCCCGTGCCACCAGCAGTCTATCACGACCTCTTCCCTGCCTCCGCCCCCCTGACCCCAGGGGCGTGACACCGGCGAGTCATCAATAACGATGACGTCACTTAGGCTCCCCACGTGACACATTGAAAGCGACGGGTCGGCCTGGAACCAAAACAACACAAAGGCATTGTCGCGCCCGTATCTGTCCGCCCTCGCCGTGGCGAGCTCACGGAGAAAGAACAAAAATTAATTTCTAAATAAATTCATAACCCAGCCGGTAATGGTTACCCATTGTGATTTAAATGCATTCATTAACACCCCCCCCTCCTCTGGGCTTCGCACGTGAAGAGCTCACACGTGACGTCATCACATTACGCCTCTATTTAAGGAACGAAACGGAGGATTTCTCCACAAATCTGGCTGTCGCCTGATGATGCCGGTTGTAATTACTGGCGAAACGTCGTACTCAGATTGTAAGTGTTGTGGCTTGGCTCTCCAACACACCGGTGTGCTGTACTAGTACACTACACTATACACAACACAGTAGACTACACTATACACTACACTGCTATACACTACACTATACACTACACGCTAGTGCTGTACTAGTGACGAATTGGCACGTTTTGTTTACGTGACAACCCTTACTAGTTGGCTGTGTCGGGTGGTGGCGGGTTAAACGACACATTCATATATTTAAACTCTTTGGTTCTTTCGGTAAAGTCACGTGGGTAGAAAACATACCTGAAGACGGTCGCTTCTTGTTGCGATCGAAACGTCGTGATCTATTATTTTTCTATCTACGTGACTTTACCGAAAGAGCCGAAGAGTATGGATTCCTGCAGTCACGAAAACTTCAAATCAAGATTTATATATTTCGATTTAAAGCTGTCGTGACTGCAGAGATTCATCTTCTTGGTTCTTTCGGTAAAGTCACGTAGAAGGGAAATAATAAAATAATAGAAATAAAACAATAAAATAATTCTCACGACGTTTCGGCCACAACGCAAGCCGCCGTCCTCAGGTGAAGAACAGGTCTGTCGGAAAGACAGCGTCTGTTCTTCACCTGAAGACGGCTGCTTGCGTTGTGGCCGAAACGTCGTGAGAATTATTTTATTATGTTTGATTTTTATTATTTAATTATTTCCCTTCCACGTGACTTTACCGAAAGAACCAAGAAGAAGATTGATATATTTACGCGATATAACCCAAAACACCTGTATTACGGATTATATTGGTCGCGAAAGCCTGCGACTACGTGCTAAACCAAAAACAAATGTAGTTTGAGCGTGTTGCGTGCGGCGTAAATGCTCCGGCGCTATTTTATTCTTGTATTTTTAATGTTTGCTGTTGTCTAGCCGCACCGAACGGCGACAACTTCGGAGCGGTTTCGCTCTCCGTCGCTCCGCTCACGCGTGAGAAGGAGTGGGGGGTGGGGAGGACGGACGCGTGTCGAGTCGGCGACTCCACGGCTAAAGCGGTTTGGCGACGTTTGAAGCTTCGGATGAAAGGAGCTGGTGGGAGCGTTTTCCCAGAAGTGGTTTCAGGCGAGCAAAGAGTCGGGTTGGCAGGGCGACTCTGTGTCACTTCGGCTCACTCCCTTCATCACGCCCAACAGACTCCGATAACAACAACAGCAACAACAACAACAACATTAAACAAACCGTAATGGTGATGCTGCTGCCGCTGTTGTATTGGCAGTTGTACGCACGCAAAAGGCGCACATTCGTTGAGAACACTGTGGCCTTAAATAAAAAAACAACATATGTATGATAGGACGTCTTCTTGGTTCTTTCGGTAAAGTCAAGTAGAAGGGAAATAATAAAATAATAAAATTAAACATAATAAAATAATTCTCACGACGTTTCTTCAGACGCTGTCTTTCCGACAGACCTGTCTTCACCTGAGGACGGCTGCTTGCGTTGTGGCCGAAACGTCGTGAGAATTGTATTGTATTATGTTTAATTTTTATTATTTTATTATTTCCCTTCGACGTGACTTTACCGAAAGAACCAAGAAGATGAATCCCTGCAGTCACGAAAGCTTTAAATCGAAATATGATACGACGTTTCGGGCAATTGGCCCTTATTCGTGGCATATAGACAAGATGACAACAGAGACAGAGTGGATAATGAAGAATTGGAGACCGCACTTGTTTACAGCATTGCGCCTGATTTGAATGAAATAAAATTCGTATCTGACGACCAACTTTTAAATTGACGTATGAATAGTTACACAAACGGTGGTTCTTGAGTAAGAGACAAACCCCTTCAATAACCAAAGTTTTTTGTCGAGGAGTTGTTGTTAATTGTGCTTGTGCCCCTGCTGCTCACAGCAACAGCAGCTGCTGCTGCGTCGCCAAAATAATTTCGCTCATTAACCACAGAGTGGAGATGGTGACAAAAGGCAAATGAAGCGGGGGGAGGGGGGTGAAAGAACCAGCGGAACAGATGGCAGCAGAGACGAAATCCAAACACGTCCGGAAGCTACCACCGCACGGAACAACCAAGGCGAGTGTTCTTCAATGTCCCTGGTGGCCTTTAGTGGGGGGCCCTGACGCGCCCCCCCCCGACAAAACACAACGAGTGACAAACCCCACGANCATCATCATCATCATCACGCTGCTGTCAAACCTCCAATGGTTTCCAATGATTTGGCGGCCCCCACCCTCGTGCCCACGTCTGAAAATGAGTGAAGAGTCACTGAACTCGGGAAGGGAAGGGACGGAAGGAGGAAACTTGCAACCGTTGGGCCCCGTGGCGGCACGCCGATGCACGGAGCGGAGTCTGTTCTCACAGGGGCGTGGCCACACAGGAGTCACGTGATGTTACGGGAGTCTTGAGCAGAGTTGGATAAACAGATGGGAGGGGAGGCCTTTAGTCAGCAGTGGGGGGGGGGGGTTATAGGCTGACGGCGATGACGACGAGACGTGTCGCACACGTGGGGCCCTATTTACATCCAAGCCACCACGGCTCGATGTGCATCAAAGCGATCGAGTGTGAAAACACACGGCCAAAAACGCGGGAATGCTCGAGACAACAGCAACATCTGTGGAACACGGCTAGTGCCGGGAACACGCCTGGCACCAGGAACACAGCGTGTTCCAGGAACACGACATGTGCCAGGAACACGACATGTGCCAGGAACACGACATGTGCCAGGAACACGGCGTGTGCCAGGAACACGGTGTGTGCCAGGAACATGTGCGTGTGCCGGGAACACGGGTTTGTCCGGGAACACGGATTTGCCACGGGAACACGGGTTTGTGCCGGGAACATGGGCTTTCCACAGGATCACAGGCTTGTCACGGGAACACGGGTTTGTCACGGGAACACGGGGTTGTCACGGGAACATGGGCTTGCGACGGGAACACGGGTTCCGCTGGGAATATACTCTCTCCCAAGGAGCTCGCAAGCGCGGTCACGGCCCGCCGCCTCGACCAGCAGATCGGCCTCGCGCAAAGCGCAATGACAGCAACAAAATAATAAGTGAAGATAAGCCGACGGATTTCGCTCGACGTTTCCGAGAGCAGAATGACTTTGAAAGGCCGTCGGCAACGGAGTTACGGATGGGATTTTCGTTTCGCCCGGCACGGAGCCGTGGGTTTGGTGGTGGGGTGGGGGGGGGGGGGTGGGGGGGGGCTCGCGTCTTAGTCCAGGGGCCTGAAGCGTAGACCGAGGCAGAGGGCCAGCTCGGTCTTCTGGATCTTTCCGTCGCGGTTCAGGTCGCAGTGCTCCATGAGGACCTCGCGGAACTGGTCCAGGTCAGTGCCGCTCATGTTGGGCTGCAACGGGACGACAACGGCGGGCACGGCAAGGGGTGACACAAGAACGTCCATCGATCTGACTCGAGCAAAGACAAAAGCGCCCGGGGTACGCACGTATTTCGAACTTTCCTCGCTCGACTTGTGTGTGGCCACCGTCCCCCCCCCCCCCTCGACTCTGAATGCCTCCCTTGTGGAAAAGGACGCTGTTCCCTCCCTGAAGCCACCGGGAGACGTGCACTTTTAAATCATCTCGGTTGAACAATCGATTTCTTTAGAAGTGCGCGTTGCGATTGGCACGCTTGGCTACGTACGGTGCGTTAGAAGTTCAACAAACGGTACACACACACACACGTACGTACTCTCTCTCTCCCTCTCAATTGTCTCTTCGCGCTCTCTGCCCTCCTGTTATCATCGTCACCACCCCTTCATCTCCCTTTGCGCCGGGAACACGGCGTGGTGCTGGCCACCCACCCCATCCTGTACCCTGACGGCCTTCGCAGGTGCTACAGAACTTGCTCCGACAGTCTGCCAAGGATATATACGAGGGCATCTTTGTCTCTTTTTTCTACAGGGTGGTTCCATACCTTGACAAGACCGATCATGTCTTTCACAAAGCCATCGACTTCCGGGCCCTCCAGCTCTCCAGTCTTGCTCTGAGAACAACAACAACAACAATCCATAATCCAGGTTTTTTTTGGGGTTAGATCGCGTAAATATATACATGTGTCGTTAAACCCGCCACCACCCGACACAGCCAATTAGTGCCTGGCTCTCCAATGTGTTGGAGAGCCAGGCACAACATTTACAATCTGAGTACGACGTTTCGCCAGTAATTACAACCAGCTTCATCAGGCGCCAGTCAGATTTGTGGAGAAGTCCACCCGTACTCAGATTGTAAATGTTGTGGCTTGGCTCTCCAACACACAACGGGTGTGCTGTACTAGTACACTACACTATACACTACACTATACACTACACTATACACTAAACTCTACACTATACACTACTATACACTACACTATACACTACAATACACTACACTACCATACACTACTATACACGACACTATACACTACACTACTATACACTACACTATACACTACTATACACTATACAATACACTAGTGCTGTACTAGTATACTACACTATACATACACTACTATACACTACACTATACACTACAATACACTACACTACACACTAGTGCTGTACTAGTGACGAATTAGCCACGTTCTGTTTATGTGACAACCCTAACTAGTTGGCTGTGTCGGCTGGTGGCGGGTTTAAAGACACATTCATATATTTACGCGATCTAACCCAAAAACCTCTATTATGGATATTGGTCGCGAAAGCCTACGTGTCAAACTAACAACAATAATAACAAGAACGTCACTAATGCCCCCCCCCCCCATTGTTCTGAGCCAGCGAAACTTGAGCAACAATTGCTGTTAGCGAGCGCCTATTAAGGGCGCGACGTCTCGCCAACGGGGCTGGGAGAATTTGGGATGTCGCCAGCAAGAGGCCCGGCTGGACCCCACCACGACAGAGATCTCTCGCCACCACCCTCCTTCCCTCCCTGCGTAGAGTCTTTAACACGGCCGCTGGCGGGCAACAGCCCTGTTAAATTGCCATGTAAAGCCGCAATAAATATATCAACTCGAGTGAAATTAGATAGGGGGGAGGGGGTTTGCCTCGCACGCAATCACAAAGCCGCGTGCTGAAGCGAAGGTGATGCATTATTTATAAATGTGTCGTGACCCTCCACCACCCGCACGGCAAACAGTAAAACATGTGTCACGTTTTCAAAGACAAATTAATTGACTTCTTAAAAAAAACTATATTATGAATAATATTGGTCGCGAAAGCCTACGTGTTGAATTGAAGGCGATGCGTTATTTATAAATGTGTCGTAACCCTCCACCACCGGCACGGCCAAACAGTAAAAAAAATGTGTCACGTTTTCAAAGGACAAATTAATTGACTTCTTTAAAAAAAAAAACAATATTATGATAATATCGGTCGCGAAAGCCTACGTGTTGAATTGAAGGCGATGCGTTATTTATAAATGTGTCGTAACCTCCACCACCCGGCACGGCCAACAGTAAAAAAATGTGTCACGTTTTCAAGGACAAATTAATTGACTTCTTAAAAAAAAAAATATTATGAATATATCGGTCGCGAAAGCTATGTTAAATTGAAGGCGATGCGATTCGTTCGGTGTTTGCACGTGGGCACGTGTGAAACTTCTCTCGCACCGCACGTAGCCCGCCGTGCTGGCCGGAGATGCGGTGGAAGAGCCTCCGCTCTCGGCAACTTGCCGGCTGAACGGCGTTCAGTTGAAAACCACGAGACCGCATCGAAGTGCAAGAGAGGGGAGCAGGGAGGAAGGTCACCACCTATCCGTGGCAACCCCTTCACTATCCTCTCCTCCAGTGGACATTGATTTCTCAGAGCATTCATGAGTGCATTTAGGCACCCTCCCCCCTCCTCCTTTCCCTCCTCCCCCTCCCCTCTCGTGTTTCCTTCTACAGGGCTATCAGAGCGCAGGAAGACACCAGGGGGCTGTTCTAGAGTTTATTGGAGAATTTTCTTAGGTTTTTTCGGTAAAGTCACGTATTTTTATTTTACTTTTATTAATTTGATTTTTTTACCTACGTGACTTTACCGAAAAAACCTAAGAATATGAATCCTTGCAGTCACGAAAGCTTCAAATCTAGAATTTATTGGAGAAGTTTATTGAAACGTGCGGTGTAGACAGACAGATTTCCGTTGGACTGCTTATCCGTCATGTGTGGGCTGTCAACCCACCCCTGTCCCTATCCTCTCGTGGAAGCGCACCTAAATGCTACTCCTATCCCCTCCCTTTGATGCTGCTAATCCTGCATAATGCACGGGCATAATATGACTTTAAACCCCCGCCAGACCTCCTACGCATTTCACAAGTAGTACTAATCGCACAAGTAGTACTAATCGCATATCTACATTTCCCATTCCTTTGTCAAGGCGCTCTTCCCCCTCCATCCCAGCTTAAATAGACACTCCAAGCCTGGGGTGTGTCATTCAGACTCTGTCTTCTCGACAGACCTGTTCTCCACCTGAGGACGGCTGCTTGCGTTGTGGCCGAAACGTCGTGAGAATTATTTTATTATGTTTAATTTGTATTATTTTATTATTTCCATTCTACGTGACTTTACCGAAAGAACCAAGAAGGCGCACCTGAATTGTTTCAGCGAATTAACAACAATACTTTTGGAAGAGAAAAAAGTAATTCGAGAGACGGCCTTCTGCGTCGCGGCCACGACCGCCAGCTGGAAACCACCAGCACAGATCAAGGGCAAGGCCACGTGGCAACACGTCACCGGGTCTGCGGTAAGAGCACGGCAAAANGGTGAGCTCCACGCTGATAGATTGTGTAGGCGCGTTACCCTGGGTGGCTGGCTGGACGGACGGATAGACGGACGGACAGACAGACGGACAGACGGACAGATGGTGGCCGTGCAGCAGGGGACTTGTGAGAGGTACGGAACGCCGGACGGAGTGAGGGAAAGGGAGGGAGATCCCAATCGGCGGCCTGGGTTGTCTGAACATCAAATACTGCGCGCAATCGGTGCCGTCTCAGTTGAAAGGGCGCAGCGAAGGGCGAGAAGGAGAGAGAGAGAGGTGGGTGCGGGAGACACCGCTCGTTCCGTCTCACCCAAAGACAAAGGTCCCCCGTGTAGCCTCAACAGACTGTAGGGGCAAGTGCTGTTAGCGAGCACCTATGAAGGCCGGAACGGCACACGAGGGGTGGGTGGCCAACACCGCGTCCGGCCGCCTTTATCTCCCAGTGGCAATGTTTACACATAGTACCAGGTACTCATTTGAGGCCAAGTCGACCTAGGGGAAGCCGGGACCGGTTCAGATAATCGTCACCGGTGTTGGCCGCGAGCGAGAATCGAATTCGGGTCGCCGGGTTCATAGCGCAGCGCGCTAACCGCTACACTATCGCTCCCCACCATTCCGTTCTGTCTCCCCCCCCCCACACAAAAATCCCCCGAAAGCCTTAACAGACTGTAGGGGAAAGTGCTGTTAGCGAGCACCTATGAAGGCCGGAACGGTACACGAGGGGGTGGGTGGCCAGCACCACGCAACTGGGCGCAAATGGAGGCCAGGAAAAGCAGTCCAGGAGGCAACAGCAGCCCTCAGACATGCTGACATTGTGGGTCATGTTCAGCAAGGGAGAGGAGGCCTTGGGCTAACTAGCCGTGCTGCTTGGAGTAAGGCCACTGCACCAGAGCGGCGGAAGATGGTAGTGCAGGAAGTACGCCATCAGGAGGAGGCTGCAAGGTGGGCCAAGGCAGTCTCTCTTGCCAAACAAGGACAGTGGACTCGATGGGACAGTGTGGAGAAGAGGAAGATCAGCTGGAAGGATCTGTGGGCCATGAAAGCGAGGCAGTTGAGCTTTTCCATCAGAGCAACATATGACGTCCTTCCAACACCAGTTAATCTTCACCAATGGTATGGTGAAGATCCGGACTGTGCCCTCTGTTCCATGCCAGCCAACCTCAGGCACATTCTCACAGGGTGTAAAACAAGCCTCACCCAAGGACGCTACACTTGGCGTCACAACCAAGTCCTTAAACACCTTGCGTCCGCCCTGGAGGACAAGCGAGCTGCCACCAACTCCCTACCACCCCCAGCAGCATCACACCCCTTACGGACGACCTTTGTCCACGAAGGGGCTAAACCACCGAAGAGCGGCTCTACACCAATAGAGCGAGACCAGCTGCGCTTGGCCCGCGACTGGAAAATGCTAGCTGACATTGGCTGGCAACTTGTGTTTCCTCCGGAGATCGCAACCACCATCCTAAGACCTGACATGGTGCTCTGGTCCCGTTCGCTCAAGAAGGTCTTCATCATTGAGCTCACAGTACCCTGGGAGGACTCAGTAGATGAGGCTTATGAGCGAAAACATCTGCGCTATGCCGATCTAGCTGCCGAAGCACGGCATCATGGCTGGAACACAGAAGTCCGACCAGTGGAGGTGGGCTGCAGAGGTTTTGTGGCAACATCTACAACCAGACTTCTTAGAGACCTGGGAATTAAGGGCCAGAGCCAGCGTTCGGCAATCAGAGCTGTATCGGAGGCGGCAGAAGGCAGCAGTCAGTGGCTCTGGATGAAGAGGAAAGACCCCAGCTGGGCCCCAAAGTGAGAGGGCCAGGAGGTATGCAGTCAACAATGATTGACTCAGGGAGGAGGACGCCCCTGCCATGCATAGTCCCATGGGATGTTGGCTATCAACAACAAGGCAACTCCTATGACTAATTGGGAATGGGACGCAAGCGTAGGATTGATCACCCTGTCGCTGGCCGCCTTTTGGGAGGGTGTATAGTGTGAAAGGCCGAAACACCCTAGGAACCAAAGGTTCACTACTGACGATGCGCTCCCCAAATTTCACCAGGCTCACTGTTCATGAACTCTTGGAAGTGCTTGCACAAAGGATAGTAACATCTCATCCTGTATTCTTTGGAATCCGACCGCCTTTGTTTCCCAGTGGCGATGTTTACACACCGCACCAGGTACTCATTTAAGGCTGAGTCGACCTAGGGGAGGCCCGGGACCGGTTCAGATAATCGTCACTGGTGTTGGCCGTGAGCGGTAATCGAACCCGGGTCGCCAGGATCATAGCGCAGCGCGCTAACCGCTCCAAGAACCGCTCCCCACACACACCCCTCACACATACACCTCCACACACACCCCACAAATATAAAGATCCCCTATAGCCTTAATTGACTGTACAATTGCAGCGAGCACCTAACACCCCCACACACCCACCCCCACACACTCCCCACACACACCCCTNACACCCCCCACACACACACACACACCCCCCACACACGCCCACACACACCCACACACCCCCCCACACACCCACACACACNACCCCCACACACACCCCCCCACACCCCCACACACACCCCCACACCCCCCACCCCCCACACACCCCNACACACACCCCCACACACCCCCCACACACACCCCCACCCCACATACACCACACACCCCCCNCACACACACCCCCACACACCCCCACNCACACACCCCCCACACACACACCCCACACACACCCCCCACACACCCCCACACACACCCCCACACACACCCCCCACCCCCCCAACCCCCACACACCCCCACACACCCCACACACACCCCCACACACCCCCACACCCCCCACACACCCCCACACACCCCCACACACACCCCNCACACACACTCCCCACACACACCCCACACACACCTCCACTCACACGAAGGACAAAAAACACGCCACGGTTCTGTCCCGTAACGGACTGTCGGGGCAAAGGGGCCTCTCTAACGGAGGCACCGACATGGGCGGTGCACGGCGCACACGCGGTTTGTCCTGGTGCGGCCAGATTCCATTCGTGCCCGCCTTGGTATCCCTGCCGTGGATGTGCGTGTCCTCAATGCATTCGTCAATAACACTGTGGCATTGATAAACCAAAAAAATGTGCTATAATTAAAATTTACATTTATTCGTAAAGCCGCTAAGGTCTAAAGGCGACTTGCGAGAGGGACCACACGCTTCTGCCGACGGGTCTTCTCCAAAGCACATCAGAAAGTCAAATTCCTAAAACGTAAGCCTCTCTAAAAAATTCATTTTATTTTAATGCCACACAGCGTTGTTATTGATGGTACGTTTTGAATATTTCTCGTTGGTTGTTGCTTTGTACACACCACTGGTAACGGAGCAGCATCAGCAGCAGCGTCGCGAAATTATTGGCTTTCACAGAAGTGAATATTTACCCAGGCCCAGATTTGTCTCAGCAAAACAAAACGCGGATCGGCTTCAACCTCCTGATGTCTCATCAGCAGCGAGGCTATCGGTGGACGGTCACGTGGCCCCACAGCACAGATGGCCGTGGTGGGTCTACGAAGCAGTCGATTTAGAAATATAAAATATTATAAAAAAATAATGTATTACTATCTGACAAAAATAGCACAATACCGTCTGAATGTAAAACGCAAATGAGCGCAGGATCTAAACCACACAATTAAACATTTTGCAAACCTTTTCAGTGCCAGCAGAGAATTTGTATTTAGTTTAGTTGAAAGCTGTTCATGCTTGTTTTTTGTTATTGTAAATATCCGAGCCTCCTTTGAATTCCGGTGAGATTCTGTGCCATTGGCGGCTGTTGCCGAGGCGCTGACGGGGCAGGGGGGGGTNCAGGTTTGTTTGAAGAGCTCTTGCGGAGTAACAAAGACAAAGATCCCCGTGTAGCCTTCACAGGCTGTTGGGGCAAGTGCTGTTAGCGAGCACCTATGAAGGCCGGGACGGTACACGAGGGGTGGGTGTCCAGCACCACGCCCGACGCCTTTGAATCCCCAGTGGCGATGTTTACCAACCACACCGGGTACTCATTTGAGGCCGAGTCGACCTAGGGGAGGCCCAAGGACCGGTTCAGATAATCGTCACCGGTATTGGCCGTGAGCGGGAATCGAACTCGGATGGCCGGGTTCGCAGTGCAGCGCGCTAACCGCTGCGCCACCGCTCCCCACAAGTAACAATCACACAAAGACAAAGATCCCCCGTGTAGCCTTCACAGGCTGTTGGGGCAAGTGCTGTTAGCCAGCACCTATGAAGGCGAAACGGTTAGCGCGCCACCACTCCCCACAAGTAACCAGCACACGAACACACACGAACACACACGCACACACGAACACGCACGCACACACACACACACGAACACACGCACACACACACGAACACACACGCACACACACGAACACACACGCACACACGAACACACGCACACACACACACACACGCACACACGCACACACACGCACACACACGAACANGCGCACACACACGAACACACACGCACACGCACACACACACACGCGCACACGCACGCACACGCATGCCGCACGTTTGATGGCTGAACACAAAGGGAGTCGCTTTTGCAGTTGCGCGTCTCACCGTGTGTGCGCGCGCGTGTCCTTGCTTGTGTCCGCCGTGTGAGGGAGCGGTGGTGTAGTGGTTAGCGCTACGCTACGCTCCGCTACGTACCCGGCGAACCGAGTTCGATTCCCGCTCACGGCCACCAACATCCGTGACCATTATCTCAAAAGGTTCTGGACTCTTCCTCGGTCAACTCGGTCTCTGAGTTCCTGGCGAGGCGTGTAAACACTGCGGCGTGCTGCGCTAGTGACGAATTGACACGTTCTGTTAACGTGACAAACCTCACGTATTGGCTGTGTCGGGTGGTGGCGGGTTTAACGACACACTGATATAGTTTATTGTGGATTATGCAGTAGCTACTTTAGATGTGAAGCTTTCGTGACTGCAGGAATCCATACTCTTTGGTTCTATCGGTAAAGTCACGTAGGTAGAAAATCTAATAAATTGCTGTTTTATTTTATCATTTTATTTTATACCGACGTGACTTTGCCGAAAGAAGCAAAGAGTATAGTAGCTATACTCTTAGGTTTTTTCGGCAAAGTCACGTAGGTAAAATAAAAAAAATGAAAATAACTCAATTAAATCACGACGTTTCGGAGGCAACACAAGTCTCCGTCTTCATGTGGGACCGTCACAGCTAATTTACTGTATAAAGTGAAGATAAATCCAAGAGACAAAATCTTAAATACTGGTTAAGGCGAGGAGGGAGGAGCTTATCTAAACGTGGCAGTCAGGGACTGACTGCCACATTTAGATCTAGAAGTATAGTAGCTACTTTTCGATTTAAAGCTTTCGTGACTGCAGGGATTCATCTTCTTGGTTCTTTCGGTAAAGTCACGTGGAAGGGAAATAATAAAATAATAAAAATAAAACAATAAAATTCTCACGAGGTTTCGATTCAAATTTTCTTGCTGTGGTTTTCACACCTGATGATGATGATTGCTTGTGTTGCAATCGAATCGTCGTGAGAATTGTATTGTTTAATTTTTATTATTTTATTATTTCCCTTCTACGCGTCAGACGCTGTCTTTCCGATAGACCTGTTCTTCACCCGAGGACGGCTGCTTGCGTTGTGGGCGAAACGTCGTGAGAATTATTTTATTATGTTTTATTTTTATTATTTTATTATTTCCCTTCTACGTGACTTTACCGGAAGTACCAAGAAGAAGTAGCTAGTTTGTTCATATCTTTGTCCCGGACGTGAAAACGCGTGCTTTAGTCGACGCAAACAAGGTTCACACTGAGATCAAACAACAAACTCCCGCGTTGCGTGGCTCTGCCTTGAGGATGGCTCGGGACCCGGACTCCCCCAACTTGGAGAGACTCGGGTGGTCATCCAAGACGAGCGGCGTCAAGAACCGCCTCGCCTGCGGGTCAAACGGGGCTCGCGGCGTGCGCGGAGCGGTGGCGCAGCGGTTAGCGCTGCGAACCCGGTTCCACCCGAGCTCGACTCGCCGCTCGCGGCCGACGCCGGCGACGATTGTCTCTGCCGGCCTTGGGTCTCCCCTAGCTCTGCTCGGCCTTAAAACAATTTTGTGGGACGTCGTGGGGGAGACAAAGGTGTGCTAATCAAGTTCTTCATTTATTTTCTGGCCACAGCTCTGAATCGGGTGCAAGCAACAAACAAAACAAAAACAACAAAAATTAAAGTGAAATGTGACGTGCAAACGAAAATCCAAGAAAAGACAGCAAAAAATATTGCTGGCCCACCCACCCCTCCGTGTACCGTGGCGGCCTTCATTAGGTGCTCGCTAACAGCACTTGCCTGTGAAAGTCTGTCGAGGCTATACGGGAAGGGGGGTTGGGGGATCTTTGTCTTTGTGAAGGGGCTAATGAAAAGATGCCAACTGGCAGCTTGGAGACAGCCGCCCTCTGGAGTAGCAGCAGCAGCAGGGGATAAGGGTGGACGAACGACGTCGGGGCGTAGCGTGGGTGGCATGGACCCGGTTCAAGGAAGCAAACGAAATGGGGAAAAGCCGTGGGGGGGGAGGGGGGGCACTTCCCAGTCCCCCCCCCCTCCTCGTAGCCCAGCGCCTGCCCCACCCCCGGCCTACGTGAGCCTCGCTCCCAGTGCAGTTGCACAGCCTGCACACTCGACAGCGACGCTGCAATCTTCCCCCACTCTCGTGTTTGGCCCTCGGATCCTTCCCCTCTGGCTGCCCCCCCCCCCCAGCCTGTTGCCCAACGACCGTCGATCGGCAGTCCCTTCCTTGCGCACCATCGCACGCACGCGGTGGTCGCCGCGAGTGAACCACACGAACGAATCACACAAATTAACCACGCAAATTAACCACACAAATTAACCACACAGATAAACCACACAGATGAACTACAAATAAACCGCAAAAATAAACTACATAAATAAACCACACAAATTAACCACACAAATAAACCACACAAATGAACCACACAAATGAACCACACAAATGAACCACAGAAATAACCCCCACAAATGAACCACACGAATTAACCACACAAATTAACCACACAAATAAACCACACAAATGAACCACACAAATAACCCCCACAAATAAACCACACAAATGAACCACACAAATGAACCACACAAATAACCACACACGAATAAACCACACAAATGAACCACACAAATAACCCCACAAATGAACCACACAATGCCACCTCGCCAAGGAGCATAAAGCACCATCACGCGAAACTTCGGGTCATCCTCACAGCAGCAGCAGCGGCGGCTTTCGGCTCAGCCGTCGAACAACCGCAGTGGTCACAGCATCGTCGCCGGCGCTTTCAGATGCGCTTTCGGCGGCCGTCTGGAACGCTCTTCCTTCCGATATTCGGAAGCCATGGGGAGCTGTGCCACTTTTAAATCATCGAGATCGACAAACGAATTTCACATGTTGCCCGCGCTGCCCAGAGTCGGGGTAAAAGTGTAAGAGGCAATTTATTTAAACGCAGAGCCCTAACGAGCTACCGGAGAAATACAGACAAGAACGGCTTTCTGCCCATCGCGGTTGCAGTCCGTCAACGCGAAAATCCCCATTTAAAACGAATTGAAAATCGGGGGGAGATAAGGAGATTAAAAATAGATATAATTTAAAAAATAATTTTAAAAATACAATCCTCAGCGCCACGCGCTGCGGTCAATTAATCGGAGCGGGCGCTTGAAGTTGTCTCTTCGCAGCTGTCAGATTTGGCGAGTGGGTTCGGTTTTGACACGAAGTGGTTTTTTCTCCTTCGATTCTCGAGCAAAGCGTTACACCAGCCGTTGGCCCGCCAATCAAAACGTGTTTTTGTTTTCTCTCGTTCAGTTATTTCCTCCGCTTAAACTATCGGTACGGGATTATTATTTCGATTTAAAGCTTTCGTGACTGCAGGGATTCATCTTCTTGGTTCTTTCGGTAAAGTCACGTAGAATGGAAATAATAAAATAATAAAATAAAACATAATACAATAATTCTCACGACGTTTCGGCCACAACGCAAGCAGCTGTCTGCTTGCGTTGTGGCCGAAACGTCGTGAGAATTATTTAAGCAGCCGTCTGCTTGCATTGTGGCCGAAACGTCGTGAGAATTATTTATTGTTTTATTTTATTATTTATTATTTCCATTCTACGTGACTTTACCGAAAGAACCAAGAAGATGACAATTGCTGCTTAACGCGGTAAAAAAACAGACGCGGGATGTATTCGAAAATAAATACTCACCACGTCGTAATGGGCGAAGATCTTCTCAAAATCAGCTCTCCGCTGATCCATTCCCGAATCCTGGCGGCGATGGAGACAGACGACAGAGTGTGAGGCTTAAGACGACGAGAACGACGCACATTCCTCTCTCAATCATCAATCACCCCCCCCCCCGCATAAGACCTTTAATCAGTGCGTAATTTTAATCCATTACAGCATGTCCTTTTTATATGCGGAGTGAAACGTAACATAATTGGGTTGTCAGAAAATTTGTACAATTTTTTTNATTTCCAAGCCAGCTTGACGACTGACGTTCGACGCGGGTACGGAAATCTTCTGCCGTGAGAGTTATCTTCTGCGAGTTATCTTCTTCTGCCGTGAGAGTTATCATCTTCTGCCGTGAGAATTATCATCTTCTGCCGTGAGAGTTATCTTCTGCGAGTTATCCTCTTCTGCCGTGAGAATTATCATCTTCTGCCGTGAGAATTATCATCTTCTGCCGTGAGAGTTATCCTCTTCTGCGAGTTATCTTCTGCCGTGAGATTTATCCCCGGGTGGCTGCTCGCCCAACGGGCCCTTGTTTTCCTGTTCGGCTTCCGCGAACGATGTCCGACGTTTCGCTCCGCGTGGCGGGGAGATTCGTCAGGTCAAGCGGACGCTCTTAAAAGAAGCACGCAGCACGCGCGGCGAAGAAACGGCGTGTAATTAAACATTGAAGGGCAATTTGTAAATCAACCCCGGATGACGGCCTCCCCCGACACTGTGCCTGGTCATGGAGGGGGTTGGGGGGATTTGGCCATACTTCTCCACGCTGGTCATTGCAAGTGCAGGCTGGTGAAAGAAGGGAAGGGGAGGAGGTAGCAGGTGCGGGAGGGGTGAGTGGGGAGCCTCAAATATCGCTCGCCACCGATGTTACCGGCGCCGGGTGAGTACCTGGTGCGGAGCGCGGTGAGCTAATCACTGCGCCACCACTCTACCACGAGTGGATACGGGCTGACACGTGGATTTTTATTTAATGGTCGATACATAACTATTTTACTATTTGTAATTTTACCAGGTAAGGCCCACTGAGCTATGTAGCTCTTTTTGAGAAGCGACCTGCCCACAGATGATTGCTCAACGAAGTGGCTTATCACATGGAAATGTATAAACGCGTGGTGATGTTGATTCTAAATGTGTGAAGCAAAAACCAGAGGACCCGAAGAAAAATCCACGCGACCACGGGAGAGAAAGAGAGAGACACGCAAACTCCAAATACACAGCAGGCGTCAGGGTCGGAATCGAACCCACGACCTCCTGTATACCAGGCGAGATAGTTAACATCTCAGAGCCATCGTGGCACTATGAACGATGTTCGTACATAGTTCGCTGTGTAGATGGTTAGCTGCTGACGAGTCTGAACGAGCTGTCCGAGTCTAAACGTGTTTGGGCAAGTGCGCTCGCACACGCCAATGTCATCTTGTTGATTTGTTTTCTTCTAATCAAATGAAATTCAACACCGAGGATGGCAACTTTCGTGAAGAACTCGTCTGCTCTCGATGTTTGGCCACGGAATAATTCACGGTTCACTCGTGTTATTATTTATGTGCCCATTAAACGTCGTAAAAATAATAAAGTCAATTCCACACTTTTTAATAGGCCTCATTCGCGTGGACTATTTATACAATTTATATTATTTATACTATTTATATGCCCCACACAGAGCTTGCATGGCATGCCAATCAAATCAAAACGTTTAATTCTCAGAGGCGGAAAAAGCTGAATTTAGCGAAAATATTAATTTTAATTAATGATGGTGTGTGTGTGTGTGCAGTCATTGCTGTCCTTCCCGGACACATACGATGAGCATGGATGACTACGCACGTTGCGACAGAAGTTCAATGTACATACATACAATGCACATACATACGATGTACTTACATGCAATGTACATACGTACAAGGTGTATACATACAATGCAAACACAAGCAATGTACATACATGCAATGTGCATACATACAGTGTACATACATACAAAGTACACACATACAATGTACATACATACAATGTACAGACATACAATGTGAATAAATACAATGTACATACATACAATGTACACACATACAATGTACACACATACAATGTACATTCATCGAGTTGGTGCACACGAGAACACAATTTGATGACGGGCGACTTCGTCCCAAGATTGAGGATTGATAATAGGTTTTTCCCCTTTTTTCTGGCAACAAAACCGGTGTTCAGATGTGAAAACACCAACTGAAACCTTTTACAAGGAATCATGTCTGCATTAACCACAATGCTTGTGGTCAGAATGCAAACAAAAAATATACTCTGATAATATATGCGTTGTCTTTGAAACTGATTGGTCCACACCAGAGACAGCTTTCTTTTGAGCCTCGTCTCAAACGGTGTTAGACCAGAGGACGCCAAAAGGCGTACGCTGACCAATTAGTTTCAAGGACAATGCCAAGATATATCAGAGTATGTTTTTGTTTGCATTCTGACCACAAGCAATGTGGTTAATGCCATGTCCTGAAAAGGTTTCAGTTTGGTGAACATCTTAACACCGTTTTTTGTTGCCAGAAAAAGGGGCATTTAAGAAAAAACCCTATGAAATATTTTGGTACTGGCAAAGGAGGTCCCATGATGAGGATGAGTATTCATCTTCTTGGTTCTTCGGTAAAGTCACGTAGAATTGAAATAATAATAAAATAAAACATAATAAAATGATTCTCCGACAGACCTGTTCTCCACCTGAGGACGGCTACTTGCGTTGTGGCCGAAACGTCGTGAGAATTATTTTATTATGTTTTATTTTATTATTACTTCCCTTCTACGTAACTTTACCGAAAGAACCAAGAAGATGAATCCCTGCAGTCACGAAAGCTTTAAATCGAAATTTAAGATGAGTATTATTTGTAGTATCATCGTCCGCTGATCTTGCCGAGCCAACCAATGACATCCGCTTCATCAGCAGCGTGGAGGAAGGCCCTGACACCACCTGACACCACCTGAGTCCACCTGAGTCCACCTGATCCACCTGAGTCCACCTGAGTCCACCTGAGTCAGTCTACCGGTGAGAGGGGCACGCGTGACAATGTGATGATGGTGATGATGACAACAATAAGGCACATTACCTCCATGGCTTCCATTCTAAATTGCAGCAAAAAATTATCTTGCAGTGAGAGAATTCTGCAACAAAACAATAACAACATCAGAATAATGATTACAATATATTTTTAAAATCTATTTTTTTTTAACCTTAAGAGTGTTGGGGAAAGGGTTGTTAGCTAGCATCTATTAAGGCCAATACATGCGCACGCTTACGAAGATAAAGATCCCCCATATAGCCTTAACAGACTGTAGGGGCAAGTGCTGTTAGCGAGCACCTATGAAGGTCGGAACGGTTCAGATAATCGTCACTGGTGTTGGCCGTGAGCGGGAATCGAACTCGGGTCGTCAGGTTCGTAGCGCAGAGCGCTAACCGCTCCACCACCACTCCCGCTACACACACACAGACACACACTCAGACACACACACACAGACACACACACACAAAAGACGCAATGTCATTGTCGCACACAAATAGCACCCCACCACACTCAGCCACGCATCAGGTGTCTCGTAATGAGCGGCACAATCTCTCAGAGCCACACAGCGCCACGTACAAATTGCACAGCTAACGACTCCATTCGGCCACGTCTGTTATGATAACGCACCGCGCAAATGGGATTGACTAAGGTGCACAATACTTGTTTAAGCAATAACCGGCGAATATTTAGACAGATTACGCCGGCTCTTTGAAGTTGAAAAACTTTTTTTTCTGCCACTGGCTTAATATCCCCATTAAAAAAAAGTGTGACATTCAAACATGCGAGCGCTGCGTAGATGAGAGGGCAATGCTATTTATAGATTAACTATTATATTCTTGGTTCTTTCGTTAAATCACGTAGAAGGGAAAATAATAAAATAATAAAAATAAAACAATTAAATTCTCACGACGATTCGATTGCAACACAAGCAATCGTCATCAGGTGTAAAAACCACAGCAAGAAAATGTGAATCAAAACGTCGTGAGAATTTTATTGTCTTATTTTTATTATTTTATTATTTCCCTTCTTCGTGACTTTACCGAAAGAACCACTAATATGAATCCCTGAGAGTCACGAAAGTTTTAAATCGAAAGATTCACTATTGTTTTAATAAAAAGCCTAGCAAACGACGCTATCACCAACAGAGATGCTGCAGCAATTCTAACAGTTAACAATGCTTACCCGAGCTCTCAAACTCTGATGGTGCATTGTCTTTGAGTTGTGCGCCTTTTGGCGTCATCTGGTCCAACCCATGTGAGACTAGGCTCTAAGGAAAGCTGTCTCGGTGTGGACCAATCAACTTCAAGGACAGTGCATACATTATCAGAGCTTGTTTTTTATTTGCATTATGGCTGCAGGTATTGTGGTTATGCAAACTTGACTCCTTGTAAACAGGTGTCAGTTTTGTTCCAGATAGAAGGGTAAAAAACAAGTACAATATTTTGCGGCCAGCACACGCCCGGCCGCCTTTGTCTCCCCATTGCTATCTCTCCACCGCACCGGTTGAGTCCGATGACCTAGCGGAGGCCCTCGCCCGCATTGACTGAACGACTGAACAATGAGCACATTAGTTGGGATGGCAGGAGTGAATTATTCATGGATGGGTAAACAGTTCAGTCTACATGGCACAAAACAAGGCCCCGTTTTAATCATTCAGTCGACGGAATGGTGGCCGAACGAACGAGTGAATAACTGAATGAATGACGAGTGAATGAATTAATTAGCTGCAATGGATGCATCCATACATCTTCTTGGTTCTTTCGGTAAAGTCACGTAGAATGGAAATAATAAAATAATAAAATAAAACATAATAAAATAATTCTCACGTTTCGGCCACAACGCATCACCTGAGGACGGCTGCTTGCGTTGTGGCCAAAACGTCGTGAGAATTATTTTATGTTTTATTATTTTATTATTTACATTCCACGTGACTTTACCGAAAGAACCAAGAAGATGAATCCCTGCAGTCACGAAAGCTTTAAATCGAAACATCCATACCTAGCCATGTCCGTGAGATCCAAGCGTCCGTCTTGATTCCGATCAAAAAGCTTCATCTGAAATCGTTTCGCACAACCGACAGTGTCACACAAACACGCGTCTTTCACCGGCTCAGCCGGCAGGCCGTGACGCAGCTGCTGAGTGCGCAGGCGGTCCAACTGCACCGCGGTTGGGGAGATGCGGGGGGGGTGTCGTTTGCCCACGGGCCGGATCCGAACCCAGGTCCTCAGCGTTGCCGGTTCGGGTATCTCAGAACCCAGCCAGCCAAACGGCCACCTCTCAAAATGAACATTTGCGCGAAATGATTTGGAGTGCTCTTTTTTTTAAAAACAGTCGTGTTAGAAACAAACGAATACAAACTCTCACGAGCTGGGGCGGGGGGGAGGAGGAGGAGGTCCGCGTTGAGCCGGCTGCAAGTCAAGCGGCGTAATGGGGCACACATTTAATCTCGCAACGAGGGCGGATATTTGAACCGCTCCGGGAAGAGACGCGGGTCGCCTCGATCGCTCTCGTGAGGGTGTTTAACCGTGAGCGCCTAGTCGGATCGCTTGATCACTGCACGACGACCGGTGAACGGCACGAGAGGAGTTGAAACAGCACGAAAATCGGTGAACAGCACGACAGACGGTGAAGGGCACATTCCTCAATTGCCCTGCGTGGCCATGAAAGGAAAAATAAAAAAAAATTAACCCGTAAAACAAAATTAAATATGAAAAAAAAATTCCTAAAAAGTGGAACATTTTGGGAAAAAAATTTCACGAAAATAAATTGTCACGCACAACGAGTCTGTGTGCAAAATGTCAGCTCGATTGGATCACGGTCATAAGTGCGCAAGCAAGCAAGTGAACTTTATATAAAGGATTTAAAAACATCGGCGACGATTCGGGCAATGGCCCTGCTTCATAGCCCATCGAGCGAGATTATTTAGTAAGTTTTAAGTTTTGTTCATTGTGCTTGTGCCACCACTGCCACCACAACAGCAGCAGCAATCACAACATAACTAGTTCGATTTCAATACGAACGTGCCTGTAGTGTGAAGCTGCGCCGTTATTGGCAAAAACTCGTGGATGTTAAAAAATGTGAAACGAGTATCATGTAAAAATGTCATTACAATTTCCATTAAAAGTACATCACGTACACTTTTAAAAACCGATGGAATAAAACAGAGTAAGCGTGGTGCAAAGAAATTGTATATGCACGCTTTTCGACGGCCGGCAAACGTTGATCAAAGTTTCAAAACAACAATTCTCCGAAAGAAGAAGCATAAGAAGAAGACTTAAAAAACTGGTGGTGAAAAGCAAAAAAAACCGGCGATAAATCGAGAAAAAAAACCACACAAACTTTTGAAATACGTGGTCAACCAGGTTAGTGTCTGACTGTGTTGTTGACCGACTGGTTTTGCTTCACATTATGTTTCTAAGGTTTATTGAGTTCTCATCTCCCATCTTCTTGTTGTTGTTGTTTGCCTCCGTGTAGTTTACCGTTGTCTGTGTGGGCTGTGTGCTTGGTGTCCCCCTGTGTGTTCCCCTTGCTGTGTGTTGTGCCCATTACCACCTGATGATGATCGATTGTGTTGCGTTCGAAACGTCGTGATTTATTTAAAATTTATTTAGTGAAATTTTATTTTATTCCATTGGAACCTCATTTGCCAGTAGCAAAATATGATAGTTGTTTTTTTATCCTTTTATCTGGCAACAAAACTGACACCTTTTTTACAAGGAGTCATGTTTGCATTGACCACAATACATGCAGTCGGAATGCAAACAAAAAACGCACCTTTTGGCGTCATCTGGTCCAACACCATGTGGGACTAGGCTCTAAGGAAAGCTGTCTTGGGTGTGGACCAATCAATTTCAAGGACAGTGCATACATTATCAGAGTAGTGTTTTTTGCATTCCGACTGCAGGTGTTGTGGCCAATGCAAACATGACTCCTTGTAAAAAAAAAGTGTCAGTTTTGTTGCCAGATAAAAGGGTAAAAAAACAATTATCATTTTTTATTTATCTTCTTGGTTCTTTCGGTAAAGTCACGTAGAATGGAAATAAAAAATAATAAAANATAAAATAATTCTCGACGACGTTTCGTGAGAAAGACAGCGCTGCTTATTATGTTTAATTTTTTATTTTATTATTTCCATTCTACGTGACTTTACCGAAAGAACCAAGAAGATGAATCCCTGCAGTCACGAAAGCTTTAAATCGAAAATTATTTTATTGCTAATACGTGACTTTACCGAAAAAAACCAACGAGCACAGTAAATTTCTGCAGTCACGAAGATTCCAAGAACACAGGATGAGATGTTACTATCCTTTGTGCAAGCACTTCCAAGAGTTCAAAGCTTCAATGCTACGTTACGCGACACACAAACTTAACGAAACAATCCGGAGCAGCTGACGTGTCCCACGGCACCTCGTGCCCGTTGAGGACAGACGGGGCACGAGAGATGCTGGGCCCGTACCATCGAGTCGGTGTACTCGTCCAGCTTGCCGCTGGTCACATCGCGATGGTGCTCCACGCAGAGATCGCCCAGGAAGTTCTACGAGCCGCGCGCACACATACACACAAAGATCAAAGATCTACCCCCTCAGTGTAGCCTGTAACAGACTGTAGGGGCAAGTGCTGTCAGTGAGCGCCTTTACACACGCACACATACATACACACGCTACATACACACACACGCACAATACACACACACACATATACAAAGATAAAGATCCCCCTATAGCCTTAACAGACTGTAGGGGCAAGTGCTGTCACCAAGCGCCTATGAAGGCCGGCACGGCACACGAGGGGTGGGTGGCCAGCACCACGCCCGGCCGCTTTGTCTCCCAGTGCGTGTTTACACAGCACCAGGTACTCGTTTAAGGCTGAGTCGACCTAGGGGACGCCCAGACCGATTCAGATAATTGTCACCGACACGCGCACGAACAAAGATAAAGATCCCCCATATAGCCTTCATAGACTGTAGCGAGCACCTATGAAGGCCGGAACGGTACACGGGTGCCAGCACCACGCCCGACCGCCTTTGTCTCCCAGTGGCGATGTTTACGCACCGCACCAGGTACTCATTTGAGCTGAGTCGACCTAGGGAGGCCCGGGACCGGTTCAGATAATCGTCACTGGTGTTGGCCGTGAGGGAATCGAACCCGGGTCGCCGGGTTCATAGCGCAGCGCGCTAACCGCTACACCACCGCTCCCCACTACGTACACACACACGTGCACACACACAGCAGGATTCAACATCTCCGCTGCTGGAAGAGGCATCCCCACGTCGCATCGGTCGTGTGGGTTGTCATTCATTCAGTTATGCACAGCGATGAGGCGGTTTGATGAATACGATGGGAGGGCTGCCCATGACCGGGACCAGGACTCAAACTCAGGTTGTCGGGTTCGAGAGCGCAGTGCGCTAAACTGTGGCCACGGAAGAGATAATCCGATTGCACTGAGCAGAATAATTGAATAATTGCTGTTAGTGATCACCTATTAAGGCCGGCACATCGACACAACCACTGCATCCCACTAACGAAGTAAGTAAAGCAGAGATTTGACCTTTGTAAATAAGTTAATAGCTGTGATTAAATAAAGCATCAAAAGGCAAATTTAAAACAGAAACTATAAATGGTAAATTATAGGTTGTTCATGACTATCCAGACGGCAGCGCGATAAATGTCAAGATAAAAGCTCCTGGCTAGAGCCCTCTGCTAAATCATCGCTCGAACGTGAGAAATCTTTAAAAGTTCCCTCTCGGCCAAACTCGAACATCGATGGAAAAAAATCTGGAACTTACAACTTGATCAATTGCTCAAATCTGAAAATTATTCCACGTGCATTCATTTGTTGTGCCTTTTGTTGTCCAGAATGTATGTTTTTTTGTTGTTGTTTGTGTGACAATGTAAGTAAATAGGATTTCTATAACATATATGTCTTCTTGGTTCTTTCGGTAAAGTCACGTAGAAGGGAAATAATAAAATAAAAAAATAAAACATAATAAAATAGTGAGATTTATTTATTATTTTTCTTTTATTTTTTTATTATTTCCCTTCTACGTGACTTACCGAAAGAACCAAGAAGATGAATCCCTGCAGTCACGGAAGCTTTAAATCGAAATATAATTATTTTGTTATATAATTGTATTTAATTATATTATGTTTTATTTTTATATTTTATTATTCCCTTCTACGTGACTTTACCGAAAGAACCAGGAAGATGAATCCCTGCAGTCACGAAGCTTTAAATCGAAACTTAACATATTATGTGTTTGTCAATTTCCCTCCCCCCCCTGATTCATCCTGATTGTGATCTCGTGCAGGGCGGCGCAATCCACCGTGCCAGAGAGAAAACGGCCCACAGATGCAGATGTTACAGAGCTACCTCCGAGTAAAATTGTGCTCCGCGTGCAGCGGAGGGCAGACTCTGCCCACCCCCTCACCCACCACCACCACCCACTCTGCACATGAAGATGACAGCTGTTGATTGCGTGAAGGTCAAATTGATATTTTAATTATTCAGAGGTGGAATTTAGCCTCACCACAATGTGATGTGTGAGCAGCGTTTTAGAATTATTCTTTGGTTCTTTTGGTTAAGTCACGTCTAAAGATAAAATTATAAATTAAAATAATAGCATATTACGACGTTTCGATTGCAACACAAGCAATCATCATCAGGCATAAAAGAAATAGCAACAAAAATCTAACTAGAAAACTATAGACAGACATACAAGCAGACAGACATCACAAGGACACACAGAGAGAGGACACATATCGGCACAAAGAGAGGTCGTTTCTGTGACGGTCCCTTAAATATAGAGAGGGGGGCGGGGACGGAGAGAGGGAGGGGGCAGAGAAAATTACATATCAATGAGTGGACGGCAACGTGATGCTGCTGCGCAAGTAAGATGACGACGTGGCACGGCACGCAAGCTTGAAAATTAGGACCAAAGAATAATTCCTGCAGTCACGAAAGCTCCAAAATTAAGATTGAGCGTTTTAGAATTTTTATTTTTAAACAAATTCGCTTACTCATGAGCACTTTTGATGACTGTGAGGCAATTGGTCATCGAAAAACACATTTTTAAAAAGTTTACATTTTCATCAGGCCTACACGAGTGCAGTCTCCAACTCTTCTATCCATTCTGTCCCTCGTCTGACCTCTCTCTATTCATGTGCCATGAAGAAGGGCGATTGTCCAAAACGTCGCCTATCATATATATTTTAAGGCCATGTTGTTATCGATGAAATGTTGATTTATTTTCAATTTAAGTGCAGCCATTGGTGATCTGGCTGAGACCAGCAAATGGCTACGCTTGAGAACCCGGTTTAATCACCACTCAGTCTATGCTCGTGTATGGGTCTCTATGCGAGTTTATGGGTCTCTATGCGAGTCTATGGGTCTCTATGCGTCTATGGGTCTCTATGCGAGTCTTGGGTCTCTATGCGAGTCTATGGGTCTCTATGCGAGTCTATGGGTCTCTATGCGAGTCTATGGGTCTCTATGCGAGTCTATGGGTCTCTACGTGAGTCTATGGGTCTCTATGCGAGTCTATGGGTCTCTATGCGAGTCTATGGGTCTCTACATGAGTCTATGGGTCTCTACATGAGTCTATGGGTCTCTATGCGAGTCTATGGGTCTCTATGCGAGTTATGGGCTCTATGCAGTTATGGGTCTCTATGCGAGTCTATGGGTCTCTATGCAGTTATGGGTCTCTATGCTCGTGTATGGGTCTCTATGCGAGTCTATGGGTCTCTATGCAGTTTATGGGTCTCTATGCTCGTGTATGGGTCTCTATGCGAGTCTATGGGTCTCTACTAGTCGCCGTTGCTGCCGCGGATTTTTTTCCGAAATTCTCAACCGACCAACCGACCGATTGACCGACCGACCGACCGGCCGGTTGACCGGTTCGCGGTGACCTCGTTGGGATCGGATGAGGATGTTCGTGTAGGGTTCGCCGGGGAAAGGCGTCAGCGCATGAGCGTTTGGCGGAGTGGCGCATTCATCGAATTATTTCGAGAGCAGCAGCGGTGGTTCTTCTTGTTCTTAAGCTGGGGTGCACACTGCATCTCCTGGGGTGTGAGATGCCCTTTCTTGGAGGGGTTCGGAACGTGGCCAGGTTTCTTTAGAAGGTAAATGATCGAAAACACTATTTAAGCACGGTCACTTAAGTACCGCTACTTTTTTATTCTTGGTCTTTGTAAAGTCACATAGAAGTCCAGGTTCATTCAGACGCGTCTCCCCGAAGACCGGTCTTCACCTGAGACGGCTAAACGTCGTAAATTATTTTATTATGTTTATTTTCATTATTGTATTTCCTTCTACGTGACTTTGAAAGAACAAAAATGAATCATAATTAAATAAATTTTACTACTTTGTCTAATCATTATTTATTAACATATGTTTTTGTTTCATAAGTACTAATTATTTTTGTTCTTTTATTTAATTAATTATAATTTCTACGTACAACGCAAGCACAACGTGCACCAAAGAATTAACATCCCTGCAGTCACGAAAGCTTTAAATCGAAATATTAACATGTTTTTGATTTGCGATTGAGAACTAAATGGGTGCAAGGCTGCAGTCAAGGTTAAGAATCACTCCTCTAGACGGTGCGTGCGAGTGTCAGCCACCCTAGTGGGTGCAGGGGTCGCGTGACCCCATCGCACAATACAATGTCGACCAAGCCACATCACACAACAAAAAATGCATTGATTCTTACTCGCACGTGCTGGTCGATGGGTATGTATTGATTGTGAGCTGCAATAATTTATACGTGATGGATGTTCCTCCAACTTATATGATTCTGGGTTAGATCGCGTAAATATATAAATGTGTCGTTCAAACCACCACCACTCGACACAGCCAACTAGTAAGGGCTGTCACGTGAACAGAACGTGGCCAATTCGTCACTAGTACAGCACTAGCGTGTAGTTTATAGTGTATAGTAGTGTAGTGTATAGTGTAGTATACTAGTACAGCACTAGTGTATAGTGTAGTGTATAGTAGTGTATTGTGTATAGTAGTGTAGTGTATATTGTGTAGTGTATATTGTGTAGTGTATAGTGTAGTATACTAGTACAGCACTAGTGTATAGTGTAGTGTATAGTGTATAGTGTAGTGTATAGTAGTGTATAGTGTAGTGTATAGTAGTGTAGTGTATTGTAATGTATAGTGTATAGTAGTGTAGTGTATAATGTAGTATACTAGTACCGGTGTGTTGGAGAGCCAAGCCACAACATTTACAATCTGAGTACGACGTTTCACCAGGCGACGGCTGTCACCTGATGAAGCTAGTTGTAATTACGACACTTTTATATGTTTAAGCGATCTAACCCAACAAAACCTATATTATGGATGATATTGGTCGCGAAAGCCTGCCGCGTGTTAAACTGATATGATTAAAAAAAATTAAGTCCAGTCAGGTGGCCGAGCGGCCCAGTGAACATGCCAAATATTACTCTTTGGTTCTTTCGTAAAGTCACGTATAAAGATAAAATAATAAATTAAATAATAGCATACGACGTTTCGATTGCAACACAAGCAATCATCAGTATAAATGAAATAGCAACAACAATCTAACCAGAAAACTATAGACAGACATATAAGCAGACAGATATCACCAAGATACATAGAGAGAGAGAGTAACACAGGCACAGAGAGGGAGATCGTCTCTGTGTGGCCTTAAATAGACAGAGGGGGCGGGGGCGTAGAGATTAATTTATTATTTTATCTTATACGTGACTTTACCGAAATAACCAAAGAGTAATTCCTGCATCACGAAAGCTCTAAATTAAGATGCCAAATATTGGGAACGTCGGCGCGTTGGAACCTCGGCCGAACGTCGCGCCAACGTTGACCAACGTCCGCCTCGTGGTGGCCCCACGTCCCATGATCACTCGGGGGGGGCGGGGGGTAGAGCGAGTGGCTCGCAATCAGGGAGGTTGCGGGTTTAATTCCCGGTAGTGGGTTGACTGGTGTCAATCATCCTCCCCCGTCACTCGGGGGATGATAAAATGAGCACACCACCTAGGGGAGGAAGTCAACAGCGGTAGCCCTATTCAGAGAGACTCGGCCCGTCATAGGAATGTGGAATGTCCACCACTGGCTCAATGCTGTAAAAGGGTAAAAGGTGCAGCCCACACTTTGTTTGTTCCACCACTGCTGGCAGAAGGGGCCTGGATGCAGGCAAAGGTGGGATTGGCGGATCGTACAAGGATCACCACGTGTTGATGCCAACACCGACAGGAGTGATGAGTTGGTTGTCGTGGAAGGGAGTAGAGAAAGTAGGTTGAACGTGGGTGGTTGGTTTTCACCGGGCACTCTGCTTTCCTTTTGTTTGTTTTGGACCATGCCACATCGGGATGTTTGATAAATTCCATTGGAGGTTTGACCAAATTCCAGTGTGATGTTTGACCAAATTCCATAGAATGTTTCACCAATTCAATTGGATGATGTTTGACTCAATTCCAATTCCATCCATGAGTTTGTGGATTCACGTGAGCAGGAAACCGGAGAAAACCCCAACAGTACACGTACGAGATCGGTGCGTCTCAGGGCGAGTCAAAGATTCACCTCGTCGTGTGAAACGCAAAGTTTAAATTCGTCACGCCGCGCGATTGATTTCCCCGTGGTGCTCACCCGAAGTTCCATGGCTGAGATGTATCCGCTGTGATCAGTGTCGTACTTCCTCCAAATCTAAAGAGACACGCCACGAGGCACGTCGCCACAGTGTTACGCGGCATTGTCCGATAGCATTTGTTCGTACGAGAGAGACGAGAGAGACGAGGAGAGAGAGGCACGGCAAGATGGTCGTTGTTGTTTCCAGGCACCACGGTGGCTGGGAGATGTTAACTCCCTCGCCTGGTATGCAGGAGGTCGTGGTTTCAATCCCAGCCCTGACACCTGCTATAGATTTGGAGGTTGCATGTCTTCCTCTCATTATTATTATTATCACCACGGTGGCTAGGAGATGTTAACTCCCTCGCCTGGTATGCAGGAGGTCGTAGTTTCGATCCCGGCCCTGACACCTGCTGTAGATTTGGAGGTTGCATGTCTTCCTCTCATTATCATCATCATCACCACCGTGGCTAGGAGATGTTAACTACCTCGCCTGGTATACAGGAGGTCGTGGTTTCGATCCCACCCCTGCTGCTGTAAATTTGGAGTTTGCGTGTCTCTCTCTCCCATAGTCGCGTGGATTTTTTTCCCCTCGCACATTAAGAATCAACATCACGCGTTCAGAGTATTTGGCTGCTATAAATTTCCGGACGATAAGCCACTCCCCCGTTGAGCTTTCATTTGAGGCCAGGACACTTCTGAAAATAGAGCAGCACAGCTCAGTGTGCCTTACCTGCTAAAATTTTAAATCGTTTTGTTCAGTTTAATGACATCCACCTTCTAGCGGCAGTGCCGAAGGACGGCACGGCACATGAAGGGAGTGGGCGGCCAGAACCACGCCCGGCCGCCTTTGTCTCCCGAGTGGCGATATTCACACATCGCAACGGCCTCGGGGAGATGCAGGTCCGGATCAAATATTAGTCAGCTACATTGGCAGCCGTCAGCGGGACCGGATTCATAGCGCGGTGCGTTAACCACTGCGCCACCGCTCCCCCCCCCCCCTACGCGCGCACGCACACTGCGGAGATACAAAGACAAAGATCCCCCGTGTAGCCTCAACAGACTGTAGGGGCAAGTGCTGTTAGCGAGCACCTATGAAGGCCGGAACGTTACACGAGAGGATGGGTGGCCAAGCACCACGCCCGACCGCCTTTGTCTCCCAGTGGCGATGTTTACACACCGCACCCAGAACTCATTTGAGGCTGAGTCGACCTAGGGGAGGCCCAGGACCGGTTCAAATAATCGTCACTGGGTAGCCGGGTTCACAGCGCAGCGTAGCGCTACCCGCTACACCACCACGGAGATACACAAACATCGTCACGCGCATGAGCTCACAATGTAAAACAAAAATTAGTTTTTCTTTCACATTTCAAACATCTCCCTCTTTGCATACGAACGTGTCACGCACTTCCTCCTACCCCTTCATCCCTCTCGGGCGCTCCTGGGGCCAACTAAACCCCCCCCCACCACCACCTCTAACATCGAGAGCCAGGCGCTGTTTAATTAGAGACTCGTCCCTGCGAGCTCGTCAAGGTCCATCCACGGCTTCCAACGCAGCCCCCAAACCGGTCCCTGTTCATCACAAACCACGTCCGAGCCGTAGGGGCTCCGTTTAATAAAAAAATGACATTTGAATTATTAAAAAAAATAGATCGGCCCTGCTTATACCTTTCATTGCTTCTCTCGCCAGCGGCGCAGACCTCGGTTTAATTAATAGATCCACCTGTTGTTGTAAAA
The DNA here is from genome assembly GCA_018977245.1 of Lethenteron camtschaticum. NCBI lineage: Eukaryota > Metazoa > Chordata > Hyperoartia > Petromyzontiformes > Petromyzontidae > Lethenteron > Lethenteron camtschaticum. The sequence continues at coordinate 6,718,022 of MU249602.1, read as the reverse complement.
TATCTCATTTAATTCGCTCACTGCGTACGACTAATCGCTCGGCAAAAAACAAAATCCCGACTCGTTCCGATTTCCCTGATCCGCGCTTTGATTCTAGCCGCCGTTTGCGTTAGCTAATCGTCGCCATGATCTACCCACTGCTGGATGAAGGCCACCCCCCCAACACTTCCCAACGTTCCACCTCCACACCCCACCCCTTCACAAGCCATCATGATCTCTCAGTCTTGGAATGAAACAAAGACAAAGCTCCCCCGTGTGGCCTCAACGGACTGCTGGTGTCAAGTTGCTGTCAGCGAGCAGCGGCGCCGATCAAGGTCGGAGCGGCACAATCCACCCAAGCACCGCTCCGTCTCGCTCCTGCACACACACCAGCTGATCATCACCGCTCCATCTCCGCCGTGGACGTGTTTCTCGTAGAGCGCGTGTCCCTCCCTTGGTTGCCCCTCCGTCACATAGTCTCGACCATCGGCCGTAGTCCTGTGCCCTGCTCAAGCCCACAACTTTTTTCGCTGAGACTGTCAGCATGACGGCCTCTCACACTTGGTGGCGAGATGTTAACTACCTCGCTCGGTATACAGGAGGTCGTGGGTTCGACCACGACCCAGACGCCTGCTGCTGTATATTTGGGGTTTACGGTGTCTCTCTTGATTCCGGCTTTCCCCGCCACATTGAGGATTAACATCACGCGTTCAGAGTGTTTGGCTGCTATAACTTTCCACACGATAAGCCACTTCGTTGAGCTATCATTTGTGACCAGATTGTTTCTGAAAAATAACTACATTGCTCAGTGGGGCCTTACCTGGTAAAATAAAAAATTGTTTCATATTTTAGTTTATATAAAATTCCTGCGACTGGGTTTGCTGCGCAGCGCAAACCGCAATGCCACCACTCCACCGCCAATGCATTCATTATTTAAAGTCATTTGGCAAAGGAAAGGCTTATGATGAATTTAAATCAGCACAGTCAAGTGATTTGGCATGGAGTTGATCATTATACCACTTCATCCGCTCAGGCTCACGGCAATTTAACAAAATGTTAATCTCACGTAAAAAAAAAAAAACTACCAACAACAATTTATTTGGGTTAAGTGGTCGTACGCAAACAGATCACGCAAGTAACATGTGTGTCGTAAAACCCTCCTCCACCAGACACAGCAGGCAATGTATGAGGTTGTCACGTGAACAAAGGTGGCGTTGTACGGTACTACCGCCCCAGCTAAACTGAGTTGCTGGAGCCGTGGGGTGGTAAACATCGCCAAAGGGGAGACAGAATTGGGCCGAGCGTGGTTCTGGCCACTCACCCACCCCATCGTGTGCCGTGCCTACCCTTCATGTAGGTACATACATTAAACTTCTTTCACACCGTACGTAGCCAACAGCGCTAATCATCGGAGGTGCGGGGATGGACAGGAAACTAAACGCAAAAAAGCAGTTGCTAAAGAAATGAATGTTGTCAATCTAGACGATTATTTAAAAGTGCACAGTTCCCTGTGGCTTCCGAATATCTGAAGAGCGTTCCAGACGGCCGCAGAAGCGCATCTGAAAGCGCCCCGCGATGAAATGATCCCCTCTTTGTTCGATTGTTAGCTAAACGGCACTTGCCCCAACAGTCCATGAAGACTATACGGGGGGTCTTTGTCTTTTGACTGAGCGGCAACGTTGAGTGGGTGACTAATTGGCAACGTTGCCTCAACGTCGGCCGAACGTTCTTACCCCAACGTTTCCCTGGAGATCCGTGTTCACTGGTATTGGCCTGTGCTCATCCGAGATGCGCTGGAGCCGGGCCTGTCTACGGCACAGAACGCTCAGCGAATGATCGAATGTTCAGTCCAAGGCCGTAATTAAATGCCCCCCCCCCCCNAATATATTGCTATAAAATAGATTTCTGTTTATATGATTGTGGTTATGGTTGTACTTGGTGAATCCCTAATCTCTGCTATTGCATACAATGAAACAAGAAAAGGTAAATCAAAGAAAAACAGAGCAAATGTAATACAATACACTATTAGACATTATTATTAAAAATAAGTAAAAAGTCCATTCTATGCGTTAGTGATTTTTTCATATTTGAGGCAGGAAATGGCAGGAAATTCGTTTTCAAATGTAGATTTAGTTTCTGGGGGGGGGNACCCCACACCCCCTAGAAGATTTGCCCCCCCCNATGTTGACTCCATGGCTACGGCCTTGGTTCAATCCACTGCTGGATGGATGGGCGGCGGCGGGGGGCGGTGGGTGGCGAGGGGTGTGAAGCCGTCATTTGAACGCGCCGGTGACTTCGTCTCGCTTACCCTCATGAACTCCACGCTGCTGCCCAGTGGATTCTCACGACGGAAAAGCAGCAGGAAGTTCTCCTCCTCCGGAAGGATCATGTTCGCCACCTGCAACGGGAGCAACATCAGAAATCAGAGAGTTGAGTTTAGACTGCGGGAGAAATCCGATGAGCTGTAAAGCGCTTGATACTTCTTCTCGGTTCTTTCGGTAAAGTCACGTAGAATGGAAATAATAAAATAATACAAATAAAACATTAATAATTCTCACGACGTTTCGGCCACAACGCAAGCAGCCGTCCTCAGGTGAAACCAGGTCTGTCGAGGCGACGCTGTTTTATTTTATTATTTATTACTTTCCTTCTACGTGACTTTACCGAAAGAATCCCTGCAGTCACGAAAGCTTTAAATCGAAATCTTTCGGTAAAGTCACGTAGAAGGGAAGTAATAAAATAATAAAAATAAAACATAATAAAATTATTCTCACGACGTTTCGGCGCTGTCTCCCCGACAACCTGGTCTTCACCTGAGGACGGCTGCTTGCATTGTGGCCGATACGTCGTGAGAATTATTTTATAATGTTTTATTTTTATTATTTTATTATTTCCCTTCTACGTGACTTTACCGAAAGAACCAAGAAGATATCACACCGTGCTTACACGACTCGTATAAACCCAGGGAAACCAACTGCGCCTCATAATATCGCTTGTAAATTATGCGAATCTCTTAACGGCGGTCGCGTTAAAGTCAACAAATTGTCGTGGCCAGAGGCCCTTCTCCTCCTGCTGTGCCTAATTAGCCACCGCTCAAAACTCCCCACGCGTAGCCCACGAGGGAGAGAGACACGAGAACGACGACGATTAATATTAATAATTAATAATAATATAATAATAGTTTACAATGCTCATCCATCACACTTCACTTGCTTGAGCGGGCTCAACCGGCGCGTGGCGACCTCTGCTGAACCCGAATCTCCATAATTGTACAACATCCACCCCTCCTTCACTCACTCCCCACCAGTGTATCAACCACCACCATCACCCACACACAACTCATACACAGTGGCATACATTTAGTTGCTGCCTCGCACCGTCATCAACCACAAGAAGAGACAACAACGACAACAACAACAACCCACCACCACGATCTACGGTAGAATAACAATAGCGTTGTCACAGGTACCGTGATCCTCCAGATTACAGTCACGTGCCGATGTACGTCTTCCCCCCACTCCTACGTCGTTTCGCAATCACGCCGTCACTTGATCATCAACCAACGCCACTGCCCCATTTTGCCCGTAGCCTCTCAGCCGACCCCGTAACAAATAAAAAATAAATCTCTTTGTTTTTAACGTCGTTTCGATATTCGCGGTCGCTCATTTCTGTGAAAGCATCGACCTGCACTACCCCCGCTCGGCCGAGCGTAAACCGGATTCAATGCTGATAATTGTTTTTTCTACCCTTCTATCTGGCAACAAAACTGACACCTTTTTTACAAGGAGTCATGTTTGCATAGACCACAATACCTGCAGCCGTAATGCAAACATAACTCTGATAATGTATGCACTGTCCTTGAAGTTATTGGTCCACACCCGAGACAGCTTTCCTTAGAGCCTAGTCTCACATGGTGTTGGACCAGATGACGTCAAAAGACACACAACTCAAAGACAATGCACCATCAGAGTATGAGAGCTCGGGGTAACCATTTACACCATTGGAACCTCATTTGCCAGTAAAAAATATGATAATTGTTTTTTTACCCTTCTATCTGGCAACAAAACTGACACCTTGTTTTACAAGGAGTCATGTTTGCATAGACCACAATACCTGCAGCCGTAATGCAAAAAAAATAACTCTGATAATATGCACTGTCCTTGAAGTTGATTGGTCCACACCCGAGACAGCTTTCCTTTAGAGCTGTCAGGAAAAAAGAAAGCTGTCTCGGGTGTGGACCAATCAACTTCAAGGACAGTGCATATTATCAGAGTTATGTTTTTTTTTGCATTACGGCTGCAGGTATTGTGGTCTATGCAAACATGACTCCTTGTAAAAAAGGTGTCAGTTTNGTTGCCAGATAGAAGGGTAAAAAAACAATTATCATATTTTTACTGGCAAATGAGGTTCCAATGGCGAATTCAATGCTGTCGACATGGAATCCGCATTTTGCCGTTTCTGCCTTGCTCGTGGCCTGCCAGGGCACTGCGGGCATCCCCGACGCCCCACGGGATGGCGGATCAACGTCGGTGTGGCACTGGCGAAGCGGCGAAGCCATCAGCTCCGGGTTGGTCAGGTGAGGCACCCATCCTATGATTTGTCTCGCACGGTCACACCTGGAGGCTATGATGATAACACTGTGTTCCTGGGTAGTAAGTGTTATTTCATAATTGCTTCTGCCTCAAAGGTACAGAAAATCGCTGTTATTCCCCACAAACTTTGCTTTTGTAACCAGGACATTGATATTTTGAAATGTATCTATTTTCAATGAGAAAACGGGTTCGATTCCCGCTCACGGCCAACACCGGTGACGATTATCCGAACCGGTCCTGGGCCTCTCCTAGGTCGACTTGGCCTCAAATGAGTACCTGGTGCAGCCTGTAAACATCGCCACTGGGGAGACAAAGGCGGCCGGACGTGGGTGGCACAGGCCACCCAACCCCTCGTGTGCCGGCCTTCATAGGGGCTACTCGCGAACAGCACTTGCCTCCAAAGTCCGTTAAGGGGTCGTCCATAAATGACGTCACGCGATTTTGGACGATTTTTTACCCCCCCCCCCAAAAAAACATGCTTCAAATCGCTTTAAACTATTGTCATTGTAGTGCGTATTTAATGTGGCGCTGCACTCTGATGTTGTAGGAGAAAAAAGTCTATTTAATGAAGTAGAACGTGTTGTCTATATTTATTTAAAGTTGCGCATTTTGATGTGACGTCACATTTCTCAAACCCCCCCCCCNACTCTCGTCACACATCGTCACAAATGTCTGACCCCCCACCCAGGTGCGTGACGTCATTTATGGACGGCATCTAAGGCTATACGAGGGAGGGGGGGGCAACTTTATATTTTGTGAAGACCAGATTTGTAATAATGAACGGCATCATTGTTGTACAAAGAACATCTTGCAACCCGCTGGAGTACAATGGCAGCCATGACCTCAGGACCACGCGAACACCTCCAATTACCACCTCGCTATCATTATTATCATTAACGTTGTCCCCTTGAGTGGAGAGAGATGAACCCTTTTCACTTTAGAGACAATTACAATTCATCAAAGTGAAAATTCGCTTTTTATTTCCCGCGAACTTTGACCCCCCAGCGATGTAATTTTTTTTTTTTAATCTGCGTCGTTTTTTTCGAGCTCGTGCTGCTGCCACATTTCTCCGCCGCGTGCCGCGGTGTGACGTCGCGTGTGACGTCGCTTGTGACGTCACGCGTGACGTCGCTTGTGACGTCACGCGTGACGTAGCGTTCGCTCTCAAAGAGAGGGGGCGGGGTGGACGACTCGGGGGCGTCGCAAGAAGAAGCCGCGGACGGACGGGGAAGGCAGTTTCCCGAGCTCTGCGATCCTCTATTAATGTGCCAACTCGCACCCACGCGTGCCAGTTGGCGCACGGAGGCTCGCCCGCAGCTTTGCCGTGCCGCCGCCTTCTCCCGGCGAGCCGGGGAACGGGCACCTCCGTAGACTCGCACGTTGTGAACGGAGATTCGCGATATTTGTGCGCGGTCATCCACTAACCCTCGCTGCTGCTGCTGCTGCTGCCGCTTCCGCAGCGCTGAATCGGCAGGCAGGCCACGCGCGTGGCGTGGCCACCGGAAGACGAGGGCGAGTTTTGCCGGGGCGGGCGATTACGAACGGAAGAAGCAACGAGTAACAGCTGATTATACACGGCGCTTCAAAAAAATGGTAACACTTACATGGGACCATTGGAACCTCATTTGCCAGTAAGAAATATGATAATTGGTTTTTTACCCTTTTATCTGGCAACAAAACTGACACCTTTTTTACAAGGAGTCATGTTTGAATAGACCACAATACCTGCAGTCATAATGCAAACAAAAACACAACTCTGATAATGTATGCACTGTCCTTGAAGTTGATTGGTCCACACCCGAGACAGCTTTCCCTAGAGCCTAGTCTCACATGGTGTTGGACCAGATGACGCCAAAAGGCGCCCAACTCAAAGACAATGCACCATCAGAGTATGAGAGCATTATGACTGCAGGTATTGTGGTCTATGCAAACATGACTCCTTGTAAAAAAGGTGTCAGTTTTGTTGCCAGATAGAAGGGTAAAAAACAATTATCACTCACATGGAAAAAATAACGGATAATACACTGTAACATGATAACAAGTGAATATTGATGGCTTCAAAAAGAGTCTCCATTTTGTTCGCCATCGTCGTCACCACGTGCCTGGAATCTTCTCGAGGTCGTCTACAGAGTCCCATTTCTCGTGGTATTTGTTGCAAATCCTCAGAAGTGTGAACAATTTTTTTTGAAGCACCCCTGTAGATCTTCTTGGTTCTTTCGGTAAAGTCACGTAGAAGGGAAGTAATAAAATAATAAAAATAAAACATAATAAAATAATTCTCACGACGGGTTTTCATTCAGACGCTGTCTACCCGGCAGACCTGGTCTTCACCTGAGGACGGCTGCTTGCGTTGTGGCCGAAACGTAGTGAGAATTATTTTATTATGTTTATTTTATTATTTTATTACTTCCCTTCTACGTGACTTTAACGAAAGAACCAAGAAGAGAAATCCCTGCAGTCACGAAAGCTTTAAATCGAAACACCCTGTAGAATTCAGTTCCTGCAGAAGCTCCAGCGCGCGGGGCTTGAAACGTCGGACATCGACACACATCGGAGAGTTTGCGGGTGTCTGGTAGTCCGCTACGCGATCGTTTCGCTCCAAGCACCCTGTAAAATTCAGTTCCTGCAGAAGCTCCCAGCGCGCGGGGTTGAAACGTCGGACATCGACACACACCGGAGAGTTTGCGGGTGTCTGGTAGTCCGCTACGTGATCGTTTCGCTCCGGAGGGCGGCAGAAAAAAAACACACGCGGGGATGCGATTTGCATTCCGATTTAAATAACCAAATTATTACCAACAGCTGTGAGCAAGCTACTTAAGAGGCCACGTGATTGATGTTCCAAATGTAGCCTCTCAATGCTTGGCTGCATGCGTTCTAATTACAGTGAGGCTCGCACAGACCCATTCATTCTTCACAAAAGACAAAGATCCCCATATAACCTTTGGGGCGCTACGGTGGAGAGATGTTAACTCCTCGCCTGGTATGCAGGAGGTCGTAGGTTCGATCCCGACACTGATGCCTGTTGTTGTATATTTGGAGTTTGCGTGTCTCTTCATCATCACGGTGGCGAGATGTTAACTACCTCGCCTGGTATGCAGAAGGTCGTGGGTTCGATCCCGACCCTGATGCCTGTATATTTGGAGTTTGCGTGTCTCTCTCCCTGGGACGTGGATTTTTCTCCGTCCTCTTTTAGAAACACACGTTTAAAGTATTTGGCTGCTATACATTTCCACGTGATAAGCCACTTCGTTGAGCTATCATTTGTGGCCAGATCGCTTCTGAAGAAGAGCTCTGTAGCTCAGTGGGCCTTAGCTGGTCAAATAAAAAATAGTAGTAACAGATTAGGGCAAGTGACATTCGCGATCAACTATTAAGGCCAATGGCACACAAGAGGGTGGGTGGCCAACACCACGCCTAGCCGCCTTTGTCTCCCCAAAGCTGATGTTTACACACCGCACCGGGTAGTCATTTGAGGCCGAGTCAACCTAGGGGAGGCCCAGGGCCGGTTCAGATCATTGTCACTGGTGTTGATTGTCGTCAGCGGGAATTGAACTCGGATCACCGGATTCGTAACGCAGCGTGCTAACCACTGCACACCGCTCCCCACATTCAACACACACACACGAACACACACACACGCGCGCCCTCATACCTAAGACACAGTGCGTGGGAGGGATATCACAAAAAGTAATACCTCCTACATTATTAAATCAATAACATTTTATTTATTTGGCGGGACCCGTGGTGGTGGCGCTACAGGCAGCGCTCGGCGCATCTCGCGGCGAACCCGGCGACCCGAGCTCAAATCTATTCCCGGCCTCGGCTGACATCGGCCGATGTCAGAACCAGTTTCGGGCTATTCCCCCTCCCCACTTCGCCATGGTGCAACGACCAGCGTGGTGAAGTATGGTCAAACAACACCCTTGGCGACCCGCACTGGACCGGCGCTGCTTGGTCAAGCAACACTGTCCAGCAGTAGATCTAAATACGGGTCCGTGAACTCTTCCTCTGCCGCCCGTCCAAACGGCAAAGCGTGGATCTTGCCAACACTCGCACACGCCTGCGTCTCCTCGTGCGCCCGTCTGCGTTTCTGAAAGTAAGCGGCCGTGCGATGGGAGAGCAGCAGTTCTAAGTGGGCCACGCGACGCCGACAATCCCAACTCGCGAAAAAAAATGTCTGGGTCCACGGCCCCGTGGTGGCGAGACTCCGAAACGCGGACGCCGTTGGGAAGGTCGGTCAAATGGTCCTCCGCGGTGGTCGTCATCGTCGGATGAAAAGCCTGCCCCAGGTCGCAGTCCGATCTCTCTCCGTCTCGCAATCCCGCGGCGCGACAATTCACCCAGACGCCTGCACGCGGTGATATAGGGTGGGTGTTTTTGGGGTTAAATCGCGTAAATATAAATGCGTCGTTAGACCCGCCGATGTTGTGGATTTGCTCTCCAACGCGCCGGTGCGCTGTACTCGTAACGAATTGGCACGTTCTGTCCACGCGACAAACCTTACTAAGTGTCGGGTGGTGGCGGGTTTAACGACACATATTTACGCGATCTAACCCAAAAAAAACAACCTATAGTATGGATGATATTGGTCGCGAAAGCCTACTGTGTATTAAACTGACCTACACACGAGCTGATTAATTCATTCCATTTCCCTGCTTGCGACGTCCTCTTGACATGACCACGAATTAATATCTAAAGTGTCTGCATCATTTAATAGCAATGTTACGAATTAAATTACAAATGAATAACTTCCATTTCAGATCGCGCCGTTCGGTCAAAAGATCGCCTCGCCCCTGTACACGTGAATATTTCAGCACTGTCAATGAACAAAAAAGTTAAAATTATTAAATGCTACACCAGACGAAAAAGAAATATATTGATACAATATATTATATAAAAAAAACCCCAATAGATTATTTTAGGGCATTCCTGATGCTCACTCGTGTCAGGGATTAATGTCAGACAAGTCTGTGCATGTCAGCGATGTTATACGATGTCCTCACCCGGCACACCACGTCCAGTATACATCTCGTGATGGCTGTGGCTTCTACTTAGTCACGTGCCACCTACTGCAGTCTACCGGCGACATGACGAATATTCAGGAATAAATTAATCCCAAACGCTGTACGTAATTATAGGTGGCACCATAACAGTAATCATCTGTCTGTTGTCTGGCTGTGTTTTTATGCGTGCGTGTGCAGATTCATGCGTGTGTGTGTATATGCATTATGTATGAGTGTAGTGGTTAGCGCGCTGCACTACTAACCCGGCGACCCGAGTTCGATTCCCACTCATGGCCAACATCGGTGACGATTATCTCAACCGATCCTGTGTCTCCCTAGGTCGACTCGGTCTTAAATGAGTACCTGCTGCGTTGTGTAGACATCATCACCGGGGTGGTGTTGTCCACCATCCCTTCGTGTGCCGTACCGCCCTTCATAGGCATTCGCGAACAGCACTTGCCCTAATAGTCTGTTAAAGGCTATACGGCGAACCTTCGTCTTTGCCGTGCATCTGTGCACGCACGCGCGCGTGTGTGTGTGTGACAGTCGTGGGGAGCAGAGGTGGTGAATCTGCCAGTCATTTCTGTCAATTACCTGGGCCTGCCCACGACCTCGCGCCAGCGAGCCCTCTTCCGACGGGGAGGTCACGGCCCAGTGGTGCCGCGCTCGCCGCTTGTTGCCGAGTTGACGATGCCGAATCCGTCGACCCGCCCCCCCCCCCCCCACCGCCGCCGGTTACTACCGCGGCGCTGTGCAATCGCACGAAAACGTTTCTACTGCGCGCCGTCTTGGTTCACGGCGGACGCTAAAGAACGCCGCGACGTCTTTCGGTCGAGAGCGCCGGGGACCACCGTGTGCCAATAAATAATTAGATGCATAAATACGCCGCAAATGTACTCAACTGGGATCACACACGGGAATCATCGCGCCCGACCAGCAGACCGACGCATAGGGACAGCTGCCACGGGGGTGCCCCTAGGCTAGGTCACAGAGCACCGATCATCCTCCGCGACTGGCAGGCCGAAGCCCCAGGTGGTCACTTTTGCAAATATGGCCCCGTCCTGGTCTCTTGAGTTCTCACCTGGTTAAACAAAACTGTGAAGAAACAAGAAACTGCACCTAGCCTGGCACACGCACTGTGGTGACGCCACCGCCACTTAGACGCGAATGGTCCCCTCTTGTGTTGTCTATGCGGAATTTGCCTTTAGCCATCGGTCTGTTCACGGTGTGCTGACGCGCCTGTGTGTGTTGGGGAGCAGTGGCGCAGTGGTTAGCACACTGTGCCACAAGTCCAGCCAACCAGGTTTGATTCCTGGCCACGGCTAACATCAGTGGCGAGCGATACCTGAACCAGAACTGGGCTTCCCCTCTTACCAATTCATATATAGCGTGCGTACAATTTGGTTCAATCAAAAAACACTGCAATGGAAAAAAAAATCAGTTCATGATTTGAATCTCCACAGCGCGTGGCGACGTACGCTCACACAGCACCCCATGACCGATGTGGTTCGAGAAGGGTTCGTGGAGCACCACGCAGATGGGTTGTGAAACTCCCTTCCGTGGACGTCGTGAAGGAGTCGCAAGGAGTTCGGCGGTTCGGGCGAGCGGACCAATTCGCCAACTGTTTCCATCCGTACGTGGGGGATCGAGCATTGCCCCCTCTCGCAAGGCCGATGGGTTTTCTCCAGGTGCCCGGTTTCTTCCCCACTTGTATTATCAGCAAGACTCCTCATTAATCGGCGAGCGGACCAATTCGCCAACTGTTTCCATCGTACGTGGGGGATAGAGCGTTGCCCCTCTCGCAAGGCCGATGGGTTTTCTCCGGGTGCCTCGGTTTCTTCCCCACTTGTATTATCAGCAAGACTCCTCATGAATCGGCGAACGGACCAACTCGCCAACTGTTTCCATCCGTACGTGGGGGATAGAGCGTTGCCCCTCTCACAAGGCTGATGGGTTTTCTCCGGGTGCCCCGGTTTCCTCCCCACTTGTATTATCAGCAAGACTCCTCATTAATCGGCGAGCGGACCAATTCGCCAACTGTTTCCATCCGTACGTGGGGGATCGAGCGTTGCCCCTCTCGCAAGGCCGATGGGTTTTCTCCAGGTGCCCCGGTTTCCTCCCCACTTGTATTAGCGGCTGAAAATATCATACGAATAGAAACCCGGCGAAGCGGCAGCAGGACCCTGATGAAAGAAAGTTCCAGGGCTCAGTGTGGCTCCCCTGGATAAAGAAGTGAATGATTTAGAATGTATTGCCATTCACCAGTGGATTCACAATAATACTTTCATTTGATGTAGCGTAATTCATGCCAACAGCATCCCACAACGCTGAACATTAATTGTATATTAACCAAATCCCATATTACAGCCACTGCCGAGCGAATTAAATCCTTACTGCTGAAGTATGGGAATTGACGGCAGGAACTTCTTGACGGGAACACACTTTTTATTAAATCTTTACGTGTCAAAATACAACGTGTGGTCTCCTTTCTTCCGACTTCACACTCCACTAATCTCGTGTAAACTCTAGGCCTCTGGCTACACACGATACCCGTTACTCGTGTAGACCCTATGCCTCTGGCTACACAATACACTCGACTCGTGTAGACCCTACGTCCCTGGCTACACACACTGCATTCGGCTCGTGTAGACCTTATGCCTATGGCTACACACACTACACTCGCCTCTGGGTTACACAGAGTCCCGGTCCCGTTAGGACAGCGGGACTAGGTACCGCAGGGCCCTAGGTCTTCATCCCCGTCTTCATTCTTCGCTGGTTACACACTGCCCTTACGCCTGTGTGCATCCCCTTTTATAGCCCTGCTCACGAGAGACGGAGCTGATTCGGACGTCGACGTGAGCATCGTTCCTTAGTGAACCAATCACGACGCACTCTCTCTACGATCCGTTTTCCCCATCGCGTGTTAACACTACTCCACCAATCACACCGCGCTGCCACCCGATCACTCCCTCTCAGCGCGTCACCGGCCCACAGCCAATCAGTACCCNGTAACCCACGACCCGCGCTGACCCTGATCCTCCACCGTCAGCGCGCGTCACCACCTACACAGCCAATCATTACGCGCTGGCATACGATCTCTAATCCCAGCGCGTATCACCTCTACACTGCTACTACACTGAAATCAGAAGTGAATAAACGACTTAGGAAATGGCACCACAACAAAGTGAACAAACAACGACAGAAAGTTTCCACAACAAAGGAATCGTTCCATTAGGATTGACAAAGGGCTGTCAAAATAACACCTTCGATTCAAAATACGCAAAACGCGTTTTGTGTATAGTTCGGGAACTGAACTCATTTCCAGACGACTGCATTGCATAACCTCCGATTAGCAAGGTTGGCTAGGTACGGTGCGAAAGAAGTTCAACATACATACATACGAATCATTGCTCTGCCGTGGCCATTCTGAACCCCTACTCCTAGAGAGAGTGCATCTGTTTTGTTAAACTAAGCACCGTAGCTTTGATCCAGAATCTCGCCAGTCTGGTTCAGTGTCTCACACTCTCACACGTGGCCATCCTGAACCCTACTCCTAGAGAGAGTGCATCTGTTTTGTTAAACTAAGCACCGTAGCTTTGATCCACAATCTTCGCGAGTCTGGTTCAGTGTCTCACACTCTCACACGTGGCCATCTGAACCCCTACTCCTAGAGAAGCGCATCTGTTTTGTTAAACTAAGCACCGTAGCTTTGATCCAGAATCTTCGCGAGTCTGGTTCAGTGTCTCACACTCTCACACGTGGCCATCCTGAACCCCTACTCCTAGAGAAGTGCATCTGTTTTGTTAAACTAAGCACCGTAGCTTTGATCCAGAATCTTCGCGAGTCTGGTTCAGTGTCTCACACGTGGCCATTCTGAACCCTACTCCTAGAGAGAGCGGATCTGTTTTGTTAAACTAAGCACCGTAGCTTTGATCCAGAATCTCGCAGTCTGGTTCAGTGTCTCACACTCTCACACGTGGCCATTCTGAACCCCTACTCCTAGAGAGAGCGCATCTGTTTTGTTAAACTAAGCACCGTAGCTTTGATCCAGAATCTCGCGAGTCTGGTTCAGTGTCTCACACTCTCACACGTGGCCATCCTGAACCCCTACTCCTAGAGAGTGCATCTGTTTTGTTAAACTAAGCACCGTAGCTTTGATCCAGAATCTCGCGAGTCTGGTTCAGTGTCTCACACGTGGCCATTCTGAACCCTACTCCTAGAGAGAGTGTATCTGTTTTGTTAAACTAAGCACCGTAGCTTTGATCCAGAATCTCGCCAGTCTGGTTCAGTGTCTCACACTCTCACACGTGGCCATCTGAACCCCTACTCCTAGAGAGAGCGCATCTGTTTTGTTAAACTAAGCACCGTAGCTTTGATCCAGAATCATCGCGAGTCTGGTTCAGTGTCTCACACGTGGCCATCTGAACCCCTACTCCTAGAGAGAGTGCATCTGTTTTGTTAAACTAAGCACCGTAGCTTTGATCCACAATCTTCGCGAGTCTGGTTCAGTGTCTCACACGTGGCCATTCTGAACCCCTACTCCTAGAGATGTATCTGTTTTGTTAAACTAAGCACCGTAGCTTTGATCCAGAATCTTCGCGAGTCTGGTTCAGTGTCTCACACGTGGCCATCTGAACCCTACTCCTAGAGAAGTGCATCTGTTTTGTTAAACTAAGCACCGTAGCTTTGATCCACAATCTCGCGAGTCTGGTTCAGTGTCTCACACGTGGCCATTCTGAACCCCTACTCCTAGAGAGAGTGTATCTGTTTTGTTAAACTAAGCACCGTAGCTTTGATCCAGAATCTCGCAGTCTGGTTCAGTGTCTCACACTCTCACACGTGCCATTCTGAACCCCTACTCCTAGAGAGAGCGCATCTGTTTTGTTAAACTAAGCACCGTAGCTTTGATCCAGAATCTTCGCGAGTCTGGTTCAGTGTCTCACACTCTCACACGTGGCCATCTGAACCCCTACTCCTAGAGAGAGCGCATCTGTTTTGTTAAACTAAGCACCGTAGCTTTGATCCAGAATCTTCGCGAGTCTGGTTCAGTGTCTCACACGTGGCCATCTGAACCCCTACTCCTAGAGAGAGCGCATCTGTTTTGTTAAACTAAGCACCGTAGCTTTGATCCAGAATCATCGCCAGTCTGGTTCAGTGTCTCACACTCTCACACGTGGCCATTCTGAACCCCTACTCCTAGAGAGAGCGCATCTGTTTTGTTAAACTAAGCACCGTAGCTTTGATCCAGAATCATCGCCAGTCTGGTTCAGTGTCTCACACTCTCACACGTGCCATTCTGAACCCCTACTCCTAGAGAGAGCATCTGTTTTGTTAAACTAAGCACCGTAGCTTTGATCCAGAATCATCGCCAGTCTGGTTCAGTGTCTCACACTCTCACACGTGGCCATTCTGAACTCATTGAGAGAGAGAGAGACCACACCGGGGCTCGAACCCAAAACTCGGTGGTGCTGGCTCCGTGTCTCTGACACGGCCATTATGTTTTATTTGGCCATTATAACCTCATTAAGAAAGTGAGAGAGAACCCAGACCCTGGTTAGCAGTTTCCTGTCCGACAACAATCTATTACATTTCGATTTGAAGCTTTCGTGACTGCAGGGAGTCATCTTCTTGGTTATTTAGGTAAAGTCACGTAGAATGGAAAAAATAAAATAATAAAAATAAAAAATTATTTTATGTTTTATTTTATTATTTTATTTAAAAATAAAACGAAATTTTATTATGTTTNATTTTTATTATTTTATTATTTCCATTCGACGTGACTTTACCGAAAGAAAAGAAATGAATCTAAATCTCAAACAATCTGGGTTCCGAAAAAAACAGCACCACATCTGCTGCATTAGACATCTCTAAAGAAGCTTGACTCAATTTATCACTCGGCCTTAAGATTTGCATTGAACTGCCCATATAGGACTCACCACTGTGATCTCTACATTGGGTCAAACTTAACATCTTAATGTTCGACGGCTTGTGCACCAGATCTTATTTATTCACGATGCACTTACAAAAAATCCGCAAATACCTGCTGGATCTCCTCTCTGTTTCGAAGAACAAATGTGACCTAAGGTCTTCGCTCATTTACCAGCTTCACATTCCTATTGCGTACAAATACTGGAGGAAGGGCCTTTGCTATTGAGGCCCCCAAGGCTGGAATGCAATTGCCAATAAACTTCAACTTGAATCACTACCTATGAGATTTCACTCAAAACTGCTCTAGAGGAGTTGTACACCCCTAGCTGCCACTGCTATTCAGTGGCCTAAATCAAATGTTTCGTTCGGATGACGCTGCAACATATGATCTTTTTTGACTCGTCTGATCTTTAAAGGTGCATTTGAAAATGTTGATACTCCTACTGATGCTCCTGCTATTGTGGAGTGACTCATGCAGCCAGCTATGGCTACAGGGTTTGGTGGTACATGTTGTTTGNCGTTTATTGTGAAATTCGGTCACAGTTCCATGACACTGTTACATTCTTATGGCTTTATTTTGATTTCGAAACGTTTTTTGGTTTGGCCATGTTTGTTGTAGTAGGAATAAGAATTGTGACTTTAATCTAAGTTGTCTTGTGGTTGTTGTTGTTTGACTTGCATCCCACTGGGATTTTTGCACAGCGTTGGTGTACGGTGCTTTTTTCTGGAAGATGCAGTTTTTTCCTGGATTTTTCTGTTTGTGCAAAGTCACTTTAAAATGTTTTCTTGTTCATGTTTTAGTTTTTTGCGGTTGCACCCGATTCAAGAGCCGAATGGCTCACAGGGCTATACAAATAAATGAAACTGAAAACTGAAACTGGGTTGGGACCCAGGGTCTCAATACTTCTGGCTCAGTGTCTCTGACACGGCCATTCCGAGCCTCATTACGCAAGACACAGAGACACGAGACTGACTTTGGGCTTGAACCCAAGTCAGCATCTCTGTGTCACGGCAAACACACAGAGACTCGTCTAGACAAACTACGGGAGGGGGTGGTGGTGGTGGTGGTTGAGGAGTACGACCGCTCTCGTTGAACAACATTTTTTTAAACAAAGAATGGAAATTCCGAAAGCACGAGTTCACCTCTTGCAGCTGCAGCTTGCCATCGGACGTGACGTCGTAGATCTCCATGAACCTGCTCTTGACGTCGTACAGCTCCTTGTCGCCAAGGTCGTCTGCGGAGGGAACGCGCCAAGCGGTCACGTGCATCGAAGCGCTCATTTTGCACAACGGCGAACGCACAAGTGCGGTCTAGCAGCGACCGCGGTGGCGCGATATTAATTTCAACGACCTCGCCTGGTGTGCAGGAAGTCGTGGGTTCGATCCCGACTCTGACCGCCTGCCGTGTATTTGGAGTTATTGTCTTTGAGTTGCGCGGCCTTTTTGCGTCATTTGGTCCAACGCCATGTGAGACTAGGCTCTAAGAAAAGCTGTCTCGGTGTGGACCAATTTCAAGGACAGTGCATACATTATCAGAGTTATCAGAGTGTGTTTTTGTTTGCATTTCGACCGCAGGTATTGTGGTCTATGCAAACATGAGTCCTTGTAAAAAAAAGGTGTCAGTTTTGTTGCCAGATAAAAGGGTAAAAAACAATTATCATATTTTGCTACTGGCAAAGGAGGTTCCAATGGAGTTTAGTTTGAGTTTAAACGTGGAACTCGGTTGCAAAGCATAACAAGACGTTGTGGAATCATCATCATCATCATCTCCATCATCATCAAAGTACTAATTTATTTCAAAGGTGCTCGAACAAGAGTCACCTTGCAGTAGTTTCTCAACAGCTAAAATTCATTTTTCACAAATAAGCGGCGCTACTCAGACGTCGTGGAGAAAAATGCATACCATTAGCGGCATTAATCAACGTTTAGCGGTGCACTGCACTTAAACTAAACAATTTCTTTTTTATTTTACCACGTAAGGCCCTAATGAGGTCTGTAGCTCTTTTTTTTCAGAAGCGACTTTGCACAAATGATGTCTCAACGAAGTGGGCTCATCATCATCATAATCACGTGGGAATTTATAGCAGCAGCGAATTACTCTAAACGCGTGGTGATGTTGATTCTAAACGTGGAGGGGAAAAACCGGAGGACCAGGGTAAAAATCCACGCGACCACGGAGAGAGAGAGACGCAAACTCCAAATATACAGCAGCAGGCGTCAGGGTTGGGATCATCATCATCTTCTTGGTTCTTTCGGTAAAGTCACGTAGAAGGGAAGTAATAAAATAATAAAAATAAAACATAATAAAACAATTCTCACGACGTTTCGGCCACAACGCAAGCAGCCGTCCTCAGGTGAAAACCAGGTCCGTCGAGGCGACAGAGTCTGAATGAAACAGCACACGAGCTTGGAGCATATATATAAGCTGGGCGCATTGACAAAGGAATTTGCATATCAACAGGAATTTAGCATATTTATGGGAAATGCAGGAATGTAATTAGTACTGCATATGCATGTGCATTATGCAGGATTAACAGCATCAAAGGGAGCTGTAGTTACTGCTGCTGCAGTAGTTGCTGCTGCTGCTGCAGTTTCTGCTGCTGCTGCAGTTGCTGCTGCTGCTGCAGTTGCTGCTGCTGCTGCACTTGCTGCTGCTGCTGCACTTACTGCTGCTGCTGCACTTGCTGCTGCTGCTGCAGTTGCTGCCTTATCCATTTTAATATAACACTATGTATTATTCTACCCACCCTAATGTGTATCATACTGCTATATGTTTACTGTACAATTACGACACCATACATTACTCTGCACACTGCACCATGCCAGTGAGTGGAACGCGGTCTGAAAGTCACCGTTAACGTGAACACAATCAGTTAAGATCCGAAATGGTTTATTACGTCCTTCCAATGATTGCTAAGCCAGAATCCATCTTCTCGGTTGAAATTGTCTCTGTGTTTGTATATGTGGATCGCCTCATGAACGAATCTCTCATGATAGCCAGATGGCTTGCAGAGAACCTCTGTCTTGGAGAAGTCAATGTCATGTGAGCCCACTGAATTGTAACAGTGATCTGCCACGGCTGAGGTGTTTGTCCTACCGTGTTTCAGGTCTGCCTTATGTTCACGGATGCGGTCCGAGACATGTCGTTTGGTTTCTCCAATGTAACTGCTACCACAGAGGCAACTTAGTTTGTAGACGCCAGGGTACTGTATGTCTGGAACCACATCTTTTACAGACGGGACCAGATCACGGATTTTATGTACTGTGTTGAATCGGACCTGGATCTTGTGTTTAATCAGGATTTTGGAGATCTTTTTTGTGACCCCAGCAATGTAGGGTAAGGTGATGGTCTTGAAAGGCTCCTCAACAGGATCCTTCTTGATGGTTGGAGTGATGGCTTTGCGGATTGTGTAGTCGGAGTAACCATTAGCCTTAAGAGCTTGGCGTACGTGTTTGAGTTCACTGGATGGTTATTCGGAGATGCATTGGGCTCTATGATTAGAGTCTTGATGAGGGATTCTTCTGGAGGATGTGGTGGGAATCCGGTTTTAGTACATCCGTGGGGTGGCTTTCCTGTAGACAGAGTGCTCATTGAACCATCAGGTCCCTTTTGATTAGGACATAAAAAGGGTAGTTTGCCATCATTTTCGACTTCCATGGTGAATCTGATGGCTGGGTGTAGGAATTGATTGGTGAGAAATTGGTCTAGAGCAGCCGGCCATGTGGCAGATGACAAAAGGTCGTCTACGTACCTCTTCCATAAGGTCGGGCGTAGAGTGCAGTCGGATGGCGTGTCTCAAATTTCTCCATGAAGATGTTGGCTACAACCGGAGATAGGGGGGAGCCCATTGGGGTGCCCCAATTTGCTTGTAGAAGGTCCATTCCAGGTGAAGATGTATTGGTTAAGCAGTCACCAGGGGGGTACCCCAGCATTCAGTCCTTGATGAACCAAGTCTTCAATGATTGCGATGGTGTCAGGCACAGGCATGGTGCAAGGAACACATCAAAATAACGCGTCGTCTGGGGACAGGAATCCCCTTGATTGTGATACACAGTAGAGTTTAGTACTGCAGAGTGGTTTTTCCAGTGAAAGGCCGTAATTTCGGACAAAAAACGAGCCAGTTGTAAGTGGGGGAGTTGAAGTAAGAGCAATGGGAGAAGAGGTGTATCTTCTTTAGTATCTTTGGCAGCCGTACAACTTCTGCTGCAGAAGTTTCAACAGAACTGTTTGGTCTGATAATTAATGCGTTGAAGCAGAAATGATGTTGTTGGTTTTGGAGACGAGGCTGTTGGTGGGGTTTCTTTTTATTTTGTATAGCTGCCATCGTGAGTAGTTCTTGAATTTTGTTGTTGTATTCTATTTTCCATGATGACAGTGGCTTGCCTTTGTCGGCGTGAGAGGATGTTTTATTATGTTTTATTTTATTATTTTATTACTTCCCTTCTACGTGACTTTACCGAAAGAACCAAGAAGATGACAGTCACGAAAGCTTTAAATCGAAATCATCATCATCATCAAAGTATTTACTTGAAAGGTGTTCGAACAAGAGTCAGTGTGCAGTGGTTTTCCCAACAGCTTACCTGTCAACCCATACGGTTCACCGCGTATTTTTCTACGGGGAAATTGAGTCTGCAGGTCTACACGGCGTACAACCGTTTCAATACGGGCAAAACAAATTGTTTTGTCCATTTCCGTGTGTTTCTCCCTTGTGATGGGACTTTGTAGGATGAACGTTGAGATTTATACGAAGCACGGGGCGACCAAGGTCTGAATGTGGTCTGTATTAAGGCAGGCAGCTGATAAGTGCTCACGAGGTATGCAACAGCCACATTTCACAGATAAGAGGAGTGGAGACAAATACATCCCATTAGCCGCGTTTCGTCACCGCTTAGCGAAGCGTCGCACTGGAACTGGCCACGATTGTCAGCTCATTGAAGCGGCTCACCGTGCGGAGATTTAAATCAGCTAAATTCTCGTTTGGCGCCGGTTGGATTCCATCTCCCGGCGCGGCAGCAAACACAATGGTGGTGGGGGGGGNCTACGTTTATTAAATCTCCCTCCCCTTGCCCTCTGTCCACCCAGCAGCGAAATCGGCCACAGCCGCAGTCAGCCGATGACCAGGAGCCAGTGTGGCTGGCTCCGACCACCCTTCCAAGGCACGTGACCGGCGTGGAAAGCGAAGGCCGACATCAAAGGGACCCTTCACAGCCGAGCTCCCACGAGTGGAATGGCAGCGCATCTTCCACCGGCAGTGACACGAGCGAGGCTGTTGCAGGGCTGCTCCTTCACCTCGCACCTTACCCCCCCCCGCCACCTCCATTGCCCTCGCCCAACACACTCGTACAGTTATTCCAATTTGGCTGTCGGCGTCGCCGTTGTCACGGGTGACCGATGCGTTCGTTTGGGCTCTCCCACCGAGCGGGAGCATCTCCCCTCGTTAGAGGGCGGCCTCCCTCGGTGGTGGCCGTGGGAGGAGGAGGAGGGGGAGGGGGGCAGGAGGGGTCGATGTCTTGAACTCCTCCATTTAATTGCCCTCTCCACCACTCCTCAAGGTTTCGACAGCTTCCACGCGCACCCCCTCGCCCTGCAGAGACGTCAGCCTCACGGCGAGCCGACCAGGTTTACTTGTTGTATGTTATAAGCACGTGTCTACAAAGCTGTTCTCCTGTAACGCGATGATAAATGTATTGTAGGGAACAGGTTTTTTTTTTATATATCACGCGGATGCGAATTGGGTATAACGCGATCGAGCGAATGGAAGCACGTCGCAGTGCGAGTTTGGAATAAGCGGGTAGCATCGTCGCACAGGGCAGTGGGATACTGCTAGATGCTTCCTGATAATCAAATTATTATTATATATCACGCGGATGCGAATTGGGTATAACGCGATCGAGCGAACGGAAGCACGTCGCAGTGCGAGTTTGGAATAAGCGGGTAGCATCGTCGCACAAGGCAGTGGGATACTACTGGATGCTTCCTGATAATCAAAATTATTATTATATATCACGCGGATGCGAATTGGGTATAACGCGATCGAGCGAACGGAAGCACGTCGCAGTGCGAGTTTGGAATAAGCGAGTAGCATCGTCGCACAAGGCAGTGAGATACTACTGGATGCTTCCTGATAATCAAAATTATTATTATATATCACGCGGATGCGAATTGGGTATAACGCGATCGAGCGAACGGAAGCACGTCGCAGTGCGAGTTTGGAATAAGCGGGTAGCATCGTCGCACAAGGCAGTGGGATACTACTGGATGCTTCCTGATAATCAAAACTATTATTATATATCACGCGGATGCGAATTGGGTATAACGCGATCGAGCGAACGGAAGCACGTCGCAGTGCGAGTTTGGAATAAGCGGGTAGCATCGTCGCACAAGGCAGTGGGATACTGCTAGATGCTTCCTGATAATCAAAATTATTATTATATCACACGCGGATGCGAATTGGGTATAACGCGATCGAGCAAACGGAAGCACGTCGCAGTGCGAGTTTGGAATAAGCGGGTAGCATCGTCGCACAGGGCAGTGGGATACTGCTAGATGCTTCCTGATAATCAAAATTATTATTATATATCACGCGGATGCGAATTGGGTATAACGCGATCGAGCGAACGGAAGCACGTCGCAGTGCGAGTTAGGAATAAGCGGGTAGCATCGTCGCACAAGGCAGTGGGATACTACTGGATGCTTCTTGATGCTAGCCACGCGCAACCTCCTTCTTTGTTCGGCCTGCGTGCAGATCTCACGTGTTATCGCGGACTGTGATCTACCCCTAAATGTTAGACGATTCATTATAACGCAGAACAGGAGAGTGTGCGTCGAAAACTTATTTCGCATCGTACGCAGCCGACCGTGCTGACTGACCGGAGGGTTTAAAATCCCAGACAAAATCGAAGTGATTTCCTGGCAAACATCTCGCTGGATTCGAGATGTTTGGGGCCGAGCGGTGTCCAGAGCGGGTAGTTTGCGGGGCTGCGCCTTTATCTGCGCGCTCTGCGTCGAGACGGCCTTCAATGTGTCGCCGCTGCAAACCTCCCTGGCGAATATCTCCCTTGAGTGGCGCTTCGCTTTAATCAAAATCATATCGCACCGTGAATAACGCTGCGATCCTTTATTTAATCAGGCGTGGCGCAGTGCGTCAAGACGAGGGGGGTCTGGCCTGATTCGTTATTGAGCTTTAATTTTTTTTTAAGAATAAGATTTGTTTCGTGTCGGAGGAAACCCGATTTCCCGAAGAAATCCAGCTCAAATAATAAAAATCATCATCATATTCAACGAATTCGTGACTTGGCAATGGTGCACGAGTAGCATTAACTAACAAAAACAAACAAACAACACGTTTGTCAACGGCACTTTGGGCAGCTATTGATTTGTATATACACACAGTATATTTTCTCATTGTATAGAATTCAAAACAGATATATATCTGTTTAAGAATCGATGTTACGATGGCGCTTTGAGTGGCAGATTTGCGCCGGAAGGCTCCACACGCGTGTGAGCTGAATCACAATGTGCGTGAACTGCCGTAATGATACATAATTACACATATATACCGATGTTTCAAGCAACGGCCCTTCTTCGTGGGTCACGTATAGAAAGTCCAGCATGGTATTGAGACCGAGGGGGGGAGAGAGATAAGAGTTCGACACTTCCACTTGTTTAATTCTAGATTAGAAGTTTTCGTGACTGCAAGAATCCATATTCGGTAAAGTCCCGTTGGAAAAAAATAGTTCTTTTTCTTTCGTAAGTTAAAAAAAATTTAATAAATTAAATAATAGGCTTTCGCAACCAAGAATCATCATAATAAAAGAAATAGCAATAAAATCGAAATAGATATAGACAGACATAAGCAGACAGCATCCGACACTCTCTGTGATGTGTGGTTGCAATCGAGTCGCTATTATTTTAATTTAATTATTTTTTAGACGTGACTTAACCGAAAGAACCAAAGAATAATTCCTGCAGTCACGAAAGCTCCAAATTAAGATTGAACCACTTCTACGGGGAAGTTTTAAGCTTATCTTTTTCTCTCTCTGGCTATTTGTTCTCTCTGCCTGTGTCCTCTCTTTTGGAATGTTCACACTTAAATTCTAACTTAGCAATCTTTGAAATACGTAATCAACCAGGCTATGCGTTAATTGTGTGTTGACCGACTCTCTGTGTTGTGTTACATCACATTTCGATATTTTGCGAGGTTATTTAATTTTAGTGTGCCTTTCTCCTAATTTTCAAGCTTGTGTGCCGCGCCACGTCGTCATCTTACTTGCGCAGCAGCAACACGTTGCCGTACACTCATTGATATGCTAATTTTCTCTGCCCCTCCCTCTCTCCGTCCCGCCCCCCCACTCTATATTTAAGGGACCGTCACAGAAACGACCCCTCTCTCTGTGCCGATATTTGTCCTCTCTCTGTGTCCTTGTGATGTCTGTCTGCCTATGTCTGTCTATAGTTTTCTATTTCGATTTTTATTGCTATTTCTTTTATGCCTGATGATGATTGCTTGTGTTGCAATCGAAACGTCCTATTATTTAATTTATATTATTTTTTTTCGTGACTGAAAGAACCAATATTCGGTAAAGTAAATTAGGAAAAAAATAGTTGTTTTATTTAGTAATTTAATTTAAATTTAGTTAGTTTAATACGTAGGCTTTCGCGACCAATATTATTCATAATCAACGTTTTTGGGTTTAGATCGCGTTATTTATAAATGTGTCGTAACCCTCCACCACCCGACACGGCCAATCAGTAAAAAGTGTCACGTTGACAATTTAGTTGTTTTTATTTTTATTTCATTATTTTTTTACCTACGTGACTTTACCGAATAAAACCAAAGAGCATTCCACTTGTTTATTTAGACCATGGGCCTGGATGAGAGCGGCGCGTTTGAATGACGAGCGGTGTTGAAGAACCACGTGAACAGCTGCACCAATACAGCAGGAGCTGCTAAGTAGCAGGCAAGCCACGCAAATCCTTCAATAATTAATCACGAAGCGTGACGAATTCTCGCCGGGGTCCCCACGGTGTAAACAAATGCCACCCGAAACGTCGCCGATTAAAATGTTTGCTATCACGCTAAGTCCACACACAGTGTTATTTATTAACAAAATGTCGAGTTTTTTTTTTTCTTCGCAATAAAGGTTAGACGATCTAATCCAAACAACCTTAGACGATCTAACCCAAAAACCTTTATTGTGAATAATATTACTCTTTGGTTCTTTCGGTGAAAGTCACGTAGGTATAAAATAATAAAACAAAATCAATCACGACGTTTCGATCGCAACACAAGCGGTCGTCCTCAGGCGGAATAAAAATAATCCAGCAGTGGAGCTGCTGAACTAGCGAGAGAGCGGCTACGACAACAAGGCTATAGATGTGGCGATGGGCAAGCAAGCGGGGTCTTTACCCAAAGAACCAGAGTAATGGATTCCTGCAGTGACGAAAGCTTCATATCAAGAATGAATAATATTGGCCGCGAAAGCCTCCGTGCGAAATCTAGATTTGAAGCTTTCGTGACTGTAGGGATCCATTACTCTTTGTTCTTTGGGTAAAGTCACGTGGGTAGGAAAAAATAAAAATAGATCACACGTTTTGATCGCAACAACAACAAGGAACCGTCTTCAGGTGAGAGAAAGAAACAAGCCACTGTGACGTTGCACCTGAAGACGGCTGCTTGTGTTGCGATCGAAACGTCGTGATCTATTAATTATTTATTTTTCTACCCACGTGACTTTACCGAAAGAACCAAAGAGTGAGAATTCCTGCAGTCACGAAAGCTCAAATCAAGATTGAACCGCCTCTACGGGGAAGATTTCCACACAACTCAGACATCACTTCAACCGAGAAGATGGATACAAAACTTAACAATCTTGAAGAACGTTGATCAAGCAGGTAAAGTGTTCACTGTTGTGTTGGCCGACTCTCCGAGTTTCATTACATTTATAAGTTTGCTAAGTTTGGATTTTTTAAATCCTTTATATTAAGTTCACTTGCTTGCGCGCTTACGACCGTGCAAATCTTTCGGTCGTTTTTTAACCCACTTCCCGTGATCCAATCGAGCTGACATTTTGCACACAGACTCGTTGTGCATGACAATTTCTTTTCGTGAAAATTTTTCCAAAATTTTCCACTTTTAGGAAAAAAAAATTTATATTTTATTTAAAATACCAATGTGATAAAAATGATTTTACCAAGAAAACAGAAATGAATAATAAAATAAAACCGATGCCACGCATATCAAGGATTTATAGTGAAAAACTTTGTTTTTACGGGTTAATTTTTTATCTCTCTCACCTCGTTCCCTCTTTGAATTTCACCCCAGACTCCCACCCGTTATGGCAGCCCCTCCCTCCCTCCCCCCTAGGATCGATATAATGCCCCGTCACAGCATGCGTGTCTCTCTGTCACCTGAAGACGGTTGCTTGTTGTTGTTGCGATCTAAACGTCGTGATCTATTTATTATTTTCTATCTACGCGACTTTACCGAAGGAACCAAAGAGTTCCTAAGTGTTAAACTGAGTTTGTATCCTTATTATTATGTTGTTATTTTTGCTTGTGGACCACTGCCAACGCAGCTGCAGCAGCAGCATCACCGCCGAGTAACTCATTGAACAAAGAAGGCTGCTTCAAAGTTGGTCTCGAGGCAAACGTGTGCGAAATGTGACCGCGCAACAAATGTATGGAAACAAAGTAACTCGATGGATGGGACCCCGCTCGCTGATTACTAATCTAGTATATAATTACAATAACCCCCCCCCCCTCAAATCGTTGCACCTGATGAGTTAATGAGTTAATGATGACGTCACCCTACTGCTGCTGTTCTATATAAGAACGGGAGACACAGCAGAGCCTCACCATTCTGGCGAATTGCCCCATGATGCTGGATACAATTACCAGCGAAACATCGTACTACTCAAATTGTAAATGTTGTGGTTTCACGCTTCAACACACCGGTGGGCTAAAGCAGTGAACTATTTGTCTTTTGCCAACGTGACACTTTTTAAATCCTTTATATTAAGTTCACTTGCTTGCTTGCTTGCCTAGGACCGTGCAAATCTTTCGGTCGTTTTTTAACCCACTTGCCGTGATCCAATCGAGCTGACATTTTGCACACAGACTCGTTGTGCGTGACAATTAATGTTCGTGAATTTTTTTTCCAAAACTTTACACTTTTAGGACAAAAATATAATATTTAATTACCAATTGCCTAATGGTGCAATGCAATCATCTGACCCATAGGTGGCAGCCATCTCAAGCCAGAGGACGAGAGGACTCTAGCCGCCACGCATATAAAGGTTTTATAGTGAAAAACTTTGTTTTTACTGGTTAAACTTATTTACTGATTGGCCGTGTCGGGTGGTGGAGGGTTACGACACATTTATAAATAACGCGATCTAAACCCAAAAACGTTGATTATGAAACCTCCCACGGCTCAATGCGTGGCATGCGCGCACGCCAGGAGATTCTTCGAAGGTGAATGAGCAAACGGAACGGCGTTTCGTGTTCAGTTTGTTCAACGCGCAGTAGCGAGGCTTTCGCAAGCAATATCACCCGTAAGAGGTTCCTGTGTGTGTGGTTATATCGCGTAAATGTCAAAGTGTCGTGAAAACCCACCACCACCGACACAGCCAATTGGTAAGGTCACGTAAACAGAACCTGACAAATTTCGATTTAAAGCTTTCGTGACTGCAGGGATTCATCTTCTTGGTTCTTTCGGTAAAGTCACGTAGAAGGGAAATAATAAAATAATAAAAGATGTAAAGCTTTCGTGACTGCAGGGATTCATCTTCTTGGTTCTTTCGGTAAAGTCACGTAGAAGGGAAATAATAAAATAATAAAAATAAAACAATAAAATAATTCTCACGACGTTTCGGCCACAACGCAAGCAGCCGTCCTCAGGTGAAGAACAGGTCTGTCGGAAAGACAGCGTCTGATTTAAAGCTTTCGTGACTGCAGGGATTCATCTTCTTGGTGAATATGCAGCAGTGTGGTGTGCAGTAGGGTGGGTAGAATAATACATAGTGTAATATTACGTAAATATGCTAAAATTACTCTTGATATGCAAATTATTTTGTCAAGGCGCTCTTCCTCCTCCTCCCAGCTTAAATAAACGCTCCAAGCCAGGACGTGTCATTCAGACTCTGCTTATCGACAGACCTGTTCTTCACCTGAGGACGCTGCTTGCATTGTGGCCGAAACGTCGTGAGAATTATTTTATTGTTTATTTTTATTATTTTATTATTTCCCTTCTACGTGACTTTACCGAAAGAACCAAGAAGAAGCACTGACTCGTTAGAGACAGAGCACACGGGCGTTGGGAGCAAATCCAAACGTTGCGTTGTTAATGCTATTTGTCTAGTGGTGGCGGGTTTAACGACACATTTATATTTACGCGATCGAACCCAAAAAACACCGGCATTATGGATGCGTTTAGTTTGTTATCGTTCTCCCCACCTCCAGTTAGCACGGTTGGCTACGTACGGTGCGAAAGAGTTCCACATATAGTACGTACTACACTATACACTACTATACAGTACATACTACACTACACTATACACTACTATATACTACACTACACTATACACTACACACCACACTATACACTGCACTACTATACACTGAATCACGATACTAAATTTTAAACTAATTTATTGAGACCTGCTTTTTGTGAAACGGAAAGCAAAGATCGAGAACACAACGGAAAGACGAGAGCGGTGGGAGGGAGGGTGAGAGGCAAAGAGAGAGACGGGAAAGAGAAGAGACGTGCATATGGAGAGCGAGGCTGAGAGGTGAGAAAAAAGAGAGGTGAGAGAGAGAAACGGGTGGGGGGGGGAGGAACTGGGTGAGACAGAGAGAGTGGGGGGGGTCTATTTGAGAAACGGATAGAAACAAAGATCAATCAGGACATCGAGATTGATTGGGATTATACAGCACAGAGAAGGCAAAATAACGGTGGAGAGTGAGCAAGACTCTGTGTACGAATAAAAGTTTTGCTGGCTGGCTGAGAGGCTCGGACGGCCACGTCAAGAGGGCGTGCGCGCTTGCTTGCATGCCGCATCCAAAAAACAGAGGTCGCAACCGGGTACCCGATACCCGTACCCTACCCGATACCCGTTTGCGACCCTGGTGCGGCCGGGTAGGGGTACGGGTAGGCCGTGAGTCACTGGTGAGTAACGTTTATCACTCATTTCCCAACGTCTTGTCTCTTCTCACAATTCAAGTTCCTAGAATCAACCCACCCGCGCCTGCAACATGGCTTCATCCCAGAGGTCGCAATCAGGTACCCGATACCCGTACCCTACCCGATACATGTCTATCCGTACCCGGCCGGGTACGGGTACAGGTAGGCCGTGAGTCACTGGTGAGTCACCGTGTGTCACTCATTTCCCAACGTCTTGTCTCTTCTCACAATTCAAGTTCCTAGAATCAACCCACCTGCGCCTGCAACATGGCTTCATCCAGAGGTCGCAATCGGGTACCCGTACCCGGCTGGGTAGGGTACCCGGGTAAGGCATCAAAACCCGTTTGCGACCTCTGCCAAAAAATGAGCAGCATTATTCAGCAAAGAGCCGCACAAGAGCAGAACGGAGCTCTCTTTTGGAGAGCTGAATTTGACGCGGGCTGTACCATGTGCTTTTTTATAGTGGATCGGGGGAGTGCATCACTGTGGAGTGTACCACATTTTTGCACACAGTGTTGGTGTACGGTGCTTTTTCTGCAATATGTTGCTGTCTTTTCTTGGATTTTCTGCTTGCACATAGTCACTTTAAGATGTTTTCTTGTTCATGTTTGAGTTTTTTGTTGTTGCGGTTGCACCCGATTCAAGAGCCGAATGGCTCACAGGGCTATACCTAATACTTGAACTTGGTTTTATAATGCAGTTGGGGGGGGGGGCACTCGGGTGGAATACTACTCACCCCAAATCCCAGGCTGGCAAGAAGATGCCGAAAGAAGAGGTCCAATTCTTTCCCCTCGATGTAGCCATTACCTGCGCCACACACAACAGCGACAACAACGAAGACCGCCAGCTTAGCGTCAGATGCAGGTAGACACGTGCGCGTAGTCACCACCGCAACAATTGCAGAGGAACCTACAAAGGTTGATAAAATTATACAATCATACACTCGAACAAAACTATATTGAAGTGTAGCGGATGTATCTTCTTGGTTCTTTCGGTAAAGTCACGTAGAATGGAAATAACAAGAAGACTCTGTCTTCTCGACAGACCTGTTCTCACCTGAGGACGGCTGCTTGCGTTGTGGCCGACGTCGTGAGAATTATTTTATTATGTTTTATTTTTATTATTTTGTTATTTCCATTCTACGTGACTTTACCGAAAGAACCAAGAAGATGAATCCCTGCAGTCACGAAAGCTTTAAATCGAAAATTAAACCAAAACTAGACTGTTTGTTCGGTAAGGTCACGTAGAAGGGAAATAAAAAAAATTAAAATACAACAATAAAATTCTCAAAAAAATTGGAAAAATTTTGGAAAAATTTTCTTGCTGTGGTTTTCACACCTGATGATGATTGCTTGCGTTGCAATCGAAACGTCGTGAGAATTTAATTGTTTTATTTTTTTATTTTATTATTTCCCTTCTACATGACTTTACTGAAAAACCAAGAAGATGAATCCCTGCAGTACGAAAGCTTTAAATCGAAGTGTAGCGGATGTATTTTATGTTAAAATGACAACCGGCAACTGTTTGATGTACGATTTACAGGGACTTCCTGGAATCCATTGCTACAATGAACATATGAAGCACAGTCACTCCACGTTGGACATACAATTGCCACGGTGATTAAATCTTAGAAAGTCCACAAAATCACGAATCAAACACACACCAAATATAAAGATTCCCCAACAGACTGTAGGGGCAAGTGCTGTTAGCGAGCACCTGTGAAGGCCGGAACGGTACACGAGGGGGTGGGTGGCAGCACCACCGACCGCCTTTGTCTCCCCATGACGATGTTTACACACCGCACCAAGTATTCATCTGAAGCTGAGTCGACCTAGAGGAGGCCCAGGACCGTTTCAGATAATCGTCACTGGTGTTGGCCGTGAGCGGGAATCGAACTCGGGTCGCCAGGTTCGTAGCGCAGCGTAGCGCTAACCGCTGCACTACCGCTCCCCCTCTCACACTCACACCCTCTCTCGAACTCAGACAATGACAAAGATCCCCCGTATAGCCTTAACAGACTGTAGGGGCAAGTGCTGTTAGCGAGCACCTATGAAGGCCGGAACGGTACAGCAGCGCGCTAACTGCTACACCGCCGCTCCCCACACACCCTTTCCCCCACACACACCCTCTCACACACACAGACTGCTCACAGATCCCAATGTCTGCGATGACGCCTCCACACACAAAACCTCAGCCAAAAAAAAANCCCCCATCTCAATTCATCGCCCCATTCTGTTCGCCTACTCGACTGTGAATGCGCTGTCTAAATATAGTGCTGGCGTGACGTGTGCTGCAGTGCACCTGGATATCTCCAGTTTGATTCGCAGCCCCAGCTAACGCCAGTGGCGAGCGAGATCTCTGCCCCAACCTCTTCACCAACAGGGATTGACCGGTGTGGTGAAGTATGGTCAACAACTCCCATGACTGCTGACACGTGGTGGGGCAAGCCTCGTGAGTATGCGTGTTGAACTTCTACGTATCAGTAATGTTCATCAATGTCGTGAGTGCTTCTCGTTATGGATGTCCGGGGATTGAAATCGCGTGATGGTCTCATTAGGAAATGCCTCTGTATCGTCACATGAGCCCACGTCTGCACAGAAGCCCCCCCCAACTGGTCTCCCAAATAAAACCCTTAACCTCGTTTTTCAATCTTAACTTTGGAGCATTCGTGACTGCAGGAATTATTCTTTGGTTCTTTCGGTAGTCACGTATAAAGAAAAAATAATAAATTAAATAATAGCATACGACGTTTCGATTGCAACACAAGCAATCATCATCAGGTATAATGAAATAGCGACATAAAATCTAACCAGAAAAAATTATAGACAGACATATAAGCAGACAGATATCACCAAGATACACACAGCGGGCAACACAGGTACAGAGAGGGGTGATCGTCTCTGTGGGGTGGCCTTAAATAGACAGAGGGGGCGGAGGCAGCGAGAGGGAGGGGTTAGAGACAAAATTTACATGTCAATGAGTACAACAAAAGGAGTGAGCAGGCTTAGGGGGAGAAAGAATTCCCACCTCTCGCCTGAAGTAGCAGGCATTTGAGACCCCGCCTCTCCTTGACACGGTGGACAATTATGGTCATCGACTTTGTTTTTATACCTAGGTCGTAGGTCAGAGGTTATGTACATCTCATCCTCAATAATAGCACAGGTCCGCTGGCGGTGGGGGCTGTCGCTGCACGTGACCGCGTGTGACGCAGCGCTGTGGGTGGGCAGCAGCGAGGGGGTTGGTGGATTACCGCACCGATGTTGCGAAACTGCCTCCTCCCTCCCTCGAGGAGTAGCCCTACCCTGGCTCGCCACGACAATGCGGACCCGCGCCTGTTACATCTGCGTGGGATAGAGCGTTGCCCCCTCGCACGCAAGGCGGGTTTTTCTTCCGGATGCTCCGGTCGCCTCCGACATGTATACGCTTCATAATCAACGTTTTTGGGTTTAGATCGCGTTATTTATAAATGGGTCGTAACCCTCCACCACCCGACACGGCCAATCAGAAAAAAAGTGTCACGTTGACAAAAGACAATAGTTCACTGCTTTAGCCCACCGGGTGTCGAAGCGTGAAACCACAACATTTACAATTTGAGTACGACGTTTCGCTGGTAATTGCATCCAGCATCATCGGGCAATTGGTCGCGAAAGCCTACGTGTTAAAATGTATACGCTTTTTTATTTTCCTAAAACGCCACAATATATAGAGGACCGCAGAGCTTGGTGGTTGGGGGGGGGNATTTGGCACCGGCTCAAAGCTTGGCTACTGCTGCTGCCTTCCCACTCGTCTGTGGTTCCTCCTCCTCCTCTCTCTCTCCGAGTCGTCCTCTCTCTCTCCGAGTCGTCCTCCTCTCTCTCTGAGTCGTCCTCTCCCTCTCTCTCTCCGAGTCGTCCTCTCTCTCTCTCTGAGTCGTCCTCTCTCTCTCCGAGTCGTCCTCTCTCTCTCTCTCTGTCCGAGTCGTCCTCTCTCTCTCTCTCCGAGTCGTCCTCTCTCTCTCTCTCTCCGAGTCGTCCTCCTCTCTCTCTCCCGAGTCGTCCTCTCCCTNTCTCTCTCCGAGTCGTCTCTCTCTCCTCTCTCTCTGAGTCGTCCTCTCTCTCTCCGAGTCGTCCTCTCTCTCTCTCTGAGTCGTCCTCTCTCTCTCCGAGTCGTCCTCTCTCTCTCTCTCTGTCCGAGTCGTCCTCTCTCTCTCTCTCCGAGTCGTCCTCTCCTCTCTCTCTCCGAGTCGTCCTCTACCTCTCTCTCTCTCCGAGTCGCTCTTTCTCTCTCTCTTTCTCTCCGAGTCGCCCTCTCTCTCTCTCTTTCCGAGTCGTCCTCTCTCTCTCTCTCNTCGACAGCGAGCTGATACCGTGCGGCAGCGGCGACGGCATCACAAGCTGAGATGATTATTCTTGGCGGTTGGACGGGAGCTCAGAGGTGGCCCTGTGATATCCGCTTCCGCGGACCATTTGTCTGACGCAGGGCTCGACATTGTTTCGTAGGAGAAGAAGAATAAGACGATCAATGTTGCTGTTCTCTCTGTGACCAAACATATTTCAAGAACCGCTTTTGCGTGCAGAGCCACCTGTACGCAAACGAAGACGATTAGGTCTCTCCGTATAGCCTTCAACACACGTGCACACGTGCACACGTACAGACGTGCACACGTACACGTGCACACGTGCAGACGTGCACACGTGCAGACGTGCACACGTGGACACGTGCACACGTACAGACGTGCACACGTGCACACGTGCAGACGTGCACACGTGCAGACGTGCACACGTGCAGACGTGCAGACTTGCACACGTGCACACGTGCACACGTGCAGACGTGCACACGTGGACACGTGCACACGTGCACACGTGGACACGTGCACACGTGGACACGTGCACACGTGCACACGTGCAGACGTGCACACGTGGACACGTGCACACGTGCAGACGTGCACACGTGGACACGTGCACACGTGCAGACGTGCACACGTACAGACGTGCACACGTGCAGACGTGCACACGTGCACACGTGGACACGTGGACACGTGCACACGTGGACACGTGCACACGTACAGACGTGCACACGTACAGACGTGCACACGTGCACAGCAGGTATACAGCAGCAACGAGAGGGGGCAGCCAAAGTGCCTCCTTGAATTGACGCTTCGTCTCGTGAAGACGATAGTGGGGGGGGGGGGGTGGCAGGGATGAGGGGTGGGGCACATCGGGATGTTTATTTATTTATTTACAATAAATCCTCAAGCGCGGCTCCGCTTCGCTCTGATTTGGCGCAATCCAGGAAGGAGCGGCGGGTAGTCAAACCCGCGACGAACCCACCACGCACAGAGACAAAGACCCCACCCCCCGTGTAACCTTAGCAGACCGTTCAAGTGCTCTGTTAGAGAGCATCCATGGACAAAGATCCCCCATATAGCCTTAACAGACTGTTGGGCAAGTGCTCTGTTAGAGAGCATCCATAGACAAAGATCCCCCATATAGCCTTAACAGACTGTTGGGGCAAGTGCTCTATTAGCGAGCATCCATAGACAAAGATCCCCATATAGTCTGTACAGGCTGTTGGGCAAGTGCTCTGTTATTGAGCATCCATGGACAAAGATCCCCATATAGCCTTAGCAGACCGTTGGGTAAGGGCTGTGAGAAAGCACCCGTGGAAACACACACACGCACACACGCGCCCATACACGCCCACACGCGCCCACACGCGCACACACACACACACGCACACACACGCGCCCACACGCGCACATACACACACACACGCACACGCGGATATCCAATGCCCCAACCCCCAGGTCGAAGAGAAACGCGCTGCGATGGAGAATGTGGTACATGCGATGGGATGTAGCCAGGTCCACACCACCACACCACCACACCACCACACCACCACACCACACAACCACACAACCACACCACCACACCACACACCACCACACACCACCACCACACCACACAACCACACCACACCACACACCACACACCACACCACACCACCACACACACCACANACCACACCACACCACCACACCACCACACCACCACACCATCACACCACCACACAACCACACACCACACAACACACCACCACACACCACACAACCAATTCGCTCATCACTGCTCCAACCCAACCACAGCCGCCACACCAACAGCACTCACCACACCAACAGCACTCACCACACCAACAACACTAAACATACCATCCACTTTCACCACCAACTAACAACACCAACCACTCTAATAGCACAAACCACAACAACCACAACAAGCACAGTTGGACACAGCTGCAATGCAGTAGCTCAGGTTGATGCTGATGATAATGATTCATCTACTACTGCTGCTGATGATGATGATTATGCTACTGCTGCTGCTGATTACGATGATTATGCTGCTGCTGATGATGATGATGATATGCTGCTGATGATGATCCTACTACTGCTGATGATGATGATCCTACTGCTGATGATGATGATTCTACTGCTGCTGATGATTATGATTCTACTGCTGCTGATGATGATCCTACTGCTGCTGATGATGATCCTACTGCTGCTGATGATAATCCTACTGCTGATGATTATGATTATACTGCTGCTGATGATGATGATATTCGAATCATTACTAGAATGACGATGCTGCCGTTATCTTGGCANTGCTGACGTTTACACACCGCACCAGGTACTCATTTGAGGCTGAGCCGACCCAGGGAGGGCCAAGGCTGGCTCAGATTATAATCGTTACTGGTGTGTGACGGGTTCGGAGCGCAGTGCGCTAACCACCGCGCCACCGCTCCCGCATAGGGGCACACATAAAGCACACACACACACGACTGCGAGATGATACACACAAGCTACGTTGCTTACAAAGGGATTAAACGAAACACCGTGTGATGATGACTATTATTATTTAAAATGTCACGTTGTAAACTCCTAAATTAACTTATTCGATATATTTATAGCCAAAGAATTCACACGTGAAATACACACACACGTGTGTCGGTTTAATCGATTGGTAAGGAGGATGGTGTTGTTAGCGAGCACCTATTAAGGTCGTACACGTCACTGCGAGAGATGTGTATGGATGGCTAACGCGCGCGCGCCGCCTTTGTCTCCCTCGTGCTGATGTTGTTGTTGTTCTAACTTTGTCTCCCTCGTGCTGATGTTGTTGTTGTTGTAAACCAACATCGGAAGACCCCGGGGCTGGCCCAGGACACGCTGCTGATGTCTCGGCGTGCCTCGGGACACCACGGAGTCCGCAAGAAGCGCTCGAGTCTGTGTAGTGTATAGTGTAGTGTATAGTGTAGTGTAGTGTGTGTGTATAGTGTAGTGTATAGTGTAGTGTATAGTGTATAGTGATAGTAGNGTATAGTGNAGTGTAGTAGTGTGTAGTGTAGTAGNAGNGTATAGTGTGTGTTGTATAGTGTAGTGTGTAGTAGTGTAGTAGTGTAGTGTGGTGTGTATAGTGTAGTGTATAGTGTTGTAGTGTATAGTGTAGTGTGTATAGTGTGGTGTGTATAGTGTAGTGTATAGTGTGTGTATAGTGTAGTGTGTAGTAGTGTATAGTAGTGTGTAGTAGTGTATAGTGTAGTATTTAGTAGTGTATAGTGTAGTGTATAGTGTAGTGTATAGTGTGTGTAGTGTAGTAGTGTATAGTGTGGTGTGTATAGTGTAGTGTGTGTGTAGTGTAGTAGTGTATAGTGTAGTGTGTGTGTGTATTAGAGTGTATGTATAGTAGTGTGTAGTGTATAGTGGTGTAGTGTAGTGTGTGTATAGTGTAGTAGTGTATAGTAGTGTGTAGTGTAGTAGTGTATAGTGTAGTAGTGTATAGTGTAGTAGTGTATAGTGTAGTGTATAGTGTGCAGTGTATAGTAGTGTATAGAAGTGTATAGTGTAGTGTATAGTAGTGTATAGTGTGGAGTGTATAGATGTAGTATAGTGTATANTAGTGTATATGNAGTGTATAGTAGTGTAGTGTATTGTAGTGGTGTATATAGTAGTGTGTAGTGTAGTGTATAGTAGTAGTGTAGAGTGTATAGTAGTGTATAGTAGTGTATAGTAGTGTATCTATCGCCAGCGAGTGGGAGGTGTGGACCGCCAACCACGCTGCCAACACGACCCTCAACCATGACGAGCGGACTGAACGAGCATCATCATCATCGAGAGGAGCGCCGTGTGAGCGAGTCCACGTGGGGACATTTCGATTTAAAGCTTTCGTGACTGCAGGGATTCATCTTCTTGGTGAATATGCAGCAGTGTGGTGTGCAGTAGGGTGGGTAGAATATACATAGTGTAATATTACGTAAATATGCTAAAATTCCTCTTGATATGCAAATTATTTTGTCAAGGCGCTCTTCCTCCCTCCCTCCTAGCTTAAATAGACGATCCAAGCCCAGGACCTGTCATTCAGACTCTCTCTTATCGACAGACGTGTTCTTCACCTGAGGACGGCTGCTTGCGTTGTGGCCGAAACGTCGTGAGAATTATTTTATTATGTTTTATTTTTATTATATTATTATTTCCATTCTACGTGACTTTACCGAAAGAACCAAGAAGACGTGGGGACAGCCCATGAATGACAGGGACGTGCTCGGATCGAACTCTCGACGCGTGTCGGCCGTGACCTGGACTCGATCTCGGGTTGGCGGACTTCTGAGACGCACAAAGACAAGGTCCCCAATGTAGCCTTTAGCAGGCTGTCGGGGCAAGTTCGGTCAGCGCGCACCTATAAAGGCGCGACATCTGCCCACAAGGAGGTGGGTGGCCAGACCACGCCCGCCTTTGTCTCCCGGCGCTGATGTTAACTGACAGCACCAGGTACTCACTTCAGGCTGAGTCGACCTAGGGGGGAGGCTCAGGACCGGTTGAGATATCCGACACCGATATACAAAAAGCCAAAGGCACGCACACAGAGGCACCCGTATAGCCTCATGCATTTTGGGGCGAGTGCTGAGAGCCAGCACCTGTTACACACACAGACACACACCACCCACCACCCACATACGACGTAGACACACAACGCGCACACATCATGCTCACGGTTTAGCCTGATACAACTATCGGGCAAGTGCTGTGAGCGAGTAGCAGCAGTAGCAGCAGCAGCGCCTCCGAGGGTCGGCACGGCACACGAGGTAGGACGTGGCCGCAACCTCGCATGGCCGCCTTTACAACAACGCGCCAGGGTGCTCGTTTGAGGCCGAGTCGACCTACGCGCGCCACACGCGGCAAGGCACCGCCTTCACCTTACCGTCCGCATCGAAGTGCTGCCAAATGCGCAGGAAGGCGGCGGCGTCGATGCTTCCGATCTCGGTTCGCTCCATGGCCAGGTGCGACTGGCTGCGAGACACCCGCACAGGTAGGAAGAGCGTTCCCGTCTCAGCATACAGGTGTGTGTGTGGGTGTTGTGTGTGTGTTGTGTCGTGTGTGTGTGTCGTGTGTGTGTGTTGTTGTGTGTGCGTGTTGTGCGTGTGGTGTGTGTGTTGTATGTGTGTGTGTGTGTTGTGTGTGTGTGTTGTAGTGTGTGTGGTGTGTGTGTGTGTTGTGTGTGTGTTGTTGTGTGTTGTATGTGTGTGTGTTGTGTGTGTGTTGTGTGTTGTGTGTGTGGGTGTTGTGTGTGTTGCGTGTGTGTGTGTTCAGTGTACGCGTGTGTGTGTTGTTGTGTGTGTGGTCGTGTGTGTATTGTGTGTACGTGTGGGTGTCTGTGTGTGTTTTGTGTATGTGTGTGTGAAAATCTACATGTGTGTATGGGTGTACCTCTGTGTTTGTGCACACGTGTGTGTGTGTAATATACCGGTCTATGCCCACACACACAAACACGGGGGTTCACACAGGCAGACACACACCTGTGCGCGCGCGCGATATTATCAAGATGTACACACCTGTGCACGTACCAGCAGTACACATATCTCTAGATAACGGGCGTCTGTGTGTGGACGTGTGCGTATGTGTGTATATACCTGTGCGTGTACCTGTGTAGATGTATGTCT
The DNA here is from genome assembly GCA_018977245.1 of Lethenteron camtschaticum. Classification (NCBI taxonomy): domain Eukaryota; kingdom Metazoa; phylum Chordata; class Hyperoartia; order Petromyzontiformes; family Petromyzontidae; genus Lethenteron; species Lethenteron camtschaticum. The sequence goes on along the minus strand of MU249602.1, from coordinate 6,679,370 downwards.
GTGTGTGAATGGGTGTGTGTATAGATATCGGTGGGTATATCTGTGTACCTGTGCGTGTACCTGTGTGTGTGTACCTGTACTCCGTACGTACCTCCGACCAATTCGTCAACGATGTTGCTTTAACCGATACGCCGGTGTGTGTGTGTGAGCGTGAATGGGTGAATATCTTTGCTGCTGCTGCTGCTGATGCTCACTGACTGAACCCAAATCTATTCACCGCACAGGTTCAAGTGACTGTGTGCGAGTGTGCGCCCGTGTATTTATATTCGTGTGTGCGTGTACACGTGTGTGTGTGAGCGCGCACGTGTGTGTGTGTGTCCGTGTCTCGCGCATGCGTTTCTTCTCAACACAGCCCAGCCTCCCAAATCCTCCAACAACCCTCCTCNTCCTCCTGTCCCCTTCCCCTCCCGCCTCTCATCTAAAATTCCTCCACCCCCACCTCGTCATCTCCAACATGCCCACAGCCACAGCAGAGGAAGATCCCTCCCGTGTCGCCTTCAACGAGGCTGTTCGCGAGCACCCTGTGAAGGCAGCGGGTACGTTGTGAGTGACCAACGCTGGTGTTCACACACCGCAAGAAGGTTCTCGTTTTAAGGCTGAGTCGACCTAGTGGGGGGAGCGGGGGGGGTAGAACCGGTTCCAATATTCGCTACTTGTAATTTTTTTTCGGGTCGTGAGAATCGAACTCGGGTCGCCGGGATCGCAGTGCGCTAACCACAACACCACCTCACCCCCCCCCCCACCACGCGCGTTCCTTCTCGGGATGCAAAGTGTTCACCCCGCTAAACCGGTAACCGTTTTCCCCAATCGATCAGCGGCTCCGAAACATCAGGAAAGTCACAAACCGGTAACCGTGTTTTTTTTTGTTTCAGTTGATTTTATTTCGTGTCTTCTTTGCGACTGATTGCGCGCGCGGCCGTTGTGGCGACGTCTCAAGCTGCCGCGCCGGGAGATGGGTATCCACGGATGGATGGGTGGTGAGGCAGAGGACGCGCTCGCCGTTACGCAACACGGTGGTGGCAGCATCTTTACGTTCCTCCGTTGCTGTGGTTTTATTTAAACAGTAAAACGGCATTTCGAAATGTGCGGCAAAACCGGTAACCGGTTTTAACCGGTTTCGCCAATCGGTTACCGGTTAAGCAAAAAAACGGGTGCAGGAGATATATTTTTTTTNGTTGCAGTTCATGTAAAATTTTGGACGTGCATGAATATTTTAGCCAAAAACTCGCCCCAAATACATCTCAATTGTACGATATATTACGGCTGCCTCTGTCAAAGGAATCCGTTTGATCGGAGCGGTGTGTGATCTCTCGTTTCTTTAACGAACACCACGCGACCCAGAAAAAACTATTAACTTGACGCTGCTGCTGCCGCCGCCGCTGCTGCTGCTGCGTTGGCAGTGGTGCACAAACAACAACAATTTGAGGCTGAGTCGACCTAGGTGAGGCCCAGGACCGGTTCAAATAATCGTCACTGGTGTTGGTCGTGAGCGGGAGTTGAACCCGGGTTGCCGGGTTCGTAGCGCAGCGCGCTAACCGCTGCACCACCGCTGCACCACCGCTCCCCACACACACGCGCGCACACAGGCAAAGACAAAGGTCAACGATCCCCCGTGTAGCCTAAATAGAGTGTAGGGGCAAGTGCTGTTGGCGAGTGCTGAACAGGCTGCGAGGTCTGCCCGCGGGCTGGCTGTGCAGCTCCAGGAGTGGTGGGATGAGTGGTGGGGTGAGTGGTGGGATGAGTGGTGGGTGAGTGGTGGGATGAGTGGCGGGTGAGTGGCGGGGTAAGTGGCGGGGTGAGTGGCGGGGTGAGTGGCGGGGTGAGTGGCGGGNTGAGTGGCGGGATGAGTGGCGGGATGAGTGGTGGGATGAGTGGTGGGTGAGTGGTGGGATGAGTGGTGGGGTGAGTGGTGGGTGAGTGGTGGGTGAGTGGTGGGATGAGTGGTGGGTGAGTGGTGGGTGAGTGGCGGGGTGAGTGGCGGGTGAGTGGCGGGGTGAGTGGTGGGATGAGTGGTGGATGAGTGGCGGGGTGAGTGGCGGATGAGTGGTGGGATGAGTGGTGGGATGAGTGGTGGGGTGAGTGGCGGGGTGAGTGGCGGGGTGAGTGGTGGGATGAGTGGTGGGGTGAGTGGTGGGATGAGTGGTGGGTGAGTGGTGGGGTGGTGAGTGGTGGGATGAGTGGCGGGTGAGTGGCGGGGTNAGTGGCGGGGTGAGTGGTGGGATGAGTGGTGGGGTGAGTGGCTCAGCGCGAAACAAACTCTCAACGTATTAAATTAACGACGTTCCGGGCAGTGGGCCTTCTTGATTGGTTCGCGTGCCACGAAGAAGGGGCATTGCGTGGCACGTCGCCTGTCATGTATGTTTTATTTTAAGTCCACGCAGCGATTTTCTTTTGACATGTTGATGAGTTTACGTTGGCAGGAGGTGGTGGTGGGGGTCCAAGAGAAGGCAGTGAGCGCGCTGAGCTACAAACCCGGCCACTGGGTTCGATTCCCGCTCACGGCCACCAACACTAGTGACGGTTATCTGAGCCGATCCTGGGCCTCCCTAGGTCGGCTCAGCCTCAAATGAGCGCCTGTGTGCGATGTGCAAACATCGCCACTGGGAGGCGAAGGCGGCCGGGCGTGGTTGCTGGCCACCCACCCCTTCGTGTGCCACAGTGCCGGTGACCTTCATAGGTGCTGCTGCTGCTACTCGCGAACAGCACTTGCCCCAACAGTCGGTTAAGACTATCGGGGGGATCTTTGTCTTTGGGGAGAGCCGGGGAGGGAGAGAGGGGGTGGGTGGGGTAAAGTCTGTTGGGAGTTCCGGGGTTATCAGGAATCGGATCCTCCTCTGGATCAATTCTCCCACGATCAAACGCATCTCGCACGACGTGGCCAATTGGTGCTCATCGATGGAATCGGTTCAATATTCAACCTGGTCTCGTCGCTCAGCGCGGCTGCTGCTGCTGCTGCCTTTGGATCGTTGGGCCGATTCTCTCCGTGACTTGGGCGTACGCGTCACGCAGATGAACCAGACATCCCTAATGACAATAATACAGGGCTGCTTCAAAAAAATGTTTTAACACTTCTGAGAAATTTGTAACAAGATCACAAGGAAATGTGCCCTCTGAGCTCTGGAGACCACCTGGAGAAGATTCCAGGCACGCGTTGACAATGATGGTGAACAAGTGGAGACTCTTTGACTTTTTGAAACTATTAACTCATATTTGGTAAAGTCACGTAGAAAGAAAATAAATTCAATAATAGAATACGACGTTTCGATTGCAACACAAGCAACCGTCATCAGGTAGAACTAAATTTGATAAAGAGACAAAACACAGACACGGAGACACACAGACAGACACACAAGCAGAGAGAGAGAGAGAGNCACACAGAGACACACAGAGAGACACACACATAGACACACAGAGAGAGACTCACACAGAGACACACAGAGAGAGAGACAACACAGAGACACACAGAGAGACACACAAGCAGAGAGACAACACAGAGACACACAGAGAGAGACACACACACACAGAGACACACAAACAGAGAGAGACACACACAGACACAGAGAGACACAAGAGAGACACACAGACACACAGAGAGACAACACAGAGACACACAGAGAGACACACAACATAGACACACAGAGACAGACACACAACATAGACACACAGACAGACAGAGAGACAAACAGAGACACACAGAGAGACAACACATAGACACACAGAGAGAGACAGACACACAGACAGACAACACAGAGACACACAGAGAGAGACACACAACAGAGACACACAGAGACCCAATGCCTCTGTGTCGAGGCCTTAAATAGAGAGAGAGGGGGGGCAGAGAGAGAGGTGGGTCTGCTGGGCAGCTGCTGGATCAGAGAAATTAGCACGTCAATGAAAGACCCAACAAGACTGGTACATTCTGGAGAGAGTTGCGTGGAAATCCACCTCGACGCGACCGAGGGAGAGAAAGAGCGAATGGACGTATGCGAGCCTGGCCAATTTTAGAGAGAGAAATAGGCCGTTTGAGAAAACCAAATTAATTCTAGATTAAGCTTTCGTGAAAATTCATATTCTTAGGTTTTTTCGGTAAAGTCGTGAAAATTAATTTAAATTAATAAGGATTATTTTTAAATTTTTCTTTTTTTACCGACGTGACTTTACCGAAAAAACCTAAAATATATATACAAGGTCGGGTCTCTTGGAATTTCTCTTTACTTAAAACAGCAATCGTGCTGTGACGGTTCCACCTGAAGACGGAAGCTTGTGTTGCCTCCGAAACGTCGTGATTTTTATTTTACTTTTATTAATTTTATTTTTTACCTACGTGACATTACCGAAAAAACCTAAGAGTATAAAAAACCAAATTACATTTGTTATCATGTTACAGTGCGTTATCCGTAATTTTCCATTAAAAACGATTGTCCCATATGAGTGTTAACATTTTTATTTAAGCACCCTTTATCCACACGTGCCCCATTGTTTCAACTGCCGCGCCGAGCGAGGTGGGAGGCGAACGTGTGACACACAAAGACAAAGATCCCCCGTGTAGCCTTAACAGACTGTTGGGGCAAGTGCCGTTAGCGAGCAGCCCCTATGAAGACCGGCAACAGTACACGAGGGGGCTTGGTGGGCAGCGCCAAGCACGACCGCCTTTGTCTCCCAGTGACGATGTTTACATACCGCACCAGGTACTCATTTGAGGCTGAGTCGACCTAGGGGAGGCACAGGAGCGGTTCAAATAATCGTCACTGGTGTTGGCCGTGAGCGGGAATCGAACTCGGGTCGCCAAGTTCAGCAGCAAATAAAGATAAGCACCTCAACACATTTGTCAATAACATTGTGGTTTTAAATAGAAACAAAAATATCGATACAATAGGCGACGTTTCGGGAAATAGTCCTTATTCATGACACACATAGCAAGTGGCCCTGTCCGCATAGCACATAGCACAATCATTAACTCCATTCATGTGCTGTGCAGAAGGTCCATTGTCCGAAACGTCGCCTAGTATATATTTGTATTTTACTGCCACGGTGTTCTTAATAAAATTATAATAAAAAATAACGGTTCGAAACGTCCGTCGATAAACACGGTGTCCTTAAAATAAAAAATAAAATATATAACAGGCGACGTTTCGGGCAGCAACTCTGTGCACCACTGCGAACTTGACAGCAGCGGCGTCACCAAAATAACTTTCCTAAACTCGACATTTCTTATTCTTGGTTCTTTCGGTAAAGTCACGTAGAAGGGAAGTAATAAAATAATAAAATAATAAAGCTGTTTGCGCAGCAGCCGAAACGTCGTCAGAATTATTTGATTTTATTATGTTTTATTTTTATTATTTTATCATTTCCCTTCTACGTGACTTTACCGAAAGAACCAAGAATATGAATCCCTGCAGTCACGAAAGCGTTAAATCGAAATCTACATTTCTTCTTTTGATGTGATTATAAGTTGCAGCAGACAAGTCTGTCTGCTGCCACACAACAACGCCCGATCCACGCGCACACAAACGGCCTCCGATCGAACAAGATAATTAGTCGCAATTATATTCTCATCGTCACCACAATCATCATCGTCGTCGTCGTCACCAGCAATGATCTATCCGCTTCCGATTACAGGTCTCCACTTACCTGTGTAAAAATAAAAGATGATTATTGTTGTCATCATCGTAGCCTTGATACACTTCGTGTCTTGCGTGTGTGCGTTCGTTGAAAAGCCTTCGGTGAAAGTGGCCCCGCAGTTCTTCAGGGCCTCGTGCTTAGAGAGCCAATCAGCGACCGGGGCGACCACGTGGCCCAACTGTCACGTGTTCGCCGTCGTGCGGTTGGTTTCGCGGTATCGAACCCACCCAGCGGCCGCCTAGTTAATACTGCGGTGCTGTGTGTATTCACTTCACGACATACCAAATGTATCACTACTGTTGCGCGCTATCCGCTTGACAGCTGACGTTAAAGATCCGTGACGACGTTCGCAAGGGCGGGCCGTCGCGTGCCGTGTGCTGGCGTCATAGTCCACGATCTGCCAAATGTGGAGTCAATTTCGATTTTAAGCTTTCGTGACTGCAGGGATTCATCTTCTTGGTTCTTTCGGTAAAGTCACGTAGAATGGAAAAAAAAACATTGAAAAAAAATTCTCACGACGTTTCCACCTGAGCACGGCTGCTTGCGTTGTGGCCGAAACGTCGTGAGAATGTTTTAATGTTTTTATTTTATTATTTTATTATTTCCATTCTACGTGACTTTATCGAAAGAACCAAGAAAATGTGGGGTAGTTTAGCGCGTGACAGCAAGGGCTTCCGCCACCACTAATAATTCATGATAAAGGTTTTTGTTTGATCGCGTGAGTATAAATGTGTCGTTGACTCACCGCCGATCAGTAAGGGTTGTCACGTAAACAAAACGTGCGAATCGGTTACAACTTCAGCACACCGGTTGTGTTGGAGAGTAAACCCGCGACATTTATAATGTAAGTCCAGGTACTGTGTGACGTTTCGCTGGTGATCACAACAACCAACTTCATCAGGCGATTTGCAAAGAACTGTGAAGAATCTTCTCGGTTCTTTCGGTAAAGTCACGTAGAAGGGAAGTAATAAAATAATAAAAATAAAACATTATCAAATAATTCTCACGACGTTTCGGCCACAACGCAAGCAGCCGTCCTCTGCTTGCGTTGTGGCCGAAACGTCGTGAGAATTATTTTATCGTGTTTTATTTGTATTATTTTATTATTTCCCTTCTACGTAACTTTTCCGAAAGAACCAAGAAGATGAATCCCTGCAGTCACGAAAGCTTAAAATCGAAATTTAACTGTGAAGAAGTCAGGTGATGCCATCTTTTCTTTTTTACTATTTTTTTATTTTACCATTTTAGCCACCCGGTGCACCAACTGATTGGCCACCGCCACTCCCGATGTGAAATTATTATCGCAACGAACAGTTTTGAAAGTAAAAAGCAAACACAGCTGTAGCTCGGTTTACGTCGGTGGGGTGCGTTGCTGAAAGGTGCGGTGATGACGAATATCGAAACGACGTTAAATCGAAGCGATCGACAGGGTAGTAGTAGTAGTGGGTGGGTGGTGGTGGTGGTGGAGGTGGTGGTGGTGGTGGTGGTGGTGGTAGTAGTAGTGGTGGTGGTGGTGGAGGTGGTGGTGGTGGTGGTGGAGGTGGTGGTGGTGGTGATGGAGGCAAAGGGGCTGAGAGTCAACGCATAACGAGACAGGACAGATGTGCGATGCCGTCAGCGACGTTAAGTGTGGGGGGGGAGGGGGGGCGTCGAGGCGACGCAATCCTGGCAGCGGGCGTTGTGAACAAAGATAACGACGTAATCGCGAAACGCCGTAAAAGGGGACGAACGCAGATCGGTGGTATTACTGTACGAATACGTTGAGTCCATCAGCCAAATATTGGCCAACATTATCCAGCAGCAGCAACAACATTTGTCGCGGCAAGCACATTTTCGGATCGGCTTCGACTTTCCGCGTCTCATTCATCAGCAAGGGTCAGGCTCGTCACAAACAAATGCTGTTGAGTGAGCGGATGTTCTAGATTTGAAGCTTTCGTGACTGCAAGGATTCATATTCTTAGGTTTTTTCGGTAAGTCACGTAGGTAAAACATTAAAATTAATGAAGGTAAAATAAAATAAAAATCACGACGTTTCGGAGGCAACACAAGTCTCCGTCATCAGGTGGGACCGTCACAGCCAGATTTGCCTCACTTGATGCAGCAAATCTGGCTGTGACGGTCCACCTGATGACGGAGACTTGTGTTGCCTCGAAACGTCGTGATTTTTATTTTATTTTACTTTCATTAATTTTAATGTTTTACCTACACGGTGACTTTACCGAAAAAACCTAAGAATATGAGCGGATGATATTGCAAGGGCACTCCGTGTAAGATATGGGCGCACACCCCCCACCCCCAATCCCGGCTCCCCCGCCTCGGTTTAATTGTTAAACAATTATAATTAATTGTTATAATTATAATAAATTATAATTTGACCGTGTCCCGTAAGCTATTGCTCGTTTGCGCATTGCCCTGGAAGCCTCGTCTCGTCCGAGTGTCCACGATGCTTTTAAACATTAAAATTCACGTGACCCTCAATGAGCCAATTTTAAAACGCAGTGCCCTAATTAATTGCTTCCTTCAAAATACCTTGGCCGAATTGCTACACGAGCGGAGGGCAAACGACTCATTAACGGTCCATTAATGCGAGCCCACGGCCTAATTTGGATAACACACTCACCGCGGCGTGCTGGAATTCATTACCAGACGTGACGCCCACCCTCGATTGTTTAACGCATCATCATCGCCATGGTCAATCCACTGCGGGATGGATGGTGTGGCACACGCCTGTGGCACTAGTCGAGGCAGCGACGAGGGTTGGTAGATCACGGACACGCTGGGAATATCCCTCCCACGAAGAGCCAGACAGTGGCTCACCAGGAAGATGACATTCCAGCACAGCAACGTATACATCCCATCTGTTCCATCTGCACGGGACAGAGCGTTGCCCCCTGGCACGCGTGGGGTTTCTCCGGCTTGTCCACCTGCACTCCCACGTGTCAACGCTCACTGATTGCCGATATCAGCTTCATATACACTGGGGACTCCAGAGCTTGGTGAGGGTGACGTTTGGCACCGGCTCAGCACGGCGTGGATGCTGCTGCCTTCCTGCTCGTCCGAGTCGTCCTCTCTCTCTGAGTCGTCCTCTTCTCCGAGTCGTCCTCTCTCTCAGTCGTCCTCTCTCTCTGAGTCGTCCTCTCTCTCTCTCCAAGTCGTCCTCTCTCTGAGTCGTCCTCTCTCTCTCTGAGTCGTCCTCTATTCGCTCTCTTCAATAACGATGAGTGAACGCTGTGCAGCGGCGACGCAGCGTGTCGAGTTGAAGCGATCAACGTTTTACTCTGGGGGGCACCACCGCGGCAAGGCGAGTAGAGTCAAGGACAAGAGTAGAATCAGGGGACGTCACGGTGGCTAGGAGATGTTAACTACCTCGCCTGGTGTGCAGGAGGTCGTGGGTTCGATCCCGACCCGCCAGCTGTATATTTGGAGTTTGCGTGTCTCTCTCTCATCATCATCACGGTGGCTAGATGTTAACTATCATCATCACGGTGGCTAGGAGATGTTAACTACCTCGCCTGGTATACAGGAGGTCGTGGGTTCGATCCCGTACCTGACGCCTGCTGTATATTTGGAGTCTGCGTGTATCTCTCTCTCATCATCATCACGGTGGCTAGGAGATGTTAACTACCTCGCCTGGTATACAGGAGGTCGTGAGTTCGATCCCGACCCTGACGTCGCCTGCTGTATATTTGGAGTTTGCGTGTCTCTCTCTCTCATCATCATCACGGTGGCTAGGAGATGTTGACTACCTCGCCTGGTGTACAGGAGGTCGTGAGTTCGATCCCGACCCTGACGACACCTGCTGTATATTCGGAGTTTGCGTGTCTCTCTCTCATCATCATCACGGTGGCTCGGAGATGTTAACTACCTCGCCTGGTATGCAGGAGGTCGTGGGTTCGATTCCGTACCTGATGACGCCTGCTGTATATTTGGAGTTTGCGTGTATCTCTCTCATCATCATCACGGTGGCTAGATGTTAACTATCATCATCACGGTGGCTAGGAGATGTTAACTACCTCGCCTGGTATACAGGAGGTCGTGGGTTCGATCCCGACCCTGACGCCAGCTGTATATTTGGAGTTTGCGTGTATCTCTCTCATCATCATCACGGTGGCTAGATGTTAACTATCATCATCACGGTGGCTAGGAGATGTTAACTACCTCGCCTGGTATACAGGAGGTCGTGGGTTCGATCCCGACCCTGACGCCTGCTGTATATTTGGAGTTTGCGTGTCTCTCTCTCTCATCATCACCACGGTGGCTAGGAGATGTTGACTACCTCGCCTGGTGTACAGGAGGTCGTGGGTTCGATCCCGACCCTGACGACACCTGCTGTATATTCGGAGTTTGCGTGTCTCTCTCTCTCATCATCATCACGGTGGCTCGGAGATGTTAACTACCTCGCCTGGTATGCAGGAGGTCGTGGGTTCGATTCCGTACCTGATGACGCCTGCTGTATATTCGGAGTTTGCGTGTCTCTCTCTCATCACACGATGATGACAAACCCACTTCGTTGGGCTATCATCTGTGATGGCCAGGTTGCTTCTGAAACAAAGCGCTATACTGCTCAGTGGAGCCTTACACCTGTAAAATAACACAAATATATAGTTTCGTCCAACTCGCTGCACTGGACAGAGAGGCTCACCACCATCACCACCGCCGCCGCCACACGGACGTGATGACGATACCTGCGCGCGCGCGTCGCGAAACCTCCAACCAACGCCGAGTTCCATTTCCCACTCAACGAACAGCTTTTCAACGCCGGTGACGATTGTCTGAACCGGTCCTCTGGGCCTCCACTAGGTCGACTCAGCCTCAAATGGGTACCTGGTGCGGCGTGTAAAATATTGCACTGGGGAGACAAAGGCGGTTGGGCGTGGTGATGGCCACTCACCTCCCTCGTGTGCCGTGCCGGCCTTCATAGGTGCTCGCTAACAGCACTTGCCCCTACAGTCTGCTAAATCCACACGGGGGATCTTTGTCTTTGATGTAGTGTAGCGGTTACAGCGCACTGCGTTACGAAACCTACAACCCGAGTTCAAATTCCCACCCACGGCCATCCAACACCAGTGACGATTATCTGAACCGGTCCTGGGCCTCCCCCTAGGTTGACTCAGCACCAAATGATAAACAAAATTATCGCCACTTGGGAGACAAAGGCGGCCGGGTGTGGTGCTGGCCACCAACCTCCCTCGTGTGCCGTGCCGGCCTTCACAGGTGCTACTGGCGAACAGCACTTGCCCCGACAGCAGATGATTAAGGCCACGCGAGAGGAAAGCTTTGTCTTTGTGCTGGCAATCGCCAAGATTTCTGAGCCAGCTTCACGTGCCCGCACGCCACCTGGCGGTGACAGGGCACCAGTGCAGCCGAAGAAAATTCTAACTTAATTTGGAGCTTTCGTGACTGCAGGAATTATTCTTTGGTTCTTTCGGTAAAGTCACGTGTAAAGATAAAATAATAAAATTAAATACTAGCATACGACGTTTCGATTGCAACACAAGCAATCGTCATCAGGTATAAATTAAATAGAAACACAAATCTAGTATACTTAGAAATGTAATTTAATACAACAGAGAGTCGGATAACATAACGGTCAACACCCTACCTGGTTGATTACGTTCTTCCTGAGAATGCTAAATTTGAGAGAGAGAGATAAAACACAGAACCAGACACATAGACAGACATATAAGCAGACAGATATCACAGAGATACATAGAGAGAGAACAAACATAGGCACACAGAGAAATCACGCCTAATTATATCGGTTAAATGCGCGGCGCTGCAAATTGCTTCGCTCACGCTACTGCTGACGGATCGGGTCTCCACTAGAGGGGGGCCCTGGAGTTCAGTGCGTGTTTTGGTCTCCGCGCTCTGCTGGTCAGACTAAACATCGTTTTGAAAAACACATTCCTGCGGAGGGAGCTGGTAGGAACGTTGGGTTGCTCGGTCAATGGCCAGGGTCAACGGCGGCGTGGTGTATTCCGCAAATATGCCCGACTGTGAGGGCGGGCACAAGCCGGCGTGAGTAGGTTAAACGTTGAGTTTTATAAGGGCACCACGGGGTGACCAGCCCTCCCCACCCNACCCAGCCCNACCCCTCCTACCCCCACCTAGCCCCACCCTCCCCACCCAGCCCTCCCTGCACGACGGACACAATAATCCCCTGTGGGCTGGTGTAACCAGGAGGTTCCTACCAGTATACCTCTACAAGTGAAGGTTTATTATCTATGAGATCACTTTCATTTCCCCCGTATCGATGATTGAACATCTTAACACCTCCTGTAGTATTATTGCTGCTGCCGGAAAAGGTAACGTCTACCATTTTTAAATCCTTTATATTAAGTTCACTTGCTTGCTTGCTTAGGACGTGCAAATCTTTCGGTCGTTTTTTAACCACTTCCGTGATCCAATCGAGCTGACATTTTGCACACAGACTCGTTGTGCGTGACAATGTTCGTGAATTTTTTTTCCAGAATTTTACACTTTTTAGGACAAAATATATATTTAATTACCAATTGCTTAATGCTGCATGCAATCATCTGACCCATAGGTGGCAGCCATCTCAAGCCAGAGGACGAGAGGACTCTACCCGCCACGCATATAAAGGATTTTAGTGAAAAACTTGTTTTTACGGGTTATACTTATTTTCTCCATCATTTTGATGCCGGAAAACGTGGTCCCATAGATATATTTTAAGCACCTTGAATGCGTTGTCATTCGCATTATCTCCGAGCTGCGCGCCGTTTGGGGCCGTCCATAAATGACGTCACGCACCTAGGGGTGGGGGGGGGTCAGACATTTGTGACGATGTGTGACGAAGGGGGGGGGGTTTGAGAAATGTGACGTCACGTAAAAATTCGCAACTTTAAATAAACATAGACAACACGTTCTACTTAATTAAATAGACTTTTAATAAATGTTTTCTCCTACAACATCAGAGTGCAGCGCCACATTAAATACGCACTACAATGACAATAGTTTAAAGCGATTTGAAGCATGTTTAATTTTCAAAATTGAAATATGGTTTTGGGGGGGGGGGGCAGAGCTTTGTGACGTCATATTTGAGGGGGGGGGTCTGACTTTTGTGACGCCGTGTGACGAGGGGATGGAGGGGGGTCAAAATCGGCCAAAATCGCGTGACGTCATTTATGGACGGCACCTTACACACACACCAAAAAAAACGTATTTCTCATTAACACTGTGCGTGGCATTAAACAAACTATTATAGGTGAGGGCACGGACCCACTGAGCTATACAATCGTTTTACTGGTAGGAACCTCCTGGTTACACCAGCCCACAGGGGATTATTGTGTCCGTCCGTCGTGCATCCAAAAATGGGAGGGGTGGGGCTGGGTGGGNAGGGCGGGTGGGGGTGGAGAGGTGGGGCTGGGTGGGGAGGGCTGGTCACCCGTGGTGCCCTTATAAAACTCAACGTTTAACCTACTCACGCCGGCTTGTGCCCGCCCTCACAGTCGGCATATTTGCGGAATACACCACGCCGCCGTTGACCCTGGCCATTGACCGAGCAACCCAACGTTCCTACCAGCTCCCTCCGCAGGAATGTGTTCAGAAGCGAGCTGGCCACCAATTGTTATAGCTCACCAAGTGGCTTATCAAGTGGACATTTATGGCAGCCTCATACGAATACACGCGTGGTGTTGATGCTGAATGTGGAGATAAAAACCGGAGGACCCCGGAGAAAAATCCAGGCGACCACGGGAGGAGAGAGACACGCAAACTCCAAATATAGAGCAGGCGTTGTCAGGGTTGGGATCGAACCCGCGACCTCCTGTGCACCAGGCGAGGTAGTTAACGTCTCACCACCGTGATGATGATGAGACACGCAAACTCCAATTTAGAGCAGGCGTTGTCAGGGTCGGGATCGAACCCGCGACCTCCTGTGCACCAGGCGAGGTAGTTAACATCTCACCACTGTGATGATGATGAGACGCAAACTCCAAATATAGAGCAGGTGTTGTCAGGGTCAGGATCGAACCCGCGACCTCCTGTGCACCAGGCGAGGTAGTTAACATTCACCACCGTGATGATGATGAGACACGCAAACTCCAAATATAGAGCAGGCATTGTCAGGGTCGGGATCGAACCCACGACCTCCTGTGCACCAGGCGAGGTAGTTGACATCTCGCCACCGTGGCGCCCCACTCATTTGAAACCATTGGGGGCTTTGACAGCAGCACGATGATCACGATTTGGGGTGTCCTCACTCGTGTTGTCGTCGGGGAGGCGGCATGTCAGGGGGCCCGCACTCAAGGCCACCTGGGGCAGCCCAGTGGCTCGTGGGCTTTGCGATGGAGACCGATTTCAGTGTCCAGCGGTGACACTGCAGTGGCAGCCTGCCACTGCGTGACGGGAAGACCACGTGACTGCAGAACAGCTGCGGCGGAGGAGGGTAGCCGCTTCACGAAATCTCCTCCAACTCATAATTGTAGTTCACAACTATCATGAATTGTATTTCACCGTTATCAATTGTCCTCCACTCGTCGTCATAGTCAGATGTCGACTTTTCAAATACAACAACAACAAGGAGGCCCCCGTGTCAGAGTGCAAGGAATTTTAATAGAACTTGAGGGACACATCAAAGACTTTGTGGTTTAGGATGACGTGTACCCACGTGTGACCCACGTCTCACGGATTTTACTGCCGCACAGTGAAAACGTTCATTGCATATTCAGAGCCGAGCTCGTTGGAACACAGATGCTAAGCGGAGTTGAGCCTGCTCACTGGCCTGGATGGGCTACTAAACAAATAGGGAATCGGGCATGACATCCTATTCATCAGCACTCTCCCCCCTCTGTGTCGTTCGGTGTCTCAGTGGAGACACTCTCCGCTCTGTGTCTCAGTGGAGACACGGTATTTTTACTTTTAACGGATACAATGTAGGCTGATTGGTACTAAATGGTTGAACAAAGACTCGACTTGTAACATTAATACAGATTTAAAGATACAAACCCGCACATCAACAAATGAGAATGATAAATACATTGCATTGTACTATTAATATTGGTACTCGATCTGGACAATCCGTGTACAATAACCGATACATCACTTTTCCACTGGCACACCAAAGCCAAGCCAGCACGGAATGCTCACTATACGGAGTTGGTTTTCCCACAAGGCGAGCCGGAACCAAACCACGCTACGCTGGCCTCACCAGACGTCTGATTCTGTCTCGGGGCCAAGCAGGGCCAGGGCTAACGTTAAATAAGCAGAATGACTCGATTCTTAAATACGTATTTACTTAGTGCACTGTCTTTGAGTTGTACGCCTTTTGGCGTCATCTGGCCGACACCTGGAGACTAGGCTCTAAGAAAAGCTGTCTCGGGTGTGGACCAATCAACTTCAAGGACAGTGCACATTATCATCATCAGAGTTGTTTCTTTTTGTTTGCATTTTGACTGCTTGTGTTGTGGTTATTGCAAACATGATGCCTTGTATAAAGGTGTCAGTTTTTGTACCAGTTGAAAGGGTAAAAACCTATTACTATACTCACCCTTTTTAATCCAAGAGAGCCCACACAGAGTCATATGGCTCTCGTTCATGAGGGTCCATGCCGCCGCTACACTGCGTGTTTATACTCCTCAGATGTTTCAGCCAATTAATGACGAGTCGAAGTTGCTTACGCAAGTGTGGAGGATACCAGAGCACCCGGCGAAAGCTCACACGCGCGTTTGAGGAGGGAGGACGAGGGCAACACTTTGTACCCCGTACAGATGGAAACGGATGGCGATTAACCCACTCGCTGTAACCGCCTTCTCCCGGCGCGAACCGGCGTGTGGCACCTCCTCGACCCCACCCAACCCACTCGGCCTCTCCGCAGTGCCGGATGTGCAGGCGCGTGCCTCCAGCCAGAGGTCGCAACCGGGTACCCGATACCCGTACCCTACCCGATACCGGCTACCCGTACCCGGCCGGGTACGGGTACCGTTTGCGACCCTGGTGCGGCCGGGTACGGGTAGGGCGTGAGTCACTGGTGAGTAACTGTTTGTCACTCATTTCCCACGTCTTGTCTCTTCTCACAATTCAAGTCCTAGAATCAACCCACCCGCGCCTGCAACTTGGCTTCATCCCAGAAGTCGCAATCAGGTACCCGATACCCGTACCTACCCGTACCCAGCCGGTCGGGTAGAGTACGGGTACCCGTTTGCGACCCTGGTGCGGCCGGGTACGGGTAAGGAATCAAAACCCGTTTGCGACCTCTGCCCCAGCACAGCTCAGTTGCGCAGTGGAAAATACCAGACGCGAGGTTTGCTGAACCGCAACGATTGGAGGTGGTCGAGCAGCCAATCCACTTCCGAGAATCTCCGATCACGTGGTTCTCGCAGAGCCGATTAAAAAAAACGGGAACACGTCACAAACGGCGAATTAAACATCGACGGTGGCATCCGATTGGTTGAGAGCCGTCATCCGACTGCCCGTAGTCTTGCCCCGCGATCGGCTACGCGGCGGTAACCGGCGGAAGAAGTCGACCAATCGTGCGCCGACGTCACGGTCCAATTTGCCAAATACAGGTACAGGGACTCCTCTACTTACGAACTAGTTAGGTTCCAGAGGTCTGTTCGTAAGTCCATTTGTTCGCAAGTCCAACTTTACTCCTGTCGATTCCAAGCGTGTTGTACGGCGTGTACACTAAGCACGGGGAAATAGCTTTAAAAGTTGTAGTCTCTGCAGATGTAGATGCCATGGTTCCTCACGTTCTGCAGATGTAGATGCCACTGGTTCTTCACGTTCTGCAGATGCCACTGGTTCTTCAGATGCCACTGGTTCTTCATGTTCTACAGATGTAGATGCCACTGGTTCTTCATGTTCTGTAGATGCCGCTGGTTCTTCACGTTCTGCAGATGTAGATGCCACTAGTTCTTCACGTTCTGCAGACGTAGATGCCACTGGTTCTTCACGTTCTGCAGATGTAGATGCCACTAGTTCTTCACGTTCTGGAGATGTAGATGCCACTGGTTCTTCACGTTCTGCAGATGTAGATGCCACTGGTTCTTCACCTTCTGCAGATGTAGATGCCACTGGTTCTTCACCATCTGCAGATGTAGATGCCACTGGTTCTTCACGTTCTGTAGATGTAGATGCCACTGGTTCTTCACCTTCTGCAGATATAGATGCCACTGGTTCTTCGCCTTCTGCAGATGTAGATGCCACTGGTTCTTCACCTTCTGCAGATATAGATGTCACTGGTTCTTCACGTTCTGTAGATGCCACTGGTTCTTCACCTTCTGCAGATGTAGATGTCACTGGTTCTTCACCTTCTGCAGATGTAGATGCCACCACCGCCATCTATTGCGCGGCAGTTGAACTTACACTCGGTCCGAACAGGCGACTGGACATGGACAGGTTTGTTCGTATCTCTGAAAGTTTGAAGGTCGAATGTTCGTAAGTAGAGGTGTCCCTGTACATTATTGCACCTCACAAATTACTCAGCTGGGTAAAGCCACGTGGTAAAATCGCCACCCTACCGACAGACAAAAACGTGTCCGTGAAATATAATAATTTCCTTCACGACACAGCCTTTGCGCTATAAGAACGGCGTGAATATGAAACGCACTCGATGATTTTAACATTTTTTTTAAACGCCTTTCAACCCGCCGTAGTAATGCCAAAGAGGTATTTGCGCGTACGATTCCGCTGTCTCGCAAATAATAAAATTTCATTGTTGAGCGGTAAAATCTCGTTATGCTTGTATAAAACTACACGTTATACCGGTGTTTTAAATACTTTTGGGGGGGGGGCTAAAAAACACATGCACCAACGTAAACGTTTTAGCGGCAGCTATTTCCGAAATAACTTTTTGATCCCGCCAAAATATTTCCCCCCCCCCCCCCACCTTCTCCTTACACACACACAGGTACTTTAAGACAAATACATTCTGACAATAATAGTTATGGAACACCACCAAATACACGCTGAAGCGTTCAACAGTCCCCGGTTACATTAGGACACGTAGACAAAAACTGTTCAACGTGTGACCGCCACTCTCCCACCACTCAACAATAACGCAAACTAACGCAACTAATTTCGATTTAAAGCTTTCGTGACTGCAGGAATTCCTCTTCTTGGTTCTTTCGGTAAAGTCACGTAGAAGGGAAATAATAAAATAATAAAAATAAAACATAATAAAATAATTCTCACGACGTTTCGGCCACAACGCAAGCAGCCGTCCTCAGGTGAAGAACAGGTCTGTCGGAAAGACAGTGTCATTCAGACTTAAATCGAACTTTCCGACAGACCTGTTCTTCACCTGAGGACGGCTGCTTGCGTTGTGGCCGAAACGTCGTGAGAATTATTTTATTGATTTTTTTTATTTTATTATTTCCCTTCTACACGACTTTACCGAAAGAACCAAGAAGATAACGCAACTTAACTCGAGTTCACACTGCTGCGTGCTAACCGTTGTTATTGTTAGGCAAATCTTTACTGGAACGGGGTGCGCGTCGCTTTACATTTTAATTATCCTCACATCTCACGACGATGACGACCTTCAGACATAAAATAAACCCAACCAATGTTCACGCACCAAAGTCGATTAAATTTTTGCCACCCGGCAATCGAATTGAAGTATCGGCGATCAGTTGAGTCGGGTGGTTCTCAACATTTTTTGGGCTACCCGTGTCAGCCTCCTTGTTCAATTTTGTCTAAACCGAGTAACCCCTTGTCTGACCCAACATGGTTCTGAGAAATTAACGTGTGAACGACGAAAGTCAACCTTTGAAGCCAGTTTTTTTTTCATCCATTTCGTGAGGAATCCTAACTGGCTCGTAACTGCGCGCAAATATAAAAACGAATGTCAATGCAAGCGTGGCGTGATGTGGTCGCTGGCTACTCTGAAAAAACCACGTTGTTTGCGATAATTGAGCTTAAGAAAATAATATTCAGGGCCTACCTTGGCTTCTCCCACCCTCAACCAGTATATATACAAGGACTGTTTTCTTGGAATTTCTCTCACTTGATACAGCTATCGTGCTGTGACGGTTCCACCTGAAGACGGAAGCTTGTGTTGCCTCCAAAACGTCGTGATTTTATTTTATTTTTATGTTACTTTTATTAATTTAAATTTTTTACCCACGTGACTTTACCGAAAAAACCTAAGAATATGAATCCTTGCAGTTACGAAAGCTTCAAATCTAGAATTAAGAAAAGTCTTTCATATCGTTTCGAAAGGTCATTAATATCGGTCTAGGTTTACCATATTGAATTTAAAATTTATCGTAGTTTATTTATATTGGCATGAGGTCAGAACATAAAACAATTAAAAGGGACGGAATATCCCAAGTGTCACAAAAGCTTCGGGAGGGGGGGGGGGGCACACACACACCACTGACCAGGACACGTCCATTAAGAAACAACCACCAGCGCCAACACCACCAGCGGCCGTTTGGTAGCTTCAAGTGTCACGCATACAATTGATCCATGAGGCTTGAAAACCCAGACATCTCCGTGATTCGGGACCACAACCGGATTGAGGTAATCCTCTACTGACATGGGTGTTTTGTTCATCTTTCCCCAACGCTGTGGTGAACGGCAGCATTCTCTTGTGGCTGGCAGGGCTGTCCGCGACCAATTGCAGACATCAAGCTTGTTGAAGCTTTGTTGTAGTACGGAGTTAGACTGATGGCTTTAATGTAAGTTGTCTTGTGGTTGTTGTTGTTTGACTTGCATCCCACTGGAATTTTTGCACACAGCATTGGTGTACGGTGTTTACTCTGGAAGATTTTTATGTTTGCGCATAGTCACTTTAAGATGTTTTCTTGTTCATGTTTTTGTTTGTTGCGGTTGCACCCGATTCAAGAGCCGAATGGCTCACAAATAAATGAAAAAAAAAAAAACTGAAGCGCACGAATCGGGATAAAGTTTTGACGCCGCACCGTAGCAGAGTTGTCAGATCTCGCGAGACAATTACTCGCCAGCAACGCCAGCGGTGGGTGCCGCTGCTCAAGCGGTCATGAACCGGCCACGCGCGTTCACCACGTGCCAAGTTTATTAATCAGCTGCGTCGGATGGAGGAGGGGTATCCGACACGTTTTTATGCGACCCGACCGGGAAAAACTAATTACGGAATGAAAGTAGCCGATTCTCAAAACGCACACCAGACGCTTCATTTATCGTAAGCGTTGTTGAACTATCACTGATGAAGGTGCTGAGATTTATTTTAAATCGATGAAGCGGTGGATCGTTATTACCCTGCACCAGTTGAGTGATCATTAGTCCGGGCGGTGGTGCGAGTTAAGATCGATCAGCTCACAATCTCAAGTTTCCAAGTTCAAATCCTGGTCACGGGTGGACTCGGCAATCATCCCGCAAGGCCTACAAAGCAAGTGCCACGTTGAGGAAAGTCGAACACTCGTCCGACACGAATGTCAGAATCACAATCTTTCATTTTTTTCCATCAGAATCTTTATTTAGACTCGAGGAATCCGATCAACCTATGAATCTCTTTCATCACAGATGTCCAGGAGGCAGAGGTCGCAAACGGGTTTTGATTCCTTACCCGTACCCGTACCCGGCCGCACCAGGGTCGCAAACGGTACCCGTACCCGGCCGGGTACGGGTAGCCGGGTATCGGGTAGGGTACGGGTATCGGGTACCCGATTGCGACCTCTGCCAGGAGGTTCACAGATTAATTTCTGCCCACCGACACAGCATAGGCAGGGCACTCATCCAGCAGTGGATTAGCAAGGGGATGTAAAGTATTATTATCGTTATTATGGGAGTAAAACCGTGCGTTTGGAGAAAATCGAATCCAACGTGGGGATAACACACCTCAAACAATCCCATACACAGGAGAGCAGCACACCACTTGCTAATTTNACTCAACCGAGTCTCAAGACTTCTCTTTTTCCAGGAGGTCCTGCCTTGGGAACGATGGGCGAAAAATAATGTGCGCGCTTATTAATGGCATTGGCCAAACATCTCATTGTAGCAGCGCCCGCCTGAGGCTCAACAATAATAATATCATTATTAAATACGGAATAAAATGCCGAGTTCATTGGCGTTGGCATGTGGTTAGCAAACTGGACTTGCAATCCAGAGGTCACTGGCTAGAACTCCCGGGCAAGGCAACCGAGAAAAAAAATGTAAGTTTGTAAGTTTTAAAATCTCCCCCCNTCCTCCTCCTGCCACTGTGTCAACTAGCAGCATCGAGGGGTATGAGGCAGCTAGCTCAGTCGACGACCGGCAGGTGTGTGCGACAGGGTAAAAGTGTGGGTGAACTCCCGCCTCTCCCGAGTGTGACGGAGGAGGATTGAACTCCCTCCCTGGCGGGGGCCTCTCTCGCTCGGCCTGCAGGAGGCCCCTTTTTCCCCACTCGCTTCTTTAGAAACTTGACTTTGTGTTTAGCTTGCCGTCCCTTCCTGCACCTCCGATTAGCGCGTGGTCTACGCACGGTCCGAAATAAGTTCCACGTACATACAAACATAGGTACATACGCCAGCTGTGGTGAGAGCAAGACATTGCAGGGCTGTTCCTTTACCTTATGGCTAAGACTAAAACTATGGCTACTGGTTAGTGTAAGTGCGAGGCTTGCAGAGATTAATGCTCAGGCTCGGGTTAGGCCTAGACGTATAGGCTGGCGAGGCATTAGTCTTCAGGCTTAGTGCTAGGGATTAGGGCCAGTGTGAAAGCGAGTCCTCAGTGCCTCTTAAAGACGCAACCTAAAAATAATTATCTTTATCTTCGAGATGAATCAGTATTCTGTCACAGGACTGTGAGTGATATCGGTGGTTTGGAGAGGCCTTAAATCCAGCATAGGGTCGACCATAGCTGATGATGATTTCAGCCTTAAATCCAGGATAGGGCACTAGTTTAAGCTTATGTTAATGAATTACAAAAAAACTTACTTTTAATTGACGGTTATTACGTTGTACAGCGCACTGCGCTACAAACCCGGCTACCCCCTTTTGGTTCAGATTCCCAGCACGGGTGACATTGGGCGCGTGACTCCTCACGTGGTCCTGGGTGCCGCCCCGTTCACCAACTCACGCTCACCCGGGTGTGGTGAAGTATGGCCAAACAGCACCCAGGACTGGCACGGCACGGGGAGGCCTTCATCCAGCAGCGGATTGACAAAGGGGCCAAACACACGCGGTCGGGCACGCCGTTGCGTTTCGACAAGCGGACAGGCCTGAAACACGTGGCCTGTAAAGGAACGGCAGCTCACACAAAGCTTTGCTTCAAGCAAACCTGACCCCTGCCACTGATGAGACGCTGAACGTCGAAAACTGGCCCAGGGTTTTGCTCGTCTTGAATCAATTCTCCTGAAATGATGCTCTCCCAGCAGACTACACGGCTGATGGGTTGGTGTAAGAATCACTTTTATTTTGCACGTGGAGAGACGGATAGACACGAAGGAGACATGGTCCGCTTATTCATTTTGTTGCTAGTTAAGTGCGAGATAAGTGCTGCCCCCTACCACGTGGATGGAAATTCACTTGAAGGGATCTCAAGGGTAGTTCTGCAATGTCCGCTTCTGCGGGCCGTCTCTCTCACTGCTCTGCAAGTTTCCAAATGGTTCTAAGTATCGCGACAAAAAGAACACCGTTTTTGCGTTTTTCTTTTCATTGTTAACCCAATTTTTCATTCACTCCCCACACACAGTCGCGCTCTGGCCGAGGCAAGGCGGCGCTAATTAAACCTGCTGCTCACTTGCTGCCCGTTAAAGACTGCCCGTTAATTCCTTCCACCATGCAGCCATCTATCACTAGGTGACAGCATCCAATCCTTCAAACTTCCACCCCTTCTAGGGCTGCCAAAAAGTTACGGCCGTTGGCCGGTCAACGCCGTCTGACCGTTCGATTGTCTGCTCGTCGGACTGTTTGCACGGCTACCCTCCACAGAAGATAGAAATACCATTAGACCCACCCCCCCCCCCCNACCGCATGTAAGGCCGTCTGATCGTTAGCCTGTCTACGCAGTGGACTACCCATTATATTGGATGCCGATAAAGGATGATGGTTAAGACTGTCCATCCGATAAACTGGATGCTCGTTAAGATTCTCCGTCCACGTGTTATACCCATCACCCGTTAGCTTGGCCACCTGCTAGGCCGCTGGTTAGACCGTCTAGCCATTAGGCCGTCCGCCCTCTACACCGTTAGCTCGTTAAACTGATGGTTAGACCGTCCACTCATCGGACAACTCACTCGTTCCACCGTCTGATTATAAAACCACCTGCCCTTGTTGACTATTCACTCGCGAGTTCATCTACTCCTCTTTACACGCCGGCGGTCAGATCACCCCGCTCGACTGGACCAACCGCTCATTACACCGTCCACCCGTTAGACTGATGGTAAGACTGTCCCGCCCCCGTTAGACTGATTTTGAGACCGCCCGCCCGCCCGCTAGTCAGTGTCCGAGTCACAGGGCCGAGGCGACGAGTCCTCCGAGGCGGCTGTGAGCTCCGTGTCCACAAACACCTCCTCCTCATCCGCCTGCACGGAGGGGACCGCCACTCCGTTACCCTCCTCCTCGTCTTCATCGTCGTTAGCCCCACGGCGGTGGCGACGACGGCGGCGATGTTGGCCGTGAAGTTGCCGGCGGTGGCGGTTGTGGTGGGGGGGAGAGCGGGGGAGGGGAGGGGTGGCAGGGGGAGAAGAGCGCCGACGAGTCGGGGCCGGACGCCTCACTGCTGCTGCTGGTGGTGGAGCTGGCGCGCCACACTAGGTACACGCACACACACGCAAAGACAAAGATCCCCCGTATAGCCTTACAGACTGTTGGGCAAGTGCTGTTAGCGAACAGCACCTATGAAGGCCGGCACGGCACACGAGGGGTGTGGCCAGCACCACGCCCGACCGCCTTTGTCTCCCCAGTGGTGATGTTTACACACGACACCAGGTACTCATTTGAGGCTGAGTCGAGCCAGGGAGGCCCAGCACCGGTACAGTTAATCGTCACTGGTGTTGACCGTGAGCGGGAATCGAACTCGGGTCACCGGGTTGGTAGCGCAGTGTGCTGACCACGACACTACTGCTCCCCGCACATACACACGCACGCACGCATGCAGACACACACGCACGCACACGCAAGCGCGCGCGCACACGCGCGCGCTCACACGCACGCGCACTTTCACACGCACGCTCACACGCACGCTCACTCACACGCTCACTCACACGCAAGCGCGCACGCACACACGCTCACACGCACGCTCACACACANGCTCACACGCTCACACACANGCTCACACGCTCACACGCTCACACACACGCTCACTCACACGCTCACTCACACGCAAGCGCGCATGCACACACGCTCACACGCGCGCAC
The DNA here is from genome assembly GCA_018977245.1 of Lethenteron camtschaticum. Taxonomy (NCBI): domain Eukaryota; kingdom Metazoa; phylum Chordata; class Hyperoartia; order Petromyzontiformes; family Petromyzontidae; genus Lethenteron; species Lethenteron camtschaticum. The sequence goes on along the minus strand of MU249602.1, from coordinate 6,655,467 downwards.
ACACGCACACACGCTCACACGCGCGCACACACGCTCACACGCACGCACACACACACACACCGTGGCGCGGGGACGTTTGGCAGCTGGGTCCCATGGAGGACACGGACGAGGTGGCTGACGTGGCGGTGGAGGAGCAGGAGGAGGAGTCCGACGCGGACGCCACGGAGGGAGACGAGGGCGAGTTGAGGAAGACGTCGAGGGCCTCGTGGTCCGACACGTCGAGCAGCTCCACCTGCTCCAGCAGGTCGACGTTCACCTCCATGGAGGAGACGCTGCCCAGCGGCTCTGCCGAGACAAAGATTCCCACCCGCCACCAGAGAGCCTTCAGCGTGGCCGCGTGGGGCGAGCGTGGTGAGTGTGGCGAGCGTGGTCAGCGTGGTGAGCGTGGTGAGCGTGGTGAGCGTGGTGAGCGTGGCTGTGTGGGGTGAGCGCGGTGAGCGCGGTGAGCGCGGTGAGCGTGGTGAGCGTGGTGAGCGTGGCTGTGTGGGTGAGCGCGGTGAGCGTGTGAGTGCGGTGAGCGCGGTGAGCGTGGTGAGCGCGGTGAGCGTGGTGAGCGCGGTGAGCGTGGTGAGCGCGGTGAGCGTGGTGAGTGTGGTGAGCGTGTGGTGAGTGTGGTGAGCGTGGGGAGCGTGGTGAGCATGGCTGTGTGGGGCGAGCGCCGACAGTTCACGTAGCCTTAAAGTGCACATAGCTTGGCACAAGCGCAGTGGTGACGCCACCGCAACTTATTGGCGAATGGCGGTTGTTGTACTCTACTATGAGCGTGTACGCGTCACCACGGCTGCGTACTACAGGTGTGTGCGTGTCACGGTGCGGTGTGCGCCTCTCACGCCGCGTGCCGCCCCCTGCGCTGTGCAGCTGCAGCACGCCGGTGGAGAGGTAGTGCTCCACGTCCTGCTGGAACGCCTCCTCGAAGAAGCGCTGGCGCTCACGCAGACGCAGCGCGTGCGACCGCTCCGCCTCGCAGCTGCGGCGCACGTGCTCCCCCTCCAGCTCCACTGGGGGGGGGGGGGGGGNTGACATCATCGGCGCCAGCGTCAACGTTACCTGCCCGCGGGTGTTTTTGTGATGATTTTCTATTCGCCGTCTTGTTTTAGACATTTTGGTAACCCAGGCCACTGGGTGGTGGGGGGAACTCCTTAGTGTACAGCGGCAGTGCTGAGTCTGTGGGCAGTGTTAGTCTATGGGCAGTGTTAGTCTATGGGTAGTGTTAGTCTATGGGCAGTGTTGAGTCTATGGGCAGTGTTGAGTCTATGGGCAGTGTTGAGTCTATGGGTAGTGTTGAGTCTATGGGCAGTGTTGAGTCTATGGTAGTGTTGAGTCTATGGGTAGTGTTGAGTCTATGGGCAGTGTTGAGTCTATGAGTAGTGTTGAGTCTATGGGCAGTGTTGAGTCTATGGCAGTGTTGAGTCTATGGCAGTGTTAGTCTATGGGCAGTGTTGAGTCTATGGGCAGTGTTGAGTCTATGGNCGGGCAGTGTTGAGTCTATGGGCAGTGTTGAGTCTATGGGCAGTGTTGAGTCTATGGGCAGTGTTGAGTCTACGGGCAGTGTTGAGTCTATGGGCAGTGTTGAGTCTACGGGCAGTGTTGAGTCTATGGGCAGTGTTGAACTTATGGGCAGTGTTAGTCTATGGGCAGTGTTGAGTCTATGGGCAGTGTTGAGTCTATGGGTAGTGTTGAGTCTATGGGCAGTGTTGAGTCTATGGGCTGTGTTGAGTCTATGGGCAGTGTTAGTCTATGGGCAGTGTTGAATCTATGGTGTAGTGTTGAGTCTATGGGCAGTGTTGGTCTATGGGCAGTGTTGAGTCTATGGTGTAGTGTTGAGTCTATGGTGTAGTGTTGAGTCTATGGGCAGTGTTGAGTCTATGGGTAGTGTTGAGTCTATGGGTAGTGTTGAGTCTATGGTGTACTGTTGAGTCTATGGTGTAGTGTTGAGTCTATGGGCAGTGTTGAGTCTATGGGCAGGAATCGGATTGGGCACAGGNAGGAGGGAGAGAGAGAAGACTGGGAATGAAGAGGACGAGAGGAGGGGTCGAGGAGAGGAGAGAGCGGGTGGGACAAACCACGGAGAGATTTAGAGTGACGTAACGTGTAGTACGGCAGCAGAAGCATCAGCCCCCACCCCCAGCCCTCTGGACCCCCTGTGCAACCCCATGTTAAACTACCGTGGGCTACCACAGAACTACTCCGAGATCCCGATAAGCGACCCCCTGTCCACAATAAAGGGGCGGCACTGTCTGTGCACCCTCCTGCGGAGAGAAATGCTCCGAACAGAGCGGTCAAACCGATACGGGAAATTCTCTCTGCCGTGGTAAAGCTAAATTAAGTGGAAAAAAACTAAAATAAAACTAAAATAAAAGTTTATTTCTAAACGTGGACTTTACCGAAAGAAACAAAGAGTACGGATTCCTGCAGTCACGAAAGCTAATCAAGATTGGAAAAGACTAATTATCGGACAGCTTTTCCCGTACAGTCATTGGTTGAGCTGAGTCATACCCACACACTTAGAGAATCCGGTAATCGCAGGTGGCTGAAACCCGGGCCAAACCCAGGTCCTTCTAGTGCCAGCACAGGCTATTTCTCCGAACGATAACACTGGTCAACAAAAAAAATTCTGGCCTGGACTTTTGCAGCTGTTCTAGACTAATTTCAGGGTGCTGATTCCAAATCTGATCTCAGATTTGCTCTATCACATCTCATTTTTATGCTATCGGCATAATTGAATTTACCCGAAATTAACTGTCACTTATGATTGCAAGTTGTTGCGAGCTTTAGTGTTAAAATATGGTGCTGTATTTTAGGATAGTGTGTTTATAATATAATTTTATGTAGATATCCACATTTATTTAATATTTTTCTTCTGCAGTTTTTATTGAAAATGCAATATTTGATATCTCAAAAACCTGATGCGATAGACAAAAACTGATGCCATATTTTGAATCAGCACCCCAAAATTACATTAAAACCGTTGGAATACCTTATGCCAGAAAAAAACATGTTGACCAGTGTTATGAAACCCTCCCCTTCAGAGCGCGAGAGAGAGCATGAAAGGCGAAGTCACCCATGGCGTTAATCCAGTATTCTCAGCGGTGCCGGCTCACTGTCTCTGACACGGCCATCGTTATTACCACGCTTGTTTGCCCGTGGAGGCCTCACCGAGGATTCAATGATGTCTTTTAGCAGGGGTCCTACCAAGTTTTCACAGCGGAAGGGGGGGGTAGTCTTTCATCAAAGGTCCTACCAAATTTTCACAGTGGGGGGAGGGGGGTATTCTTATCACCGTTGGGATGTTTTAATCGATATTAGTTACATCGTATTTTGTTGAGCTCTGCCAGTAAACCGGAGAACCCGGAGGAAACCCATGCAGTACAGGGAGGGGAACACACAAACTCACTCACTCACACTGCAGTACAGGGAGGGGAACACACAAACTCACTCACTCACACTGCAGTACAGGGAGGGGAACACACAAACTCACTCACTCACACTGCAGAACAGGGAGGGGAACACACAAACTCACTCACTCACACTGCAGAACAGGGAGGGGAACACACATACTCACTCACTCACACTGCAGAACAGGGAGGGAACACACAAACTCACTCACTCACACTGCAGAACAGGGAGGGGAACACACAAACTCACTCACTCACACTGCAGAACAGGGAGGGGAACACACAAACTCACTCACTCACACTGCAGAACAGGGAGGGGAACACACAAACTCACTCACTCACACTGCAGAACAGGGAGGGGAACACACAAACTCACTCACTCACACTGCAGAACAGGAGGGGAACACACATACTCACTCACTCACACTGCAGAACAGGGAGGGGAACACACAAACTCACTCACTCACACTGCAGAACAGGGAGGGAACACACATACTCACTCACTCACACTGCAGAACAGGGAGGGGAACACACAAACTCACTCACTCACACTGCAGAACAGGGAGGGGAACACACAAACTCACTCACTCACACTGCAGAACAGGGAGGGGAACACACATACTCACTCACTCACACTGCAGAACAGGGAGGGGAACACACAAACTCACTCACTCACACTGCAGAACAGGGAGGGGAACACACATACTCACTCACTCACACTGCAGAACAGGGAGGGGAACACACAAACTCACTCACTCACACTGCAGAACAGGGAGGGGAACACACAAACTCACTCACTCACACTGCAGAACAGGGAGGGGAACACACATACTCACTCACTCACACTGCAGAACAGGGAGGGGAACACACAAACTCACTCACTCACACTGCAGAACAGGGAGGGGAACACACATACTCACTCACTCACACTGCAGAACAGGGAGGAATACAAACTCACTCACTCACACTGCAGAACAGGACGCAAACACACTCCACACAGAGAATCTGGAATCGAACCCAGGTCCTTCTTGGCGCGAGGCACAAGCGTCAGCGCCGCGCCACCCTGCCGCCCAGGTACTTTCTCAACCTCATTGAGGGAGAAAAAAAAANGAGACACCCAGACCCTGGGCTTGAACCCAGGTTTTCTTACGCGATTCTGGCCCAGGTGTCTTTTTGACATGACGAATCCAACAACGGAGTATTTCGCCGTCTGAACCAACCCACGCCCGCGACTGAAATGTAACTCTTACGGCTCGCGCCACACGCGCACTCAATGATGCAATGTAAGAATCAATTGCTTGCGATTCGCACTAAGTGACGGCTGGAGGCCAAACACTGCAGCCGTCCAAGATTCCGCACGCACGACCACAAAACTCAAACGATCGATTGTGGACGGAGATCTTGACCCAGGATTAAGCCGCGTCCGTCCGACACTGCAACGGACGGCGGAACGTTGCATCCCTTGAGACGATGATGACGACGACGACGACAATGGTGACATTGATAGATGAGAGCGGCGGCGCATCGGTCAGAGCACCGCGCTAAGAACTCGGCGACCCGAGTCCGATTCCTGGGCCGCCGCTAACATCAGTGGCGCGTGATATCCGAACAATGCCTGGGGAATCGCCCCTACCCCTTCAGAAACCCACATTGACCAGCGTGGCGAGGTATGGTCAAACAGCCGCCCGTGACCGACACGGCGTGTGGACGAATACATGCAGCAGTAGACAGCCAAATCTACTTTGATATACTTTCAGCCTCCGTCTGTCTCTGTGTCTGTCCCGCCCGGGCAAACGTGCGAGTGTGCGGTGGTGACGTCAACTCCATCCCACGCTGGCGTCACACCGCCCCCCCCCCCCCGCGCGACCCACGCCTCCCCGAGCAACCCACCAACCCCTCCACATGCGCGGTTTACACCGTAGAGCCGTACGGGCGAATCGGGGTGACTGCCCTGGGCCCCGCGCTTTGAGGGGCACCCCGCACTTTGACGTCACTGTGTCATCAGGTGTACTACTTCCGGTTTAGTTTGAAGGCGTCAGGGGGGGGGGGGGGGGGGGGCTATGACGACGTGAGTTGCCCCGGTCCCACACCCCCTATGGACGGCCCTGCTATACTGGATTATAAAAAGTTTTGCTCGCTGGCTGGCTGGAGGGATGTAGGGCTATGTCCAAAGGACGTACAGGCTGGTAGTGGAAATATATATCACTATTATTACAGTACGGCCGTGCACGGCCTTCATATGGTTGGCTCGTTCTAGGGCGGTTAAACCCTCCCCGTGCGGCGAGGAGTGTCCCCGTATTCAGCCGGCACGAGAATGGAAGAGAAATTAAGAGAGGCCGACCGGCTGTCAGGGCTGACGGGAGTGGGAGACGGGAGAGATTTCACGACCTGCGCTGCGGCAAGAGACCGCGGCTCGGTCGCAACGTGAAGCAGCCGACGTGCGCATTAACCGGGTGGCGCGGTGGGCCGGCATTGCCGAGGCCCTGGGTTCGGATCCAGGTTTCGGGGCTCAGCCCGTGATGAAACTGGGTTCTCGAGTGCGGCGAGGTGAAGATGAACTCGCGCAGAGAGCCGTAGATCGACACGGCCACGTGTTGCGGTTGAACCGGGTCCTCGTAGAGTGCCGATGGTCTCGGCCTGGTCGCCAATTACTCGCATTGAGAACCACAGGCTGACACAGAGAACAGTAGACTGCCATGGGATGGACAGACTCGCACAGACCCTGGCTGTTATTAGACCTGGGTTCTCCAGTGTAGCGAGTTCATGAGTCTGGCCCTACCAATGACTCGCAGAGAGACCCATTTGTCAAGTGGCGGATTTCGTCCGCAGATCCCACCAATGCGACACCAACCGTGTATGGAAATCCAGGAAATAAACAGAACCTGCAGGGTGCAGTTGAAAGAGGTGAGTTTTCAAGGCAGACTCAAACAGCTTGTCTGATTAGCAGAGGCAGAGCGCTGTTCCAAAGCCTCGGAGCTGCAATGGCAAAAGCCCAATCACTCCAGACTCAACGAGCCTTTACCCAGTTTGGAATAAATTGGGTGGGGGAGAGGCGGTGGTGAGGCGGGGGCAGAGGGGGGGGGTAGAAGGAAAATAAACGACCCCGGCTGACTAATCCGCATTAAAGCGGGGCATCTCGGGGCTTGCTGAGTCACGCTGCCGTGCATCGCTTTTGTCCGCATCTTCTCACTCGCATCACCGCCTCTCTCCAACCCTGCCCCGTCTCCCCGTCTCCTCCCTGCGTCTCTCCGCCTTCCCCGAAGCCCGTCTCAATTAACCCCATCGCCTCTTCTCCACTCCCTGCGTCTCGTCTTCGCCGAGCTACTCTTGGTCCCGCCTCCTCATCTCCGCGTCTCTTTCTCCGCACGCTTGCACCGTGACTTGACCATGGATTTGTGTCGAGCTACGGGGTCTGTTTGCTCTGCAATGCGATATTAAAAGTGCGTCGTGGGGGAAAATGGAAGGAACCGGAACAAGAGGAAGACCTAACGGAGAATTGCTTGACAACGACGACGGCATAAGAGATTGGTGCCGGAAAGGTGTGGCACTACTTTAGCATATTGGTACGATGACGAGATGTGCAGTGGACACCTATTGGGCTATCCGCCCATGGATCGTGATGATGATGCAATGTGTGGGAAGCGGTGGTGCACTTGTCAGCGGGCTGCAGTACAAATCCGGCCGCCTGAGTTCGATTCCCATTCGCGTCCACACCAACACCATTAGCTTAACCGGTCCTGGGCCTCCACCTAGGTCGACTCAGTCTCAAATGAGTACCTGGTGTGTACAAATATCACCAATGAGGAGACAAAGACGGCCGGCGTGGTGCTGGCCACCTACCCCACGTGTGTGTGTCTATCTGTATATCTGCTGAACCCTGGTTCTAGGAGGGGCGGCATTTAGAAAACATGCCCCATTGGGTGCCACGGTGGCTAGGAGATGTTAACTCCTTCGCCTGGTATGCAGGAGGATGTGGGTTCGATCCTGACCCTGATGACACCTGCTGTATATTTGGAGTTTGCGTGTCTCGCTCTCATCATCATCACGGTGGCTAGGAGATGTTAACTACCTCGCCTGGTATGCAGGAGGTTGTGGGTTCGATCCCGACCCTGACGCCTGCTGTATATTTGGTGTCTGCGTGTCTCGCTCTCATCATCATCACGGTGGCTAGGAGATGTTAACTACCTCGCCTGGTATGCATATTTGGAGTTTTCAACGTCTCGTTCATTTTTCTCCGGGTCCGTTTTTTATTCCCCTCCACATTTTGAATCGACATGCATTTCGAGTATTTCGCTGCTATAAATGTCCACGCGATGATAAGCCCACTTCGTTGAGCTATCATTTGCGGCGAGGTCGCTTCTGAAAAGAGCTACGTAGCTCAGTGGGGCCTTACCTGCTAAAATAAAAGTTTATTATTTAGTTTAATAATAAAAAATTACACGGCTCAAACCACCATCGCCATTAAAAAAAAATTTCACAAGGACATGAGCCGCACACGACTCACCTCTCCTGCTTAGACTTACAATCACGTGTTCAAGAGTATCTGGCTGCTATAAATGTCCACGTGATAATAATCCCACTTCGTTAAGCCATCATTTGCGGCCAGGTCGCTTCTGAAAAGAGTTACGTAGCTCAGTGGAGCCTTACCTGGATTATTAAAAAAACAGTTTTTAAATAGTTTCATTTAGATTCAAATGCCACGGCGGGAGATCGAATCGAGCACAGACGCCCCTCCGGATTGCTCACCCCAGCGGCGCCACGTTACACCACGGCGTCGTCCAGTTTGTCGTACGAGTTAGCACTCACGCGAGGAAGGAGAGAGTTGGGTTGTTTCGTGGAGCCGCGGCTTCTGAAGCGTCGCTCTCGTATCGAGTGTCCGTGCCGGGACACGCGACGCCGGATATAACGTTACCCCGCAACCCTGCTCGATGATCCCCGGTCGCTTTCAAACATGCGACGGGTCACTCACCCGGCGGTGCGAGTACACGCGGTGAAGCAAGCTGGCAAGCCAGTACACCAAGGGAGCCTCCAGCTCTGTTCTGTGGCCGCGGTGGCTAGGAGATGTTAACTCCCTCGCCTGGTATACAGGAGGTCGTAAGTTCGAGTCAGACCCTGACGCCTGCTGAAAATTTGGAGTTTGCGTGTCTCTCTCTCTTCCCGTGGTCGCGTGGATTTTTCTCCGGGTCGTCTGGTTTTCCTCCCCAAATTTAGAAACGGCTTGTACGTCTCATCGCGAGCGACAGGCTACCTTCGCACGCTTAAACGATAAAACTATAAACTATTTTCTATTTTACCAGGTAAGGCCCACTGAGCCATAAAGTTATTTATCAGAAGCGACCTGCCCACAAATAATAGCTCAACGAAGTGGCTTATCACGTGGACATTTACACCAAATACTCTAAATCGTTTCTAAATGTGGAGGGGAAAACCCGGAGAAAATCCACGCGACCACGGGGAGAACACGCAAACTCCAAATATACAGCAGGCGTCAGGGTCTGACTCGAACTTACGACCGCCTGAATACCAGGCGAGGGAGAGAGACACGCAAACTCCAAATATACAGCAGGTGTCAGGGTCGGGATGGAAATTGCGGGCTCCTCTTCTTGGTTCTTTCGGTAAAGTCACGTAGAAGGGAAATAATAAAATAATAAAACATAATAAAATAATTCTCACGACGTTTCGGCCACAACGCAAGCAGCCGTCCTCAGGTGAAGAACAAGTCTGTCGGGAAGACAGCGTCTGAATGAAACACCACCAGACTTGGAGCGTATAAGCCTGGTGGTGTTTCATTCAGACGCTGTCTTCCCGACAGACCTGTTCTTCACCTGAGGACGGCTGCTTGCGTTGTGGCCGAAACGTCGTGAGAATTATTTATTATGTTTTATTTTATTATTTATTATTTCCCTTCTACGTGACTTTACCGAAAGAACCAAGAAGATGAATCCCTGCGTCACGAAAGCTTTCAATCGAAATTTACGGGCTCCTGTATACCAGGCGAGGGAGTTAACATCTCGCCACACGGCACCCCTGGATAAATAAAACCGGCGCTCTCTGGAGCGTGCCGACCGCCGCACTGCGGTGACAGCGTCCTCTGCAGAAGGAACCGCGAATACGTAGAAAAACAAACCGTGGAAAGTGCTTTACTGCAACTTGAAAAGACTTCTCTGGGTTAAGGGAGCTTTGGAGAGACCGCCGCGGATGAGATGTGACAGGCCGGCGACAAACTCAACAACAACAACAAATTGCTAGTGCGGCCCGGACTCAAACGCAGCATGAATAAACACAACGTGAACGAATCGTGTGTGCGTGTTGTGTCTGTGTATGTATACATGTATGTATGTGTTTCAGTATGTGTGTCTGTATGTGTTTCAGTATGCGTGTCTGTATGTATACATGCATGTATGCGTTTCAGTATGCGTGTATCACAGTATGGGAGTGCGAGTGCGGATGTGTGTGTCTTTGTATATCGCGCGGAGCGGTGACGTAGTGGTTAGCGCACGGCGTAACGAACCCTGGCAACCCGAGTTTGATTATTCCCGCTCACGGCCACCATCAGTGACGAATATCTGAACCGGTCCAGGTCCTCCCCTAGGTCGACTCAGCATTAAAAGAGCACATCGTCCGGTGTGTAAATATCAGCATTGGGGAGAGAAAGGCGGCCGGGCGTGGTGCTGGCTATCCACCCCTCGTGTGCCCTGCCGGCCTTCATAGGTGCTGGCTAACAGCACTTGCCCCAACAGCCTGTGAGAGGCTACACGGGGAATCTCTGTCTGTGTCTTTATATACAGTTAGCACGCGAGCCTGTGTGTGTGTGTAGATCAGCAGCGGCACAGCAGTTTGCCCAATGCGCTACAATCACAGTGAACTCGGTTCAACTCATGGCTGGGAAGCTGTTGCTGTGATACTTGGTGGGCCTCCGCGAGGTCAACTCAGCCTAAAATAGTATACCTGGTGCGGCGGTGTTGAGCGCACCACCCTGTCGCTCGTCAACGACGGCCTAAAATAGGCGCTCGCTAACGAGAACTCGCTGCCAGTCTACTACACCAGATAAAACAAATGTCTTACATTTTAATATAAGGCAGTTAGCACAGAGCGCTAACCGCTGCGCCACCGCTCCGCACAATATACAACGACACACACGTCCCCACTCACACTCGTGATACGTGATACACACAGAGACAAAGATCCCCCGGATAGCCAAACAGACTGTTGGGGCAAGTGCTGTTAGCGACGCACACCCTACAAGGCCGGCACGGCACACGACGGGTGGGGGCCAGCCCCACGCCGACCACCTTTGTCTCCCCTGTGGTGATTGAGAGACACCGGCAGGCAGAGAGCCATAGGGAGAGAGGAGGAGGAAGATCTTTAGCCTGGATTTCAACCCGGGCAGGGAGTCGGCAGCACGGATGCTGGGGAGGGGGTGGGGGAGGGGGAGGACGTTCCACTATGGCCACTTGTCGAGAGGCTCCTGTGCAGTGCGGAATGAGACGCGGGAGGAAAGGCCCAGAGGTCGCAACCGGGTACCCGATACCCGTACCCTACCCGATACCCGTACCCTACCTGATACCCGTACCCTACCCGATACCCGTACCCTACCCGATACCCGGCTATCCGCATCCGGCCGGGTACGGGTACCCATTTGCGACCCTGGTGCGGCTACGGGTACGGGTAAGGAATCAAAACCCGTTTGCGACCTCTGGAAAGGCCCCAACATGCACAGGCCAGGGGCTAAACACCCTAGAGCTCCATCCAATCGGGAATTAACAAACCCACTAATTGAATGCGTTAAGCACTGAAACACACAACAAGTGGGTCACGGAGCAGACGTCAACGGAGCGGATCAATGAAAGAGGTTGACGGGCACACGCGGATCATCGCAGACTGGATGGAATGAACAACAAATGAAACGCATTAAATCCGGCTGGCCGAAAACCACCATGGGTCGAGACAGAACGAATGAAAGCATCAGCGGAATGGGAGAGCGTTGAAGGACCACACAGATTAGTCACAGATAGGATGGAAAGAATGAATTGCAGTAGGCGAAATGCCACACAGGGACGAATGAGCAGTTGAACAAACAAATGGATGACAGTACGCTGAGCGCCACACAGATAGGTAATAGGATGTAATGAATGAATGAAATGGAGGATGCTGAAAGCAACATAGATGAGTCAGTGCGGTTGGAATGAATAAACAAATGATTGATTCAAATAGAATAGGTTACAGTGACACGGACTGGAATGCATGCGTGAATGAATTAATGACAGTGGAGAAGTTTTTAAAACCATACAGTGGAGGGGGGCACGCCAATGACAAAACGAATGAAACGCAGGAATGAAATCGTGAATCCATGAAGGAATCACAGTCACCCCAACGCACAGCAGAAGCAGCGTGAGAGAGTTGTGTGCCGAAGAGCGCAACCCGCTTGCAGCGTGCCAAGCCTTGGAATAAAGAGGCTGGCAAGGCAGGCGGGGAAGTGTGCGAGTGGTTGGGGTGGTGATGAGGGGGTGGTGATGAGGGGGTGGTGATGAGGGGGGTGGTGATGGGGGGTGGTGATAGGGGGGGATGGGGGGGTGATGGCTGGGATGGTGATGGCTGGGATGTTGATGGCTGGGTGGTGGTGACGGACGTGGTGCTGACGAGGGAGTGGTGATGGTGGCGTTGTTGAATGGGAGTGTGCTGATGACATGGGTGTGGTGATGTGAGGGTGGTGATGGTGGGGTGGTGCGGTCATGGCTGTCGTGGTGATGGTAGGCAGTGCGTGATGTTGGCAAAGGGGGAAAAGCAAAACGCACAAGGGGGGCCTTCTTCTCGCAGTCATCATCTGACTGCTGCTGCTGCTCATGATGATGAAGGTAATGACCGGAACACAGAGAGCTCCCTGTGTGTGTGTGTGCGACGCGTGGGACTGCGACTCGAGGCGTTCATCGCAACGCGGACGCGGCACACGACACACGCGCGCCCTCCCACGTACCCCACACGCACACGCGCAGACACTTCCTGTCAATCCACTGCTGGATGAGATACGCCCCATGCCAAGCGGTGGCGGAGGGGGGGGGTTGTTTGACCGTACTTCGCGAGGCTAGACGCCGTGGGTTGGTGAAGGCGGGGAGCAGAGTTGTGCGAGCGTAGAAGTATAGTACAGCAATGGCTTTTGCCGGCACGGGGCTCCTCTATAACTCCTTTCTACCCTCAGCGCTGTTGACTCAGGCTCAAGACTGTGCTCTTGTCCTCTGCCGATGACTCTGCTAAAATGTATCGCTCTCTCTATATAAGATCCAGCGTCTTGAGACCCACGGACTCGCACAGAGACTGGCTGGGTCAGAAACCCATAGACTCACACAGATACCAGCTGGGTCAGAAACCTATAGACTCACACAGATACCAGCTGGGTCAGAAACCATAGACTCACACAGATACCAGCTGGGTCAGAAACCCATAGACTCACACATAGACCCACGGACTTTCACAGAGACCGGCTGGGTCAAAAACCCATAGACTCACACAGATACCAGCTGGGTCAGAAACCCATAGACTCACACAGAGACCCACGGACTTTCACAGAGACCAGCTGGGTCAAAAACCCATAGACTCACACAGAGACCCACGGACTTTCACAGAGACCAGCTAGGTCAGAAACCCATAGACTCACACAGAGACCCACGGACTTTCACAGAGACCGGCTGGCTCAAAAACCCATAGACTCGCACAGAGACCCAAGGACTTTCACAGAGACCGGCTGAATCAAAAACCCATAGACTCACACAGAGACCCACGGATTTCACAGAGACTGGCTAGGTCAAAAACCCATAGACTCGCACAGAGACCCTTAGACTCAAATAGAGACCCAGATACTCAGAGAAATCCACAGACTCACACACAGACCGACAGACTCAGAAACCCTTTGATTAAAAACAGAGGTCCGCATAGACACACAGAGAGACTCGTAAACTCCATGGCCCTGTGTAAGTCCAGGCTCATGACATTTCTATCCTTCCCGGACTACGAGACCCAGCTGGAAGCTTTCCTGGGTAGTTAAAGGACTTTTGTTGTCGCTATAATTGCCGAGCGAGTCATCGGGCCGGCATCTTCAGTGGGGGATGTGGGTGGGGGGGCAATGAAGGAATAGGAAGTGGCAAGGGCAGGAGAGAGGAAGGGAGCGGGTGGTGGGGGGGGNAGATGGGGGGGGGCACACTCCCACGCCCACGGATGAGATGAGCGCTCTGTCGGAAAAGCGTGATTAATGGATGTCACTGTCTGGGAGCGTTATGATGTAGGGGACGTGAAAAACGCACAGCCGTCAACTCAACATCCGACGTCTTCCTTCAACTCGCGGGGTATACGCGTGCGTGCGCGTGTGCGCGCAAGGCGGAGTGTGATATCGCGCGACAATCCCAAGTGATCTTGGGTTCGAGCCCTGGCAATGGATCATGCCAGTGGTGAGTGAAATCTCAACAAGTCCACGGATTCTCTCCCCCCTCCTAGTTCCACTCAACCTTAAACGCGGGGTCGAGACACAAGCGCTGGGGTGACAGAGGTGGCAGGGTGTCCTTGTGGCCACACCAGCCACCCTCCCGGTTCATCGCAACCCACGACACAAACACACACGCGCAATCACATGCACGCAACACGCACGCAACACACACACACGCGCGCGCACATGCAATCACGCGCACGCACGCACACGCGCGCACATGCAATCACGCGCACGCACACGCGCGCACATGCAATCACGCGCGCGCGCAGCGTAAACACCACAAAACACTGTCGCGTCGCGTGGCGCAGTAAACGCGACGTGGTTTACCGCCCGCGCCATGCGGCCGCGCAAATCACGCGCCGAGCGAGCGATGTGCTTTCTTTACGAGCCGCCGCTCCTCTCCAAAGGTCACGAACGTCGTAACCAGGGCTCGCGAATAAACGCGCGCCACTGCCCGCCGCCGTCGTTACCGTCGTTACCGTCATTACCGTCGTTACCGTCGTCACCGTCGGCGGCGGCCGGATGTCGACGGAGAGATCCGTTGCAGGTTCCGTCGGTTTTGTTCCTGCCCCGGCGCTGTGAGATGACGAATCCGTTGGGCAATCTCGCAGAGTTGGGAGCATCCCCCCCAACTCACCCACCCCCCAGTTTTACGTAAATCTGTGGATTTGTGGCGGCAACTGGAATTTCATTGACGGCAAATAAGCCAAATATAAAATAACAAAATGTTCTCTGCAGGCCGAGTCACCCTTGAAAAAAGAACTTCTCAGCTGATCAGGTTTTACTCGGGAAATAAAACTTCAGGTTCTGGAACAAGTGTCACCATAAAAATGGAATCCACGATTGAATGGAAGTGTGGTTCCGGAGTGTATCATTATAGGCCCAATAACCGTGCGCCGATGATGTCCTATTATCCGCCGCTCAGAGCCCGTGTGTGGAATGAGCGCGGAGAAGCCTGCGCTGGCAAATCACGGAGTCGCAACCCGAGAAAAAAACCACGGTGGTCTTTCTTTACAGCGGCATCACGCATGTATCACGTATCACGTATTGAATTTCTTTTGCACTGTACGTAGCCAACCGTGCGAATCGGAGGTGCGGAGGAAGGTTAAAAAGCAGTTCAAAATAAATGAGTTTTAAATCGAGATGATTTAAAAGTGCATAGCTCCCAGTGGCTTCCTAACATCGGAAGGAAGAGCGTTCCAGACGGCCACAGAAGCGCATCTGAAAGTGCCGCGCGATGCGGTGACCAGCGCCTTTGTTCGTTTGCCGAGCCGAAAGCCGCTGCTGCGATGATGACTGGCAGTCCGCGTGATGGTGGTTTATGCTCCTTGACGAGACCAACGAGGTGTTGTGGTTCGTTTTCGCGAGCATTTCGTTTGTGACGAATGCGACCTTTTAAAACACCCGTCACGCACAGGTGTTTCTTGTCAGCGCGAGACGTGGGAATTGACACACGCGCTCGCGTACATACGTGCGTGAGCACGCACACAAGGTCGGTGGCACAATGGAATTGCGATCCAGGGGTCACCAGGTTAGATTCCATTACCCGGCGCGCCAGTTAAAACAATGGGAGTAAGTTTCCTGAATTCTGCCTCCCCCCCTCCCACAGCTGCCTCTGTCCACCCAGCAGCTGGATAATTTGGGTTTACCAAACTCTACCCCGTACTCTACCCCTCTTCCAACACTTCTGGTCAATGTGGAAGAGTAGGCCAAATACCCACTTAAAGTTGGCTTTGCCCAAGCGCTTCCACCAGCAGTGGCGTGAGAAAACAATTGCAGGGCTGCAACTTTACCTTTGTTTTACACGCGCACACACACACAAAGACAAAGATCCCCATATAGCCTTTATGGGATTTTGGGGGAAGTACTGTTAGTGAGCGCCTATTAAGGTCGGCACGGCATACGAGGGAGTGGGTGGCCAGCACTACGCCTGGCCGCCTTTGTCTCCCCAGTGGTGATATTTACACACATCATCAGTACTAACTTAAGGCTAAGTCGACCTGGGAGGGCCAGGGCTGGTGCAGACATTCGCCATTGACGTTGGCCGTGAGCGGGAATTGAACTCGGCTCGACCACTACATCACAGCTTTCTACTGCACACAAAGATCCCCCGTATAGCCTTAACGGGCTGTTGGGGCAAGTGCTGTGAGCGAGCACCGATGAAGGCCAGGATGGTACTAAACTAAACTACTTTAAATTTAGTAGTAAGGCTCAGCTACAGAGCTCTATTTCAGAAGCGACCTGGCCACAAATGTAGCTCACAAATTGGCTTATCACGTAGAAATTTATAGCAGCAGTCAAATACTCGTAACGCGCGTTTATAAGTGGGGAGGGAAAAACCGGAGACCTGGAGAAAAATACACGCAACTACGGGGGAGAGACACGCAAACCCCAAATATACAGCAGGCGTCAGTACAAGCGTCAGGGTCGGGATCGAACCCGTGACCTCCTGTATACCAGGCGAAGTAGTTAACATCTCACTGGCCACCCACCCTCACGCCCAACCGCCTTTGTCTCCCAGTTGCGATGGTTACTACACACCGCACCGGGTACTCATTTGAGGCCGAGCAGACCGAGTGTATCGTACACACACTCACACCCGCACACTCACACCGCAGACTCACACCCGCACACTCACACCCGCACACTCACACCCGCACACTCACACCCGCACACTCGCACCCGCACACTCGCACACTCACACCCGCACACTCACACCCGCACACTCACACCCGCACTCTCACACCCGCACTCTCACACCCGCACACTCACACCCGCACACTCACACCCGCACACTCACACCCGCACTCTCACACCCGCACTCTCACACCCGCACTCACACCCGCACTCTCACACCCGCACTCTCACACCCGCACACTCACACCCGCACACTCACACCCGCACACTCACACCCGCACACTCACACCCGCACACTCACACCCGCACACTCACACCCGCACACACTCACATCCGCAGCAGCAGCAATTGCGCACAACGCTTCGTTTCAGCCGGAGTTGCCCGTGTCGGCGACCCGAAAAATTATCTCCGCATCCGGCGTACCGCTCAGCCGTGTCCACCACGGTGCCGCGTCACGCGCCTTCCCACCTCGGGCCTACCAGCGTTGGCGGCGGACAATATTCGGCGACCGAACCGAGCGCGGGATCTGGCGGTGGCTGCGCCGCGGTGCCAGGGGAGTCGACGGGACGCGACGGGCGCGACGGGCGAGACGGGCGAGACGGGCGAGACGGGCGAGACGGGCGCGACGGGCGCGACGGGCGCGACGGCGAGACGGCGAGACGTTACCTCCGCGGCACAGCTTCTGGTCGTTCATGTCTCAGTCGGAGCCTCGCCGGGACATGGTCGGCACGCCAAAGCGTCGCAGTGTCTACGCCTTGGAGCGCACCAAACGCACTCGCGCGCCACGCGCACGCACACACGCACGCGCTCGCACCCTCCTCTCTCGCTCCCACTCACGTTCGCTCGGTCGCGTACACACTCTCTCGCGCTCAGTTGCTCGCTCGCTCTGTCCCTCCGCTTTCGCACGCCCACTCAGTCTGTCGCCGCGTCTCTCATGCCCCTCTCTCTCTCTCTCGCTCAGTCGCGCACGATCACGCCCTCTCTCGCCTCAGTCTCTCGGGTTGCTCACTCGCACTCCGACGCTCTCGCTCGCTCTCTCAGTCACACCCTCTCTCGCTCGCACTCCCTCTCAAGTCACTCCCGCTCTCCCCCGCTCTCCCACTCACCCCCACCGTCACTCGCGCCCTCTCTCTGACGCTCTCTCTCGCACTCTCTCGTTTAGCCAGCCGCCCACGCTCTCTTAACGCCGCTCCGGCTCTGCAGGCGAGGACGGATAACGGACATCGGCCCTCGCGAACCCAGCCCGGCAGAGATCAGCAGGAGGAGGGTGGGGTGGGGGGTAGGAGAGGACAAGGGGTTTTAGCGAGACAGAGGAGGTGGTGGTGGTGGGGTGTGGGGAGGTAGTGGTGGTGCTGGGGACGTGGTGGTGGATGGATGGTGGTGGGGTGGTGGTGGGACTTCTCATGTATTTCGTTTGTCCACATATTTATTTATTTCTCCCGACGCTGCGCATTAGTATTCCGCGCTGCACGGCCGGTGGCGCAGGGAGAGGGAGGGGGATGAGCACGGATGATTCGGGGTCGCCTATGCGGAGCGGACGGATTACCCGCGCACGTCCCTACGTTTGCTTATTCGTCGTCGTCAGCTACGGTCCATCCACTGCTGGACGCGATCCAATGCTTGTGCATGTATCCCACGCCAACGCGCGCGCGCACACACGCGCTCTCGCACAAACACAAAGACACGGGCTGCTGGAGCAAATGCTGCGAGCCACCTACCCAGCTATGGTCTATCATCCTTTGCTCGACACAAACCTATGATCATGCGTTCGATCTCGCACTAAGAGAAAGATCCCCCTTGTAGGCTGAATAAACTATTGGGGCAAGTGCTATTAGCGAGAGCCTAAGAAGGCGGGCACGGCACACGAGGGGTGGGTGGCCAACACCACGCCCGGCCGCCTTTGTCTCCCGAGTGGCGATGTTTCACATCGTACCAGGTACTCATTTGAGGCCGAGTCGACCTAGGGGAGGCCCAAGACCAGTCGAGATATTACTCTCCACATCGTATGTACGTATGTGTGTATGTTGAACTTCTTTCACACTGTATGTAACCAACCGTGCTAATCGGAGGTGCGATGATGGGCATTCATGGGTATCGGTTTGACCACCAAGACAGAGGGGGTGGAAGAGTGATCGCTTCACTGTGTGGATCACAGGTAGCTGGAAGGCATCTCAAAGGTAGCTCTGCAGTGTCCACTTCTGTGGGGCCGTTCTCCAACAGCAAGGCTTGCACTACTACCTGCGGGTTCCCAATCGATATCTTGATCTCAGACACGATGCCGACGGCACACTCGAGATAAATACTCTTTGGTTCTTTCGGTAAAGTCACGGAGGTATAAAAAATAACAGATCACGACGTCATCAGGTGGGACAACCACAGCAAGAAAAAACTGCTGATGACGAATGCTTGTGTTGCGACGAAACGTCGTCATCTATTGTTTTTCTACTAACGTGACTTTACCGAAAAAACCAAAGAGTATGGATTCCTGCAGTCACGAAGGCTTCAAATCAACTCGAGATAAAGTTGGGGGGAAATATTAAGTGATATTAATGATTTAAAGTAGTTTGTTGTGTTCTACAACCTGCTTAATGACGACTTGTCAGCTTATTTCAAACAGCAAGGAGTTGATCAGCAATATATTTATATTCATAACGGACTCGCGCAGAGAACCCACAGACCCAGAGACTCAGAAAGAGATGCACTCACAAATCCATAGACTCACACAGAGAACCATAGACGCACATTAAGAACCATAGTCACACAGAGAGCCACAGACTCACACAGAGACCCATAGACTCACAAAGTGATCCATAGACTCATACAGAAAACCGTAGACGCACATTAAGAACCATAGTCACACACAGAGAGCCACAGACTCACACAAGACCCATAGACTCACAAAGTGATCCATAGACTCATACAGAAAACCGTAGACGCACATTAAGAACCATAGTCACAAACAGAGAGCCACAGACTCACACAGAGACCCACAGACTCACAAAGCGATCCATAGACTCATACAGAAAACCGTAGACGCACATTAAGAACCATAGTCACAAACAGAGAGCCAGACTCACACAGAGACCATAGACTCCTCGCACGGTGAGCCACGTCGCCTGGTGATTGTCTGCATGTTGTCACCGCGAGCGAGCGATGGAAGTGGACACCGCGTGCTCTCGGGTTTCGTGAGCTACGGGGAAAACATTTCTAAAACTCAACGAGGAAAGGAGAAACCTCCTCCTATCCTACGTCCATCGCTCCCGCCGCTAAATAATTGAAGCGCATTTGTCCCGAATGCTTACTTATTAATTAATCTGCTCCCGTATTAACGTCACGTCAATCGCATGTTTTCCCTTCATCGTTAATTATTCATGCTGTTGTTATTACTGTTATGAACCCACGGCCGTGAGTGGTACTGCGCAATCGATTAACTGGGCCGCAGGGGTTGGTAGATCACATATTCTTAGGTTTTTTCGGTAAAGTCACGTAGGTAAAAANTTGAAATTAATAAAAGTAAAATAAAATTTTATTTTATATAATAAAATAAAATAACATTTTATGTTTATTGATTAAAATAAAATGTTATTTATTTTCATTTAATAAAAATTAATTTTATTTATTTTTATTTTACTTTTATTAATTTAATTTTTTTCCTACGTGACTTCACCGAAAAAAACCTAAGAATATGAATCCTTGCAGTCACGAAAGCTTCAAATCTAGAATTGGTGGATCACGCAAAGATGTTATACATTTGTATCCACTGATACAAATGTAATGGCTTACCACGTGTAAATATACCCTAAACGCGTGATGTTCATTCTAAATGTGGAGCGGGAAACGCCCGAGGGTCCGGAGTAAAATCCACGCGACCACGGGGCGAGCGAGAGAGAGAGACGCGCAGACTGATAAACACACAGCAGGCTTCAGCGTCGGAAATCGAACCCACGACCTCCTGCATACCAGGCGAGGTGGTTAACGTCTCCAAAGCCACCGCCGACGACAACCGCGACGATGCCGATCACCGCGATCACGATGTTTCACAGGGAAATTAACGGCGTACGCTTGCTAATGATCGCCGACGAGGGCTGGCAACGGAGCCGCAACCGCCTGGCAGCTGCGGGAGCGAGCGATCGAGTGATCGAGCGAGCGAGCGATCGAGTGATCGAGCGAGCGAGCGAGCGATCGTTATGTTCTCATTAAGGAGAGTCGGAGCGGCCGCCACGAGTCCTGGGGCTGCTTTCAGAATTGCCGAGTCAGCGGCAAAAGGAAGTGAAGCCGCCGCCCGTGACCGTACCAGCAGCGGTGGCGGAGAGGCTCGGGGGAAGGCAGCGACGTGGGTTTGAGTGCGATGGGGGGAGGGGGNTCAGACAGTGGTAGGAGGGGTGGTGCGGTAAAAATTTTGCAGTGGCTTTTTGTCTTCTCCGGGACAGAAGCCGCGAACGGAAATTCCCATTCGCCCACAGTCCGAAACGCTCGTCTAGACAGATAAAGAACCCTTGTCCCATCCGATACAGAACCCTTGCCTTGACAGATACACAAATCTCATCCCATCCGATACAGAGTGATCGTATCGTAGGTGAAACAAAAAAATTATCATAAAAATTAAAATAACTAATTATTTTAATTTTTTTTCTTCTACGTGACTTTACCAAAAGAACCAAAGAGCATGGATCCTTGCAGTCACGAAAACTTCAAATCTAGAATAATCGTCTCATCCGATACGGAATCCTCATCCTATCCAACACGGAATCCTCACCCCACCCAATACATAACGTTCCACATCAAGACGGGGACACTGATCTACAAATACAATTACATACCGATATATACGGACCACCGACCAATTGCAAAGGTATCGATTTGCAGTAGAACCCAAAAGCAGTCCAAATTAAGAGTTTGGTTCAGCTCGGTTATCGGCCGGGGAATGACGGCGAGCGCCAAACGAGACCGCTCCCAGAAACATCCGCGGGCTTCCTGGCCAACCGTCAACCACCACACCTGCACGCCGCTCTCTCCGCGTACTCAAAAATTTACTCCGCAACAACAACAGCAGCAACAGCAGCAACAACAGCAGCAACAACAGCAGCAGGACACGGAGTGTGCGCACGCAAGGAAGGAACTGGATGAGGCAAAAGCGTAATTTTGTCCGTACCCACCACACCATTGTATTGTGTGCACGAGCGTGGCCGCTGGTGGCTAAAAGTAAACTACCTCGCTTGGTACGCAGGAGGTTGTAGGTTCGATCCCGACCCTGACGCCTGCTGCTGTATATGTGGAGTTTCCCAGGTCGCGTGGATTTCCCTCCGCGTTTAGAATCGATGTCACGCGTTTATTAGTATTTGGCTGCTATGAATTACCACGTGATAAGCCACTTCCGTTGAGCTATCATTTGTGATGGCCAGGTCGCTTCTGAAAGAGAGCTACATAGTTCAGTGGGCCTTACCTGGTTTAGTATTATTATTAAATCAAACGAATTGGCATGTTTTGTTGAACGTGACAAACCTCACTAATTGGCTGTGGAGGTGGTGGCAGGTTTACCGACACATCTTACCCAAAACCCTCTATTATAGAAAAAAACATTATTAGTTTAAATAGTTTAGCGAGCGCTGGTAAGCGGACGGGCGATCATTTCGTTGAGCAATGATTTGTGGTAGCCAGGTCGCTTGTGAAAAAGAGCAAAATACAGCTCAGTGGGCCTCACCTGGTAAAATAAAATAAATTGTTTTCGTGTAAACGGTTTAGCGAGCGCTGTCGAGTGGGCGGGCGAGCGGGGGGAGCCAGTTAGCGAGCAAATGTTTTGGCTGCAGGTGCTGGCCAAGGTCACTCTCAAGGGTTCGGGATCCCAGGGTGCAGAGGCACGTGGGTCCCCCAGGGGTGAGGAGTTGTTGTTGTTGTTATTTTTAACGGGGCCCTTGACGTAACGGGAATGGGATGGGAGGGAAGCGCTGGGATTTGAGTTGGCCACGTCAGCAGCTGACGTGGCATCGTACCACGGTCAGGTAGTGGTGAAGACGAATCGAGATGATGATGATGATGTAAGGAGGATGATAATGATGCAGTCGAGATGATGATACAGTAGAGATGATGATGATGATGTAGAGATGATGATGATGCAGTAGAGATGATGATGATGATGATGCAGTAGAGATGATGATGATGATGCAGTAGAGATGATGATGATGCAGTAGAGATGATGATGATGATGCAGTAGAGATGATGATAATGATGATGCAGTAGAGATGATGATGATGATGCAGTAGAGATNGATGATGATGATGCAGTAGAGATGACGATGATGATGCAGTAGAGATGATGATGATGATGCAGTAGAGATGATGATGATGATGCAGTAGGAAGATGATGATGATGATGCAGTAGGGAAGATGATGATGCAGTAGAGATGATGATGATGATGGTGCAGTAGAGATGATGATGATGATGCAGTAGAGATGATGATGATGATGATGCAGTAGGGAAGATGATGATGCAGTAGAGATGATGATGATGATGATGCAGTAGAGATGATGATGATGATAATGCAGTAGAGATGATGATGATGATAATGCAGTAGAGATGAGGATGATGATAATGCAGTAGGGAGGATGATGATGATGCAGTAGAGAAGATGATGATGATGCAGTAGGGAGGATGATAATGATGCAGTCGAGATGATACAGTAGAGATGATGATGATGATGCAGTAGAGATGATGATGATGATGCAGTAGAGATGATGATGATGATGCAGTCGAGATGTTGACGATGATCGATTGGTCGATTAAGCTCACGGACCCCAAGAGAAGCAGTGGACCGATCACGGCCAGTGGCGCCACCGGTGATTCTCGACTGTTGAAATCTCGTTATATTTGGTTTCCATAGGTTATCGCCAACACGCTCAGGGTATCGTGCAGATAACAACGGCACATCGATGTGTCACTTTTCATTCCTTGATTTCAGCTCTACAGACACCCCCCCTGTGTGAGCGTCTACCCGTAAACTTCGTTTTGGTTTCATTTTTAGACAAAGCGATCCCGGTGAACGTGAACATTTGTATTAAAGAAACGGTTTACTTACTTTTGAAGGCTTCGTGCTCTTTCCTGTGAAGAAAGCAAACGCGTAATTAGCATGAATGCATCGTCAATTGACAACACTGTCTACAGGAATTATCTCACACACATATATATAACCTTAACAGACTGTTGGGGAAAGTGCTGTCAGTGAGCACCGATGAAGGCTGGAACGGCACACGAGGGGGTGGGTGGCCAGCACCACACCCGCCTTTGTCTCCCAGTGGCGATGTTAACACACCGCACCAGCTACTCATCTGAGACCGAGTCGACCTAGTGGGAGGCCCAGGACCAGTTCAGATAATCGTCACTGGTGTTTGCCGTGAGCGGGAATCGAACCCGGGTCACCGGGTTCGCAGCGCAGCGCACAAACCGCTACACTACCGGCTTCCCCTACATTCCACGCTCGCACACAGCCGACGCGCACGCCAAGTTCCCACGCACGGCGTCGCCAACCAGAATTATGGGAGCGGTGGCGTGGCCCCCCCCCGCCCCCATACTTAGACCAAAAATGAACGGCAAATCACGCGGCGAGTTCCGAGGAAGCCAGAGTCCAGACCCGCACCTTGGCTGGGTTGAGTCAGGTAGCCTCCCCTAGGGTAATTGTAGCCGGAGGACCCCAGAGCGTAGCCAGAGTAGTGTATCTAGGCTGTGTACCTAGCTGTGTACCTAGGCTGTGTACCTAGGCTGTGTACCTAGGCTGTGTACCTAGGCTGTGTACCTAGGCTGTAACAGACTATCAGGACTGTTGGAGTGTTGTATTGTAATAAAGAAGTTACCTCTACAAGTGTCTCCGGAACCCATTACATTTGCAGTCACGAAAACTTCAAATCTAGAATTATGTTCTAGATTTGATTTATATTATGAAAAATCTCATTCGATACGGAATCTTCATCACACCGCAATCAGGACGACAACAGCGCCGACGAAACACGTGGCGAGGCGCGGGGGGGGGACGGTGACGTCTTGCGGCGTCTTTGGGGTCACGGACTTCACGCCGTGACTTTAGCTGTTGTATATTAACCACCTCGAAAAGCCTGAGTCTCAAGATTCGTTCTCAGGAGGGTCCTGCCGTCGTGTTTTCGATGTTGCTGCCGCTGCTGATGACGATGCCGATGTTTAATTTGAGAAAATGTGCAGGCAAATTTGTTTCCAGCATTGCGATGTTTCGGCCATTACCAGTTGCCCTGGGATGCGTCGTTTTGAACTTTGGAGTTAAGATGGGAAACTGAAGGAACCCCATGCAGAGAACACTCAGACGACTCCACACACAGAAGTGTGCCCGGGTCGGGAATCGAACCCAGGCCGTCTTGCCGTGAGGCACGAGCATTACCACCGCGCCCGCCCTCTCAATCTGGCTTCAGCGTTGAACTGACAGAATGTACATTTGAAGGACTCTTGCGACCTCTGTTCGCACTGCAGTTTGACGAGAGAATGATGAAGCCAAGGGTAATTTACTTATACCATCCAATAGATTGATCACCAACTAATTTTTTACAGATTACAAAAAATATCAGATGTGTTACCATCAGCATTACCCGTCATGTAAATCCCATTTGTAAATTCACTGCTGGTGAGGGCCTCCCACGCCAACTCGGGCCTTCGAGATGATTTCGCCGTAATTGACGGCGCGTAGTTATCATTCTCGCGGTCGTTACACGCCCGCAGTATTAACCAGGGTGGCCACAGGATTCGAACCGCAAAGAACCTCCGCAAACAACGAGCAGCGCCGACGCTGGGATGCGTCACCGCCCATCGCGCGTCTACTGCATTGTGGCATTGTGCTACCGTTCAAACTGAACATGTTAAGAACATGCGTGTTCAGTACAGCTTTGCCTGCCTGCGAGACTTGGACAGTGAAAAGTAAGACTGGCAGTGATAAGATATTGTGGCATTCAAAATGTATTGCTGTAGCAGGATACCGTATATAAACTCGGCCCGAAGAGTGACCAACACAGAAGGAAAAAAATGTTGCACATTGAAGAAGACCTGATGATGAAGGCAGTGATGAGAGGGAAACTGGCAAATTTGGACACACGTGTCGGATGGACAACAGGAAAATGTAAAGTGTTCGGAAAAATGGAAGGAACCTGAAAGAAAGAAGACCTAAAGAATGTCTTGATAACGAGACAAGAATTGGTGCCAGAAGATGTGGCACTACCTGAGCGTATCGGTAAAAGGCAGAGGAAAATGGAAACGAATGACGAAGCGTGCAGTGGACAGCTACGGGCGATCTGCCCATGGATCTGCGACGATGACGACGATGACCTTTGAGATCCCCTTATGTGACCTCTGGTCCACACGAGTGGAGGGCGGCAGTTTCCCATCCGACTCCGCAGGAGAGTAATGTTCGTCCTATCACAATTAAGACTGATGATTATTCTCAGAGGTAGCGATGATAACTG
This sequence comes from Lethenteron camtschaticum, assembly GCA_018977245.1. Taxonomy (NCBI): domain Eukaryota; kingdom Metazoa; phylum Chordata; class Hyperoartia; order Petromyzontiformes; family Petromyzontidae; genus Lethenteron; species Lethenteron camtschaticum. The sequence continues at coordinate 6,629,488 of MU249602.1, read as the reverse complement.
TAAAGCAGCGTTAACGGGCGCGCCACCGACGCCAACGACGTGGCACCGCTTTCCGGCAGCCTCTTGACGTTTCTGTTTGAGAATTTGAATAATTTGAACAAGTGGACAACTGCTTAAGCAGCAAACAGGCCAGGCCAGGCCAACGCAGGTCATCATAATCGTCGTCACGATACATGAGCAGATCGCCCCACTGCACATTTCGTCATGTTTCCACTTCCCTCTCTCCGTCTTGTAGTTTTTTTTTATTATTATTGTTGCAAATAACCAAAAAACTAATGTAAGCAACGCGTGGAAGTGCAACGCACATGCGCGCAAACACACACACACGGAGCGAACACAGAAACAAGGAGAGTAAAAATGCAAAGGAAGGCTCACTCCAATTCCTTTTCGATCGGGCTGGCATGAAACAAAAGAAAAGCACACAGGGTTTTACAAAACAGCGTTCGTAAACCGAGGGTCGGTGGCAAATCCCTCACTTCCACAGCCACCGCCAAGGGAGTGTTGCTACCTAAAGGGCTGAAACGCGGCCAGGCCAGAAAGCCATCGCCTCTCCTCAACGGCTCGGACCATTAGAATTCTCGGCCTTTGTCCCTTCCCTGCTCCGTGAGCTGCCCACCCGACTCCCCCAGGACCCGCTCAATAATAGCACCTTCGATTAGCACAGTCGGCTACGTACAGTTCTAAAGAAGTTGAACATACGTACGCACATAATTTGAATCGCGGTTCTAATGGGCTGATGCCCTCTGCCCGAGTAAACAGCCAATTCACGATTACAAGTACCCGCATCGATTAGCACGTCCGAAACCTACGTCCAGTATCGCAAAACCTACATCCTAGTATCGTGCAACCTAGGGCCTAGTATCGTGAAACCTACGTCTTAGTATCGTGAAACCTACATTACAGTATCATGAAACCTACGTCTTAGTATCATGAAACCTATGTCCTAGTATCGTGAAACCTACGACCGAGTATCGTGCAACCTACGTCTTAGTATCGTGCAACCTACATCCAGTATCATGAAACCTACATCTTAGTATCGTGCAACCTACATCCCAGTATCATGAAACCTACATCTTAGTATCGTGCAACCTACATCCCAGTATCATGAAACCTACATCTTAGTATCGTGCAACCTACGTCCTAGTATCATGAAACCTACGTCTTAGTATCGCGAAACCTACAACCTAGTACCGTGAAAACTACGTCCTAGAATCGCAAAACTGTCTAACGGTCCGAGTTGGCCCCTGGGCAAAGAGCCCGCGACCCCCTACAACCCCCACGACCCGCCCCCACCCCCGCGCTGCGAGCCCACCCTTTGCGCTGCTCGTAAGCGAGCGCGTCGCGAGCGTGCTGCTCCGTGGCCCTGCGCAGCTCGCACTCCTCGCACAAGTCCTCCAGGTGGCCGAGCCGGTCCTCCAGCTCCTCACACTCTCCCTCCAGCTGGCCTGGTGGGGGGGGGGGGGGGGGCACGGGGAGGGGTGGGGGCTCAACATTGGCGGCCCGGCATAAGTCCACCCCGACCGTGCGGCACGCGAGCTTGCCGGACGGGATGCGTCACCCGTGCCGCGGTTGCCGGTTAGGCACGTCGCCGGCGTGCGTCATGGATCTGTCGTGGAGCGACGCGGTGTGACGGTGGTGCGACGCGGTGCGACCCGGGGTGCCGTCACGTGCCGTCACGGAGCGGTGTGTGGGTGTGCGACGTGGCATGTCGCGGACAGATGCGGCGTGTGGCGGGAGGACACGCGCGTGACACCGTGTTATGGTGTGCGTCGCGGTCACGTGGCGTGTCGCGGCGCCTCGGCAGCGCGAGTTTGAGCCGCGGTGTTTCACCGTGCGCCGTGGTTCACGCGGTGTCTCGCGGCAGGGCATGTCACGGTGCGAGTGTGAGGCACGAGGTGCCACACGTAGCGTAATACGGTGTAACGCGGTGTAACGCGGTGTGCCCTGCTGTCCCTGGTACCGAGCGTGGCGAGCAGCGAGTCGAGCTGAGTCACCACCGACGGCAGGAGACGCATCTGGACCACGAGCTCGGCAAGCCGCGAACAGCGCTGCTCCCACGAGGCCGAGACGGCGGTGGTCAGCGCGTCCACTCCCTCTCGCGCACGCACGCACGCACACAGACAAAGCACCCCATAAAGCCATCACGGATTTCTGGTGGAAGTGCTGCTAAGCGAGCAGTTACTGAGGCTGGCGCGTCACGCGCACGAGCGGTGTCGCTAACAACGTGCCCGGCCGCCTTTGTCTCCCCAACGGCTGAAGCAGGTGCCCGTTGAAGGCCGACTACTGTTATTGGTCGTAAGCGGGAATTGAACTCGGGTCTGCTGGTTCGTAGGGTAGTACGCTAACCAATACACTACCTGTCCCCACGGATACACACACACACGCAAGTAGACATACATACAAAAACCCACACCCCATGAGCCATACAGGCTGTTCGGACAAGTGCTGTTGGCGAGCACCTACGAAGACTGGCAAGGACCCACGCTGGTGGTGTATGGCCAGAAGCACATTCAGCACCCTCAATTTAAGCCGAGTCAACCTAGAGGAGACGAAGGACCAGTTTTTAATCACTCGTCAAATACATGCCACGACTGCCACGGGGTGGGGAGGGCATCAGCAGGCAGTGGATTGACACGAAGGCCGTACGCACGGTACGAGCAACGCACTTTTAAATCTAAATTGAAAACGAATTTCCTTAGAATTGCTTTTTGTGCGTTTAGTTTGTTGTCCTCCTGCATCTCCGGTTAGCACGGTGGGCTACGTACGGCGCGAAAAAGTTCAACGTTCGTACGTACATACCGAGTCATCCACCTCGCCTTGAGAGCAGAGGTCGCAAACGGGTTTTGATTCCTTACCCGTACCCGGCCGCACCAGGGTCGCAAACGGGTACCCGTACCCTACCCGATACCGGCTACCCGTACCCGGCCGGGTATCGGGTAGAGTACGGGTACGGGTACCCGATTGCGACCTCTGGGATGAAGCCATGTTGCAGGCGCGGTGGATTGATTCTAGGAACTTGAATTGTGAGAAGAGACAAGACGTTGGGAAATGAGTGACAAATGGTTACTCACCAGTGACTCACGGTCTACCCGTACCCGGCCGCACCAGGTTCGCAAACGGGTACCCGTACCCGGCGCTTTCACATGCGCTTCTGCGGCCGTCTGGAACGCTCTTCCTTCCGATATTAGGAAGCCACTGGAGCTATGCACTTTTAAACTCACTTTTGACAACTGCTTTTTTTCGTTTAGATTGTTGTCCTTCCACGCATCTCCGATTAGCACGGTTGGCTAGGTACGGTGTGAGCAAAGTTCGACACGCATACATGCGTACATACGGCACGTGTAGGTACAGGCAACGGAAGTTTTGTCCTTACCTCTCCCAGCCGTGCGCAGGCCTCGCCTGTCTGTGCAGCTCCGACCAGCTGTCCTCATATCTGGATTCCAGGGAAGGGATGGTTGAGATCGGACATGAGATCAGACTTCACCATCCTCATCATCATCATCACGCGAATTAAAATTAGCATAACGATGCCGGTAATTTCAGGGTGATGATGTCAGGGTGATGATGTCAGGGTGATGATGTCAGAGTGATGATGTCAGAGTGATGATGTCAGGGTGATGATGTCAGAGTGATGATGTCAGGGTGATGATGTCAGGGTGATGATGTCAGGATGGTGATGTCAGGGTGATGATGTCAGGATGGTGATGTCAGGTGAGGCCCTCATACAGGAGTGGACTGAGAAAATGAACTGGACTGAAGATACGATTCATGCGAGGTGATTGTTCGCAATGCGGTGACGACTTGAGTCTTACCTGTTCAGCAACTCCGTGCCTGCGTTCAGGCAAGGATCATATTCGTCTTGTTTGCTGTCAAAAACAAAACAAACATCACATGTAGCATTTTTGGGGCAAGTGCTGTTAGCGAGCACCTATAAAGGCTGGCACGGCACACGAGGGGGTGGGTGGCCAGCACACGCCGGCCGCCTTTGTCTTCCCAGTGGCGATGTTTTTACACCCGCACCAGTACTTATTTGAGGCGGAGTCGACCTATGAGAGGCCCAGACCCGGTTGAGATAATCGTCACTGGTGTTGACGCGAGCGGGAATCGAACTCGCCCCACCGGGTTTGTAGCGAGCGCGCTACCGCTCCACACACACGTACCCTCCCATATAGTGATACACACAAACACATTCTCACACACAGACGCAACACAAGCACACACTCGCTCGCAAGCACACACAACGCTCCGATCAATAACCTGCTTTATTTAGAACGGCCTGACAGCTAACGGATAGAATTTCACTTTCGCAGGGCGAGAGGGATGTTCTAAGGAAGCTATAAAACACATCGCCGTAAATAAAAATAAGCACACCTGAAATAAGATTGCGGATTAAGGAGCAACAGTACCACCCACTGACACCAATCGTTGTGTGACGTTATACGGATAGTCGGCAATTCGACCAAATAGAATTGTTAAAACAATAATACCAATGCTCATTCGTGTATCTCGTAAAAACTATCGGCATCTCGAGACCCGTGTGGAGGAGGCTCCCGCGCTCGAATGTTTTGCCAAACCAAAAATAAGTATAACCCGTAAAAACAAAGTTTTTCACTATAAATCCTTTATATGCGTGGCGGCTAGAGTCCTCTCGTCCTCTGGCTTGAGATGGCTGCCACCTATGGGTCAGATGATTGCATTGCACCATTAAGCAATTGGTAATTAAATATAATATTTTTGTCCTAAAAAGTGTAAAATTTTGGGAAAAAAAACATTAATTGTCACGCACAACGAGTCTGTGTGGAAAATGTCAGCTGGATTGGATCACGGGAAGTGGGTTAAAAAACGACCGAAAGATTTGCACGGTCCTAAGCAAGCAAGCGAACTTAATATAAAGGATTTAAAAAGGTCACCGTTCACGTACAAGGGGATCTGGGGTTGACACTCACGCAGCTCCGGGCAGATGGATTTAATTCACAGCTCCAGGAGCAAGCCTCGTTACCTACAAAACCTGGCAAGCGCCCGATTGTCGTAAAACGTCCGTGACATAGTTCCTGCGTGCGATGACAAACCCTCAGAGATATTCATCACTCCGGTTACATATTTACCAAAGATAAGAGTTGTTTACTTGTTGCTATCACTGAATAAGTGTGTCCTGAGCAGTTACTATGTTATTGTTACATTTTATATTGTACATGTTAAATGTTAAATATATATATATGTAGTGGTGGTATTGACGTGCGCCGGCAGTGAGGGATCACGGGGCGCGGGGTTGGGAACGCAGTGTGGGCGTGGCATGGACGCGCGCGCCGGTGGTGAGGCGCGCTCACACAAGCTGGGAAGAGAGGATCGTAGCGAGTGCGCAGTGATTGGTCAGATAAGTGGGTACTCTCAGCGACGTCCGCAGGAGGGGTATAAAGGGGGACGCGCGAGAGCACTCGTGGTCAGTGTTAACCAGTTGAAGACCGAAGACGGGGTGGAGGAGATAGGGGCCCTGTGTGGCTCGGAGCCGAGACTGGGGGACCGTAGTCCGACGCCCGTGTGGGTCGGGACGGTGGTACCCAGAGCCGAGACGGGCACCCCGGCTGGGTGTGTCCCGGACGGCAACGGGGCGTAAGAGCCCGTGTCAGTAGCTGAGTGGGTGTTAGTCACCCGTGTAGCTGAGTGGGTGTTAGTCACCCGTGTAGCTGAGTGGGTGTTAGTCACCCGAGTAGCTGAGTGGTGTGGGTCACCCGTGTAGCTGAGTGGGTGTGGGTCACCCGTGTAGCTAAGTGGGTGTTGGTCACCGTGTAACGAAGTCGTAGCTGAGTGGGTGTCCGTCACCCGTGTAGCTAAGTGGGTGTTGGTCACCCGTGTAACGAAGTCGTAGCTGAGTGGGTGTCCGTCACCCGTGTAGCTAAGTGGGTGTTGGTCACCCGTGTAACGAAGTAGGGTGTTAGTCATCCGTGTAACTACAAGTTGGTGAAAATAAAGAGTGTGCTACCCGTGAAGTCGTCTCCTGCCGAGTTACTACTTTACAACTGGCGTCAGAAGTAAACCTGTCTTCAAGGAGAAATGGACACAAGGAAGACTTCTCGTTCCCACGTGCAAGACCGGGGAGACGACGACGTACCGGTGACACCACCCTCGGGAGGAGAGGACGAGGAGTTGCCGCCGATGCAGCACTTCGCGGAAATGGCCGATGCTCCGCCCGCCTCCGACACCAGCCTGCAGGACGCACATTCCCGCCTGGCGGAGTTGCTGCTCGCCGCCGCTGCAATCTTGGCGGAGATCTCCGTTCCAGCGGCCGGAGGAACGCCTGCGGGGTTGGAAGAGGCGGCGCGGCTGGAGGGTTCCCGCCATACGGCGTTTCGCGCCAAAAGTTTGGGAGTTGGCGCCATTTTTGAGGGCCCGACTCCGCTTGGCGGGAAACGAGGACACCACGTGGCCAGAGGTCTCCACACAGCGCAGCCCGCGTCATCGGCGAGCGCCGGAGCTCTCCATTTTGCGCCTGCAGAGGGAGCCGACATTTTCTACAACCACAGCGGCGCGCGGGAAAATCGCTCCAACGACGACGACGACGATCGAGTTCTCCAGCAACGATTGCCCGCGCTGTCGGTGTTCAAGGCGGACGGGGGCGACTGGGGAGCCTTCCAGCGACGGTTCATCGCGCATCAAGAAATGTCGGGGTGGTCCGACACCACTGCCCTGCGCGCGCTGCCAGCGATGCTCGACGACGACGCGCTTGCGGCCTTCACGTCTGCCCCGAGGTCGTCCCGCTCAACGCTCCAGGCCGCGCTGCACCTGTTGGCCAAGGTGTTCGGGCCGCCCTCGACCTGTCGCCACCAGTTCTACGATCGGCGGAAGGTGGTTGGAGAAACAACGCTCGCCTATCGCACGGCGCTGCTCGCCCTGGCAGATTCAGCTTTTCCCCGTATGGACAAGGAGGGGAAGGACGCCATGGTGACGGAGCAGCTGCTGGCGCTGGCTCACGGATTGGGAGTTCCCATTAATACGGCGGACGAGATGGACATCTGCTCCCTGGGGATTGCCACGAGTATCCACGCTTACGAGGTCCTACAGCGGAAGCCGACGGTCGTCTGCGCATCGGTGGAGAACGGGGCACCGGCCGCCACGATCATCGGACCTCAGCCTGCTGTGCCTCGGGAGGAGGCCTTCGCGGGTTCGAGGCCGGGGGAGTGGAGAACGGGCGGTCGTTCGCCCACACGCTCCTCCCGCAAGCTGGAGCAACCGAAACCCACGACGTCCCTCGTCGTCTGCTACAACTGCGGCCTTCGGGGCCACGTCGCGTCGGGATGCCGGGCCCCGCGTCAACGCACCGCGGGACCACGTCCGGACGACGCCCAGGGACTCAAGACATCCCAACTGAACCCGGCAAGTCGCGGCACCTCACACGTTCGGTCCACAAGCACGGCACATTCGGGTCGCCGCTTAGCGGTGGGGGGACCGGGTATGGGCGCCGGGGGTTCGGTTCGGCGAGAGGGGTCCGCGTACGGCCCGAAGGCAGTCGAGTGGTCCGAATTAGCCCACAGGATTGTGGCTGCGTCGGCCGGGTCGTCCGTGGTAACGGGGTACATTGACGGGGTTGAGGTCCGGGTGCTCGTGGACACGGGTGCGTCGGCCACTATTATTTCGGACCTGATTTATAATATTCTTCCCGTACAATGTCGACCACTTCTACCGGTGGACGTACCGTTTTACGCGGCAAACGGGGATCTTTGGGAATCATCGGCCAGATTCGGGCGAATATTTGTATTGGCGACATTAAATTGGCGGGTCCTATTTTTGTATCATCATCGTTGGCCGTTCCTTGTTTACTAGGCACGGATTTTCTGTCTAAGATGCCCATAAAAATTCTCATAGACCAGGCCTGCATTGAGCTTCCATCGGTCGGCGGGTTGAGTTTTTGAAGAGTCCAAATAAGATACGCACGGCTTGTGCGACGGTGCAGGCGCTGGCAACCCGGACTGTACGGGTGCCCCCGGGATCGCAAATGTTGGTGCCCCTTCGGTTGAGAAAACCCCTTGGGCGGATGCGGGGCGCAGGGAGTTCTATTGGGGCCGTCTAACAGGGCTAAAGGGGACCTCGACTTAGCGGTGGCCCAGACCATGGTGAGGGGGGACAGTGAGCCGTTCGTTGTGGTCCTGAATACGGGGTCGCGGCCGGCCGTGATTACGCAGGGAACGGTGCTCGCTCACGCCGCGCCGCTGCCCGTCGAGGAACAGCTCGTTGCTCACGCCGATTCGCATGTCGATACGCATCCCCAAAGTGAGGAGGGGACGGAGTGGTTGGACTCGTTGTGTGCCGGGTCCAGTACCTTGTCCAGTGTGCAGAGGGGTGCATTGAGGGGCTTGCTGCTCGAGTTCGCTGACGTGTTTAGCAGGCACAAGTACGACATTGGCTGCACAGACCTGTTGCGCCACCACATAGAGACTGGGGATGCGGCCCCTATTCGACAGAATCCCTTCCGGCTCAGTCCAGCCGAGAAGGAGCATGTGCAGTCAGCAGTAAATGACATGTTGGCGGCCGACATCATTGCGCCCTCTTCCAGTCCGTGGGGTGCTCCTATCGTCTTGGTTAAAAACAGGATGGATCCCTGCGGTTCTGTGTTGATTTCCGCCGCCTAAACAAAATATCAATGGCCGATGCGTATCCGCTCCCCAGGATGGATGAGTCGCTGGATGCCTTGGCAGGAGCACAGTTTTTTTCGACGCTCGATTTGCTTTCGGGATTTTGGCAATTGCCCCTCGATGACGAATCAAAACCTAAAACCGCTTTCCGGACACCGGGAGGCCTATTTGAGTTCAACCGATTGCCCATGGGTTTACATTCCGCTCCTGCCACGTTCCAGAGGCTCATGGAATTGGTTTTGTCAGGCCTTCAATGGGACACCTGTTTGATTTACCTCGACGATATCATCGTTTTCAGCCGAACTTTTGAGGAGCACCTCCAGCGACTGAGGGCAGTGTTTCTCAGGATGCGTTCCGCGAAGCTTAAATTTAAACCGGCTAAATGTTTTCTGCTTCGGGAATCGGTCAGGTATTTGGGCCATATCGTTAGCCGTTCGGGGATCTCGACGGACCCTGCTAAGACGGAATGCGTCGGCTCATGGCCAACACCGACCTCTGTTACTGAAGTCCGCAGCTTCATAGGATTTGCCTCCTATTACCGTCGTTTTGTCAAACAGTTTGCCACCATAGCCAGGCCCCTGCACGCCTTGACGGCTAAAGGGGTGCGGTTTCACTGGGGGCCGGAGGAGGAGGCCGCGTTCTGCTCCCTGCGTGACGCCTTGGTGCAGGCTCCCCCCTTGTGTTACCCCGATTTCACGCAACCGTTTGTGCTCGACACGGATGCCAGTAACACGGGTATCGGGGAGTGCTCTCACAGGTGGTCGGGGGGGTCGAACGGGTGGTCGCCTACGGTAGCAGGGTTCTGCCCCCCGCGGAACAACGCTACTGTGTGACACGGCGTGAATTGCTGGCGATCGTGTTTTTATACAGCAATTCAGGCCGTATCTGTATGGCCGTCACTTTACGGTTCGCACGGACCATGCGGCTCTCCAATACGCTATGCGGGTGCGCAGCCATCCGGCCAATTGTCCCGATGGTTGGAGGTCCTTCAGGACTACCAATTCACGACGATTTACCGCAAGGGTTGCGCCACTCGAATGCGGATGCATTGTCACGGTTGCCGACGCGTACGGAATGCGCATGTCAGTTGGGATCGGCGCGGTGTAAACCTTCTGTCGATGTTCCCGCGGAAGTGGTGCTAGCCGCCACGGATACGACGGGGGTCGACGCCCCACGGGGAGGGACTCGCTGTTAGCATTGCCTCTCATCGAGTGGGGCCGTCTGCAAATGGCCGACAGCTCCCTACTCGCGCTACGTCGGAAGGTTAACGTTCCGAGGGCGGGGAAACGCGGGTCGGTTCCTGGGTGTGCAGACAGGGCCTCTTGATGAAGTGGGACTCCATGTCCCGGCGTCACGTGCTTGTGGTGCCGGTTGCTGTACGGGGTAAAGTCGTCCTGGCTGCCATGAACGACTCATGCACCTGGGGTTTCACAAAACGCTCGCCCTCATTCAGCGAGACTACTATTGGCCTGGGATGGGCAGTGACGTGGCGAACATTTTTAAGGGGTGTGTAGGGTGCGCTAAAAGAAAACCGCCACCAATAGCGGCTAATCCACCGCTTCAATCCATTCAAGTTTCGCGCACGAACGAATTGGTCGCGCTAGACATCTTGGGGCCCTTTCCCACCACACCTCGGGGAAATAAGTTCCTGCTGGTTGGCGTAGAGTACTTCACCCGCTGGCCCATGGCGTGGCCACTCGCCAACCAGTCGGCTGCGGCGGTGGCGGACGCCTTTGTCCAAGGTTACGTTTTGGACAAAGGCGCCCCGAACGCTTGCTCACGGATCAAGGGAAAAACTTTTCGAGTGTTTTGTTGCGCGAGGTGTGCGACCTGTTGGGTACGAAGAAAGTACGTACCTCCCCGTACCACCCGCAGACTGACGGTATGGTTGAACGTCTGAACAGGACGATTACGTCTATGCTGTGCCAACAGGTATGCGACGACCAGGTGGATTGGGACTTACAGGTACCGGGGGTACTAGCGGCCTATCGGATGGCACCCCATGCGGCGACGGGGTTTCTCCATTTTTTCTGATGTATGGGCGGGAGGCTGATCCGGCCATGGACGTCCAACTGGGGATTTCACAGCCACGTGCAAATCTAAATTGGCAGACCACATTAAGTTTAACATCGCCAAATTGGGGGAGGCGCGAGAGGCTGCGAGATTGAATTCACGCTCTCGGCAGATCGCGAACGAGCGATTGCATGAACGGAAGGTGCGTACGCACAATTGGGAACCGGGCGATAAAGCCTGGCTGCATTGTCCACACGCACCGTTGGCTACGTCCCCCAAACTGTTGAGACCGTGGAGGGGACCGGTGGAAATTGTGCGGGTTGCACGACCCCAGAGTATACAGATTAAATGGGGAAAACGCCGTTGGTACGTGCACCCCTCCCGACTGAAACCCTACGCGGCGCCGCGTGACCCGGGTTGTGCCGTGACGACCGAGCGTGGGATGTGACCGTCGACTCGGGGAGGGATGTGTCGCAGGCTGATCCTCACGTGTCTCCACCTGACCCACCCCCAGGTGTCTCGGACCTGACGGCTGTTGACCGTCGGGAACCGGAACCCCGGGGCTCGCACGGAGCCCCGATGCCTGTCCCATGCCTCCCTGAACTGCCGGCGCTGCCGGATGGCCAACTGCGTCCTGTGCCGTACGACGGTCCGGCAAGGCGGACTCGATCAAGGACGCAACACTTTTCATGAAAAAAAATATATATATTCTTTTTTTGTTAAAGCCCGACTTCGTTGCCGCTTCCCCCCTCTGCCGGGTAATGTCCCGTTCAAGGGACGCTCGACATTGGGACATTGCATGAGTCGGAGAGAAAAGAAGAGAAAATGATTAAAGAAATTTTTTTTATTGTTACTCTTTCCGCATACACAGTATCGTTGCCACTCGCCGGATTGTGCATGTTGTTCTTGTTGCGGGTGGGGCGGTTGCTGGGTTTTGCGGATTGCGGTGTTCATGTTGTGTTATGTTACGGGGCACACATGGGAGTGAAGGGTGTTGTATGGTTTATTAGCAGCCGGGTCGGCTGCGAGCTATGTGGTAGGGGTGATGTAGTGGTGGTATTGACGTGCGCCGGCAGTGAGGGATCACGGGGCGCGGGTTGGGAACGCAGTGTGGGCGTGGCATGGACGCGCGCGCCGGTGGTGAGGCGCGCTCACACAAGCTGGGAAGAGAGGATCGTAGCGAGTGCGCAGTGATTGGTCAGATAAGTGGGTACTCTCAGCGACGTCCGCAGGAGGGGTATAAAGGGGGACGCGCGAGAGCACTCGTGGTCAGTGTTAACCAGTTGAAGACCGAAGACGGGGTGGAGGAGATAGGGGCCCTGTGTGGCTCGGAGCCGAGACTGGGGGACCGTAGTCCGACGCCCGTGTGGGTCGGGACGGTGGTACCCAGAGCCGAGACGGGCACCCCGGCTGGGTGTGTCCCGGACGGCAACGGGGCGTAAGAGCCCGTGTCAGTAGCTGAGTGGGTGTTAGTCACCCGTGTAGCTGAGTGGGTGTTAGTCACCCGTGTAGCTGAGTGGGTGTTAGTCACCCGAGTAGCTGAGTGGGTGTGGGTCACCCGTGTAGCTGAGTGGGTGTGGGTCACCCGTGTAGCTAAGTGGGTGTTGGTCACCCGTGTAACGAAGTCGTAGCTGAGTGGGTGTCCGTCACCCGTGTAGCTAAGTGGGTGTTGGTCACCCGTGTAACGAAGTCGTAGCTGAGTGGGTGTCCGTCACCCGTGTAGCTAAGTGGGTGTTGGTCACCCGTGTAACGAAGTAGGGTGTTAGTCATCCGTGTAACTACAAGTTGGTGAAAATAAAGAGTGTGCTACCCGTGAAGTCGTCTCCTGCCGAGTTAACTTTACATATACATACCCATGCATAATTATTTAACACGCAAATGACCACGAATTACCCTCACCTCATTAATTCATCATAAGCCAAGCAGATTTGTGCTTGGCGTACGATTAAATCATGGATCAGTGCCTGCCAGGGAACACCAGGTGCAAGAGGCTTGGGCTGTCGGATGGCCACAAGACATTCGCACAGCAAATGTCTTGTGGCATCCATTTGTGCGCGGCAATTCGTTTATATCCTTTGCACTAAGGGGTGTTCCCCGGACACTCCGGCTCGCTCACACACGTGCACGCGTTTATGTTTAAACTTCTTTCGCACCGTACGTCGCCAACCGCGCCGATCGGAAAGTGCCGTGCGGAACGTTCTTTCTCGTCTTCCATTTACGCGCCATGAAGAAGGGCCTTTGCCCGAAACGTCGCCGCCTAAGCGAATTTTTTTCTTCTTGGTTCTTTCGGTAAAGTCACGTAGAAGGGAAATAATAAAATAATAAAAATAATAAATAATATTTTATTATATTATTTATTATATTATTTATTTATATATAATATTATATATTTATTTTATTATTTTTATTATATGTTTATTTTATTATTTATTATTTCCCTTCTACGTGACTTTACCGAAAGAACCAAGAAGATGAATCCCTGCAGTCACGAAAGCTTTAAATCGGATTTTTTTCCTTCTAAGGACACGGCAGCGTGACTGACGAATGCTGTCGAGCGTTTTGCGTACGGAGCAAGTCGATGGTCAGGACACGTGTGCACGAAGCGCCCTGCCACCACCTATCCCCAGTGCAGCCTGCGCACGTCCCGACACACCTCGGTGTTTTACGAGAGCCGCTTCACCCTTCCCCGGAGAGCTGCCCAGACTGATTTATAACCGACTCACAGTCCTAGCTGAATCGTCTACTATGCCAAAGTAAAAAACGGCCACTTCATGATTATATAAATAACTACACACAGGTTAAGTGTCTGAACTGTACATGGATAAAAACCATACTTTACCCATGTGTATGGCTTTATTTTGGTGATTTCGAAAAGTGTATTGGTTTAGCCATGTTTGTTTGTTGTAGTACAGAGTTAGACTGATGGCCTTAATCTAAGTTGTCTTGTGGTTGTTGTTGTTGTTGTTTGACTCGCATCCCACTGGGATTTTTGCACACAGCGTTGGTGTACGGTGCTTTTTCTGCAATATTTTGCTGTCTTTTCTTGGATTTTCTGTTTGCACTTAGTCACGTATTCACTTTAAGATGTTTTTTGTTCATGTTTTTTTTTTTGTTTGTTGCGGTTGCACCCGATTCAAGAGCCGAATGGCTCACAGGGCTATACCTAATAAATGAACTTGAACTTGAACGTTGCCACGCGGTGGTACGGCGGCGCAGTGGTGAACATGAATGATAGAACCCGGCAACCCGAGTTGGATATCAGACCACCCAGTCAAGGCTACCCACCCCCTCTCTCACCCAAATTCACCGACCCGCGTGGTGTGGTATGGTGAAGTATGATGAAGTATGGTGGAACAGCCCTTCCAATGATCGAAAAGTCATGGGGAAGCATTTAAAAAATATTAGATTATTATTACTTAATGTATGATACACCACAGACATCCATGGCTCATGAGAAAAAAAAATGCTTTTCTGGCAGCCGACACAGAAGTGTGGCAATTCGTTCTCACCAATTCCTACTCTTAATTTTAAAATAAACTGCCCGGCACTGTGGAGACCGCAGAAAGAGAGCGGCGGTGCAGAGCTCACAAATGTTGTGAAACTCCAATTCCCGTGGGTGTCGAGGGGAGCGATGTACCCCGGCTTGCCAACGGAAGGTGGTGGTGGTGGTACAGCAAAAACGTGTACGAATTTCAAACTTAACAGGTTTTGTTGGGTTAGATCGCGTAAATATATCAATGTGTCATTAAACCCGCCACCACCCGACACAGCCAATTGGCTGTGGCGGGTTTAACGACACATTTATATATTCACGCGAACTAACCCAAAACACCTGTACTATGGTTGATATTGGTCGCGAAAGCCTACGTGTTAAACCGAATAGCACACGGTCCCTCGTGTACAGAAATCAGAATCTGCATTTCGACTGCAGGAGGAATCCGATGAGCTATGAAGCTCTTTGTTTCCCCACAGATGTCTAGCAGGGGCACGGGCTCACCGAGTTTACAACAACAGACGATGCCAACAAAACGATAGGAGTGCAACATCGATTCGAAGGTAAGCAAGTCACTAAATATAAGTCAATAAACGAAGCATTAATTACGCAACTCTGATTTATCAATCTTGCGCAGGGCAGCAAAAAACAGCAACGCAGACTCAGATCACACCAAGATACCAACCACAGAGTACAGTTGTAGTTCCTCAATAAAATGGCAAAATAACATTGAACTATCGATGCACGTGTGGTAAGGTTTCAAGGTGCAAGTCACATATTGCCCCCCTGTTACACAAATTATTTTTCTCCGGGTGTATTCCGGTTTCTTGCCACGTGTATAAACACCAGATCCATTGCCTTAAACTATCTTTAAAAACTAAACAATGTTTTTATTTGAACAGGTAAGGCCCACTGAGCAGTGTCAGCTTTTTTTCAGAAGCGACCTGGCCACAACTGATAGCTCAACGAAGTGGCTTATCATGTGGAAATGTATGTCGGTCAAACACTTTAAACGCATGATGTTGATTCTAAACGGAGGGAAAAACCGGAGGACCCAGAGAAAAATCCACGTGACCACGGGAGAGACACACACAAACTCCAAATATACAGCAGCAGGAGTCGCAGTCGGATCGAACCCACGACCTCCTGAATACCAGGCGAGGGAGTCAACATCTCCTAGCCACCGTGACGCATCTTAATATATACAGCACCGTAAAGCTTGGGCAATTATTGGTAGTGCGTGTCCCACCGCCTGGCTGTTGCTGCTTCCCGATTGGCCGTGGTTCCTTCTGGCACCTCTGAGTTGCACAAAGTGCTCGCCACAAATGAACCACAGCACCTCGCTGGTCTCGTCAAGGAGCGTAAACCAGCGTCACGTGAACTCCGGTGGTCATCCTCACAGCAGCAACAGCGGCTTTTGGCACAGCCATCGAACAAAAGCGGTGGTCACCGCATCGCGAGGCACTTTCAGATGCGCTTCTGCGGCCGTCTGGAACGCTCTTCCTTCGATATGAGGAAGTCACTGTGAGCTATGCACTTTTAAATCATCGTCGAGATGGACAAACTCATTTCTGTAGGAACCGCTTTTTGTGTTTTGTTTGTTCTTCCCCTCCGCACCTCCGATTAGCCCTGTTGGCTACGTACGGTACGAAACAAGTTCAACACGCATACATGCCGAGTCAGCCTCTCTGTTTCAGAGCGAACAAATAGTGTGCGGTAGATCGCGGCGAATAAATGTTACAAAGGTGAAAATGTAAAAAAAATTTCAAAGCCTCTGCAAACGAACCTTAACTTCCGTTTTACGTTGACATCCTTCGACCTGTCACTCAGTGTCTTGAGCCTGAACCCAGGAGACAGGGGAGGAGGAGGGAGAGACAGGGAGAGAGGAGAGAGACAGGGAGAGACGGGAAAAATATTTCATTTAAATAGGGGAGGGGGCACATAAAGCAAAGCATTGGGAAAAAAACTAAATGATGAACGAAGCAAAGTGCCGACTACACCGAGCATCTTCTTGGTTCTTTCGGTAAAGTCACGTAGAAGGGAAGTAATAAAATGATAAAATAAAACATAATAAAATAATTCTCATGACGTTTCGGCCACAATGCAAGCAGCCGTCCTCAGGTGAAGAACAGGTCTGTCAGAATGACGTCTGAATGACATTCCACATTCCTATGGCCGGGACAAGTCCATCTTTCGGAAGACCAACGGTCACATTCCACCAGCAGTATCGATTCATCGGTTTTATGTATCGATCCTGAGATTACGATGTGTTGTAAGTACGAACGTGTAGATTGACAACCAACGTTGGATCAAGCGACCCGGCACGCAAAGGTCACTTTGACCATTCGTTTTGAAACACGGCGCACTGTACAAAGCACTACTGTGCCGCACAGTACGTACAGTGTACAGTGCGTGCATGTGGTGTACAGTGCGGTGAGTGCAGTGTGGAATAAGTGCGTACAGTGTGGAATGGGTGTACAGTGCGGGATAAGTGCGTACAGTGCAGATTGGGTGTACAGTGCGGAATAAGTGTGTACAGTGTGGAATGTGTGTACAGTGTGGAATGGGTGTACAGTGCGGAATAAGTGTGTACAGTGCGGAATTAGTGTACAGTGCGGATAAGTGCGTACAGTGCGGATTGGGTGTACAGTGCTGGATAAGCGTGTACAGTGCGGAATGGGTGTACAGTGCGGAATGGGTGTACAGTGCGGAAAGTGTGTACAGTGCCGAATGAGTGTACAGTGCGGAATAAGTGCGTACAGTGCGGAATTCCGTGTTCATCCGTCGTGCTGACAGCACCGGGTCTGCGCAACGCGCAAGGGGTCTCGTGACCCCAATCAATTGACCCCTCAAAATGTTGCCCCTTCGCATATTCGTGCACGTTTTAAAATAATTACGTTCTAGAGAATTAAACGGGGGGGGGGGGTCACAAGACATCTGGACCACCCTGGACAGTACGTACAGCGCAGCAAAGGGGGGGGNCTCCGAGGCACAGCGCGTACAGTGATGCGTACAGTGCGTGTTACAGTGCGTGGTACAGTGCACGCTCACCCTGCGCTCAGATCTTGCTGCACGTTCAGGAGCCGTTCCCGAAACGTCTCGAACATGGCGCGCTTAAGCGGGAGAAGCCGCCGCCGCCGCTGCTGCTGATGCCGCCGCGAGAGGTAGAGGGGGACGGGGAAAAAAAATCTTCAAAATTTTTGTGTTGTTTTTATTTCATAAAAAAAAAATTCAAAATGTTTGTGTGTGGCGCCCGCTTCCCCCTCTCTCTCCCTCCCGCCGTCAGCTGTTTACGCGAGTCACGTGGACTCCACCCCTCGGACGCCTCACGTGACTCCCCACCGTGCCGATATCACGTGACGCTCTCCCCCCCTCCTGCCCCTCCCCCTTTTCTTCTCCCCCTTTACCCCTCCCCCCTTGCCCTCCCCCTGCTGCCCTCCCCCTTGCCCCTCCCCCTTTCCCTCCCCCTCCCCCCCCTCCCCCCCCTGCCCCTCCCCCTTTCCCTCCCCCTTGCCCTCCCCCTTCCNTCCCCTTTTCCCTCCCCCTTTCCCTCCCCCTTGCCCTCCCCCTTCCTCCCCCTTGCCCTCCCCCTTCCCCTCCCCCTTCCCTCCCCNTTTCCCCTCCCCCTTTCCCTCCCCCTTGCCCTCCCCCTTGCCCTCCCCCTTGCCCTCCCCTCTTTCCCTCCTCCTCCTTCCCTCCCTCCCTCCCTCTCTACCTCCCTCCCCCTCTCCCCCCCCGTTCCATATTAACCAATCGTTGGACGCCGTTGCTTTTGCGGTTCTAAACGTGCCTTGAGATTCCACGTGTTTAGATAACCGCATTTACTTACACGGTCGCGTTTACAATCTACACCTGTTGCTTACTGGCTCCTGCGGAGGGCTAAAAGTGCAGACACGCTGGAGTTCGGCTTATATGGGGCCGTCCATAAATGACGTCACGCACCTAGGGGGGGTCAGACATTTGTGACGCCGTGTGACTAGGGGGGGGGGGGGGTCGAAAATCATCCAAAATCGCGTGACGTCATTTATGGACGGCCCCTTTGCAGTCTTCATTATTTAGTCACCATTGTTGAACTAACGATTGATCGAGATTATTGTAGGATTTCACAACATTACTGAAAGTGCTGCATGCAAATTGTCTTCACTTCGTGACCCAACACCTCAAAGGGATTTGGCAAAACAACTATACGGGCAGTCCTCGATTTACGAACATAATTTGTAACTGCGGCCCCGTTCGTAAGTCGAACGGTTTGTAAATCGGAACGCAATAATATATTGTATTTAAATGTCCATACGGTCAGTGTTATGAAATGTGTTACGGTTCAACATAAAAGGGAAGCATTATTAAACTCATAAACAAACACATTCCTGCGGAGGGAGCTGGTAGGAACGTCGGGTTGCTCGGTCAATGGCCTGCAGGGTCAACGGCGGCGTGGTGTATTCCGCAAATATGCCCGACTGTGAGGGCGGGCACAAGCCGGCGTGAGTAGGTTAAACGTTGAGTTTTATAAGGGCACCACGGGGTGACCAGCCCCTCCCACCGAGCCCCACCCCCACCCTCCCCACCCAGCCCCTCCCCACTCAGCCCCTCCCTCCCACCAGCCCCTCCCACCCAGCACGACGACGGACGGACACAATAATCCCTGTGGGCTGGTGGAACCAGGTGGTTCCTACCAGTATAAGAAATATTGTGAATGTAACACTGTTAAAAATACGAGTCCAGTATGAAGATTCACGTACGGTAAATGTTACTGGCCGCACGCACGAGACTGACTCGGACCGTCAGCTTGGCTCTAAAGTCCAGGGACATTCGCGACTTTTAAAGCAACTTTTGAAGTGTTCCGTCCTTTGATGCCAACACTTGAACGTCACCAACGCGGGCTTTTTTACACCTCGCACTTGAGATGTTCTTTCGCACCACGCATCGCACCCGCGTGCCCTACCCTTCGTTTGAACTTATACTGGTAGGAGCCTCCTGGTTACACCAGCCCACAGGGGATTATTGTGTCCGTCATGCAGGGAGGAGCTGGGTGGGGCTGGGTGGGAGGGAGGGTGGGAGGGCTGGGTGGGGAGGGTGGGCTGGGTGGAGAGGGAGGGTGGGAGGGGCTGGGTGGGGAGGTTGGGCTGGTGGAGAGGGTGGGGAGGGGCTGGGTGGAGAGGGCTGGTCACCCCGTGGTGCCCTTATAAAACTCAACGTTTAACCTACTCACGCCGGCTTGTGCCCGCCCTTACAGTTGGGAATATTTGCGGAATACACCACGCCGCCGTTGACCCTGGCCATTGACCGAGCAACCCGACGTTCCTACCAGCTCCCTCCGCAGGAATGTGTTACATCTAAAAGCCCAATATATTAAGATTGGGCAAGGCAACAACGACAACATTACCAGACCACACCAAGATAACGCCACACGGCAATAGTCCTCAATACAATGGCAACATTAACATTGAACTATCGATATAGGGGCGGTGATGATCAAGGTTACGAATCATATTCGTAACCAGGTCGCTTTTGAAAGTGAATACCTCAGTGGGCTGTTTGGTAAGATGGGGATGGTTTCGTTTTATTTGTAGATGTTTGGGTGATTTGTTTAAACTTTCTTTTACTTTGCACTCCTATCGTGTTTGTCAATAGTTTATTGTTGTAACGTTCTGACCCGCCTCGACTGGACATGTGAAAAATATATATTTTTTGCCCACTTCAGAAATTGTTTCTTGCTGCGGTTGTCCCACCTGATGACGGGCACTTGTGTTGCGCTCGAAACGTCGTGATTTAAATTTATTTTGTACCTACGTGACTTTACCGAAAGAACCAGAGTATGGATCCCTGCAGTCACGAAACTTCAAATTTAGATTCGTTCTTTATAGCTCATCGGGTTGCTCCAGTTTAAATATTGATGAAAAACATTCTGATTCCGATTTACATACTGCCAAGTGGACATAGTTTAGTTTTTACAGAATGTAATCAACTCGTCCCGTTGTTTATAACTAGCGTGCCAGGAGATCGAATCGAGATTGCGACTCCAAGCGTGCCACGGGAACGTCGTCACTTTGAATCTGAATTAGAACAAGGTCAAGAAAAGGTTAAATTGTGTGGAACTCCATCAACCGCGCGACAGATTCACACTCACGGCTCCCATGAACGACAAAGGAGTTTGGGGGGGGGGAGGTCATTTATTTATTTATCCAACCACGGCCACGTTTATCGAATACAATTTGAACAACAACAGCATTTGTGGAACACTTTACGGGTCTTGGCAACGACAAAAACTAAAACCCGGGACAACTTGGTGTCTGCTGTGCCCGTGGGGGGGGGGNCACAAAATAATTGCTCGTAAATAATGAGAGTGAAGCCACTTTTGTTTATTAAAATTGCTCACCCCCCCAACCTCGTCCACCTCGATTTCACAGACGTCTGAATTTTTTTTTGGACAAAACATTTCCGCGAGTCAATTACAGCAATTAAAAACAAAGACCCCCNTATAGGCTTAACAGACTATTGGGGCAAGTGCTGTTAGCGAGCACCTGATGTTTACACATCGCGTAGGTACTCATTAGACTGAGTCAACCTAGGGAGGCCCATGACCGGTTCAGATAATCGTCACGAGTTGTTGGCCGCGAGTCGGAATCGAACTCGCGGTCAGCCGGGTCTGTAGCGTAGCGCGCTAACCGCTGCGCCACCGCTCCCTCACAATTAATAAACAAACGAACGGCAAATTAATCACCCAGGCCCATTCCTAATCAAGTGATCGATCAAAACGCACGACCGTACGTCTGCACAACAGACCGTGCGGGATTTGATTGAAGAGAAAATAAAAACACCGAAACATAATCAAACTAACATCGTGTTAGATAAATTGTCGGACCAAGTAACCCAATTACACGCGTGCAACACTTTTGCAAGTAACCCGTCTTCTTTTGAGTGCGCCACGCAGAATTGCGCCAACAAAAACCAATCGCTATGCCAATTAAACCAACAGGGAGCGATGTGATACACACACGCGAAGAATTGAAAACAAGAAATGTTCTATTACTCATTAATAACAAGCAGCTTGGTGCCGCATTATCCTTTTTTTAATTAACGAGTGAAAGGCTTTTGACTACAGGAAGGTTCATACTCTTAGGTTTTTTCGGTAAAGTCACGTAGGTAAAAATNAAAATATAATAAAATAATAATAGAAATAAAATAATAAATCACGGATTTATTCTTTATTTCTATTATTAAATCCTTATATTAAGTTCCTTGCTTGTGCGCTTTCTTGCTTACGACCGTGCAAATCTTTCGGTCATTGTTTAACCCACTTCCCGTGATCCAATCGAGCTGACATTTACAGACTCGTTGTGCGAGACAATTAATGTTCGTGAAAAAATGTTTCCAAAATTTTGCACTGTTTAGGGAAAACTATTATATTTAATTACCAATTGCTTAATACAGGCAGACAATCATCTGACCCATAGGTGGCAGCCATCTCAAGCCAGAGGACGAGAGGACTCTAGCCGCCACGCATATAAAGGATTTATAGTGAAAAACTTTGTTTTTACGGGTTATACTTATTTTTATTATCATTTTTATTTTTACCTCGTGACTTTACGAAAAAACCTAAGAGTACGAATCCTTGCAGTCACGAAAGCTTCAAATCTAGAATACAGGAAAGGGTATTTTGTGGCCAACGTAGGTCGAAAATATTCCCACCGTCACAACGAGGCGTGGTGTTTACAGCACTCGGGAAATTGGCACCAAGTGGCTGGTGTTGGGTGGAGTGGTGCTTGGAGCACTGCGCTAGAGACACCCACGAACTAAGTTCAAGTCCAGCCACGCAGCTCGCGAACGTTTAAAAAACGAGAATCTATGCGACAACTCAAACACACACATTC
Source organism: Lethenteron camtschaticum (assembly GCA_018977245.1). Classification (NCBI taxonomy): domain Eukaryota; kingdom Metazoa; phylum Chordata; class Hyperoartia; order Petromyzontiformes; family Petromyzontidae; genus Lethenteron; species Lethenteron camtschaticum. The sequence continues at coordinate 6,607,484 of MU249602.1, read as the reverse complement.
CCGGAAATTAAACGTTAACACATTTTTTTCTTTATTGTCAATTCTTGAAAACGCTTCATTTTCATCCGAGGTCGACCGTCCAAATACCCCCCTCACAAACCCAACATAGATGGGAGTTTCTGTGCCAACCAAAGCCCTTTGTGACGTGGTACATTTCTGACGATATGATCGCCTGTGATCTAAACACCTCGTTGAATTAAAGTCTGCCGTGACCCCCCCACCCCAACACTTATCGTCCCCAGTGTTCTCTTATTCCCAGCCAAAACCCATGTAATTTCCCCGACCCATCACCCCCCGCAGCTGCCGAACATTCACACACGCGCTCAAGCGACCAAGTAGAGTGACATTTTTGTTGTTGTGCCAAACTCTTTTTTTTTAACACGTAGCGTTGATAAAGTTAAAGTTCCACGGTGTCCATTTGATTTTTTTTTNCATCACACAAGTCACCGGTTTTAAAAGCACATCGCATTCAGACAGGCAACCCTGGCTGCACCGCAACACTTACAGCGTGTCCTTAAAATACCACGTTTCTACCCGAAGGGGTGGGGTGAATTTTAGTTTTACCTGCAAATTACTCAATTGTGAAAAGAAAACGTCAATATCGCACCCCGACTGATCAACTTAACAAGAGGAACCGCAGGGGAAAAAAGAGTCAAGACTCAGGCTTTCCTGGGTTAAACAATGCTCCTTACAACCCCTAACACGAACTAAACTCCAAACCCTGTCGCTGGTTCTGTTCCGTCTAAGACTACATTTATCCCAATCAACAGCTTGTAATGGTATATTTATATTGCCTTTTGATATTACGTAAAACAAAAATATACATTGCGCATTTAAATCACGAAAGCGATTGAAGACACACGCGTCGCGAGAGAACGACGTGAAATCGCTGAAAATCATCGCAAGCTCAGATCGCGGACACGCGCGCACAATCGATACGCTGCGGAGATTTTTCCGTGCGGCAAAAATTCGACCGAGCTGGGGAAATGCGCCCGCACGGTTTTGTTGCGGTGCAGCGCGGAGATTCCGCGGACAACGACCACCCAGCATGGCTTTACATTTTGAAGCTTTGGCAATACGCTGTCCAATGTTTTCAAATTTTTAACAGGTACCCCACCCCACCTCCTAAAATACAGACACGGTATATTCACCCCGTATTTTGAGGACACGCTGTACATGGCATTTTAGGCAGGGTTCCACAGGCAAGTATTTTTTCTAGATTCTAGAAGCTCCTGCGGCATACAAGTTTTAATAAAGCAGAATCCATCTGTCGAGACTCGCCAGCACGATAAACTCGCGTTCCAGACAGCGGCGAGTGCAGGCCACGTTGTTCGTCAACGGAGCTACGGCGCCAAATTAACCCTCGCATGCATCGCGTCGCTGCAACGATTGTTTGCACTTCGGCTGTGTGGTCCACACGCCTCAAACATATGGTGTGTGTAGTCCTCTCCGTGGGATGTCCACCGACTCGGCGCTGTGACCGAGTGCTGAACAACTGGACCTGTGTGTTGCAGAAACGCTGGTCGAAAGCAGAGGCCTGGCATTCCAGGTGGCGGAAAACTGATGTCCAGCGTAGAGGACACGATCAGGACTTTGCGAAGAAATTAGAGTATAATAGTCAACGAACTTAGTGGGTTCCGTCGACTGATATCGTATTAAACCGATAAATTAAAAGTTAGGTATTTTGCTTCAATAATTAATGCATGAGAGGGTTAACAGCCAGTATGTGCAAAGTGACGACGACGGTTAAAGCAGGGATGCAAGTCCTAAATCGCTGGTCCGTTTAGAGCGGCGGTGATGATGATGATGTGTGCGCCACCCGCCAACTTGACGAGGCGCCTGCAGGAGGTAGTACAGCAAGTAGCCTTATGTTTGCATCGGAGTTTCAGCGTTCCCTCTCACATGCGTGGGGGGTTTCTCTCTGCACTCTGCTCCCAAGCATGCAAGCAAACCCCAAATTGCCAAAATCTCATGCACGAATAATACAAATCTTTAAAAACCCAAATTAGGCTTTTCGGCTCAATTATCTTGGACTAAATATTTTAAATTACCGTATTCTCCCGATTATAAGATGCACCTTAACCCCACCCCCTTGTATGTTAAAGCAAAATTGGGGGTGCACCTTGGAGGCCGTATACGTGCACGTGACCAGACCTGTATAACTTTACCGATCACACTTTTAGGGAGGCTTTTACTATCCAGAGAATACGGCAATCGTGCCTGATGCTCAGTTTTATGATGCTAAACCAATGAGCGCTAAAACCAACCAGTGCCAATTACCATATAGCTTACCACGTAACACTGCCACTGACGTAGTATATTTACACTATGCAGTGAAGTGCCCAAATACTGAGCACAACTAAGGCACCCTAATGCAAGCGTCCAAACTGCCGGGGGTGTGAGCGGAGGGCACGTGACACCGGTAATCCTACGCCAGGGCTCTTAAAACTGGCAGCCCATGTGCCAGACGTGGCCCTCGCCGAGACGTGAAGAGGCTTAGTGGGATACAAAGAGATGATGGACATGAAACAGAGATGGAAGTTGAGACAATGAAGATGAGTGAGATGAAAGCGAGATGAACGGGACTTGAAGACGAGAGGCAAGGGTTAGCTGTTGTACGTGCGGACGTCACCACCAGTCTAACGGCTTGCCGTATTTCGCCCGTGTAGAATTGTCGTTATATCACAGCGACGCATGGAACATCGGAACATCCGTGCACACGACGTCAAATGGCTCGACGCACACATTTTTTCTATTGCAGGCACGCCAGGAAAATATACTTTTTAAGAAACCCTGCTTTACGAAACTATCCTAACTGCAGTAATGGAGACAGGGCTGCCCCACAGGGAAGGGGGAGTGGAGGTTGGCAATTTTCCCTGGTTCTCACACAAAAGATACCAAAACGGGAAGTTTTATGTCACGAATAAGGGGGGCACATCCCCCAAACGGGCCTCCAAGTCCCAGGCCTTCAGGGGACCCCTGGGGCAGCCCTGGAAATGGGGAGTCGATGTTTCTCATTTGATCTCAAACCGACAATTTCCTGCAGCTCTGCAAACTTGTCGAGCGTGGACACGCTTACGCAACGCTTGAACCGACGCAATCACCGTCTAAAAGTGTTAAACCTCGACAGGGTCGCTATGGACGGCAGGTCTCTCATCCTCTAAAGCCGAATCCATAAGCCACTGCCAAACCCACGGCTGCAGGGAGACTACGCTACGAGCAGTGTGTCACTGTAATGCAATTACTTTCGAAGCACTCGAGTGATTAACCGAAATCCGATTTCGTTTCCGCGGACGCCGATGAACATTCGCACAACTTCTGAAGAGTAATTGAGTTCTTCAAAAGTTCGTTCTGAGGACTGTTCTCATATTTGTACGTTGATAGGTTAATGTACAAGCAGAGTTACATTAATCGGTCAAACCGTTGGAATTGCATAACAAACCAGGTTAGAGGCCACAATATTCTGTAAGAGTACCATATTTTCCAGATTATGACACTGAGTTTTTATCTCCCGGTATATTAAAGGAAGATTTGCGGGGTGCATCTTACACTGCGCGGGAGGTTGTCACAAGTTGAGGGGAGCGTTTTGCTTTCCAGAGCATCTTGTGATCAAGGGAGGACAGGGTACAAGATATGACTTGTGAAGAGATTGCCTTATAATGCAACTCTGCATTCTGCTCACCGATGGGTTGCCCACTTAACCGCCATGACAATTACAACCCTTTCCTCCTATTGGCTGCTTCCTGCAAGCGAATTGGGCACGTCATTTTTTTTTATGACACAAGGTGGATATATTTTGCTGCACCGTGGCTCATTAAGCAACCCGCAGCCACAAAAACTGAAGACAAGTTACATAACTATGGAGAGGTTGGAATATTTTTGTAAAATTAAATTTAATCACCGACATCAGGACACACCTTTTTGCCAAGCTCTTGCAAAAAAAAAACCAAAATCATACCGAAAGTAACTTCCTTAAAAGTTGGCCACAAATATGAGTTACAGTCGATAGAGAAAAAATGACAATATCGTCTTTTATTTTGAGAACATATGAACAAGGCAGGCGCTTGCTTTGCTTTACCGTGCCTCTCACATGAATGAAAAAATGAAGCGGGAAATTACAAACGTGCCGTCTCCTTGCCGGGGACACGCTGTGGAGTTTGACAAACAGTGGTGAGGAGTTGAAACAATAGTTGGGAGGAGGAGCGGGACGGGGTGATGGCGATGGTGGCGGTGATGAGGGTAAGGGAAGGTAACGGAAGGTGTAATTTGTAGCCAAAACGAGTCTGGGGAAGAATAAAAAATAAAAATAGCGATGACTTGGCCTTTCTCTATTCGCTGACGCCCTCGGATCGCCGGGTCACGCGCTTGCGCGGGGACCGCTTTGGGGAGGCCTTGTCTGCACGCGAGACAGAGGGGGAAGGCGGAGGAGGGGAAAATAACGACACGTCAATAAACGGCAGGAAACCGCACGAGTTGGGGCAACCTCAAGGTCACCGCGTGAAAACATCCCGATTAACCATCAGTGGGGATCGGGGGTGAAGGGGTGGGGCGTTATCAATAGCTGTGGAAAAATTATGGCCCCTCGTTTACGGAATCGGTGAGTGGAATTCAGCACGTAGGTGGAAATTGAAGCCGCCATCATCGCAGCGTCGATGAAAAAGTTCATTGGTCCGAGTGCAGTGCAGTTTATAANTAAGGGGGCAGTTCTACAAATGAGTCGACATTTTAAAAATACGTACATATTGGGGTGTCATTTTGCAGGTAATTATCTATGTTTCATTAAAAAATATACATCTGATTTTACCAAAAATACATTTGTCCATGACAGTGCTTGAAAATAAAGTTACACAATCGATGACTTTCTGGGCAATGGCAGAGGCCTCTCTACGTGGTGTGAAGAGCCATTGCCTGAAATGTCGACCATTGTTCTATGTTTTTCTTTTTAAAGTGAGAGTGTATTGATGAATGCGTAGATTGTTTTCCCTGCATTTGTGCACCATTGCCAATGCGGTGTCAACAAACAATATTTTAATTTACAGTTGCCAATTGTTCAACATTTATATGTCCATGTAAAAATCCACTTTGTGATTACCCCAACGATCACCCGTGTCGTTAAAGAGTCTGAAACGGTGGCAGATCTGCCCATAGGCAAACGTTTAGCCAACTCCGCTTCAAAAATCACTGTGCACGGTAACACCTCCACAGCTCCCAGCGCTGCGTATGATTAAAAAATGATTCTCGGTCTTGAGTATCACGCAAAAATCATTTGAGGACATGCACACTCAAGCAGTCACAACACCACATGCAGATAATTACATCTTCAACTCCCCAATTAAGTCTTGTGGCTATTTGGATAAGGGAGATAGATTCCTTTGGGTTTTTTTTTCATTACCGATGTGCGCAGATACAATTCTCCCAATTAATCGCTACAAACGCTCCATTAATCACCTAGTTGTGTGTCTTTGCTGAATACATCAATAAATGGCATTGTAATTTATAACCCTCGCAAACTTGTATGGCAATGGTAAAAAGAGTTAAGAATTCTGTGTAAAAATAAAACAATACAAAAATGGTGAAGTAATCACTGTCAATAAAGAATGGCAAGAACGATCTCCCCAAAGTTACCCGAATTGACTTAAAGCATCATGGCTACATGGTGGGTAGTACATGGTGCAGCAAAAAAAATATTGCCATGATGTACTTCTATGCTCCCACAAATACCAACACCCACCATTCGCCACTAAGTGGTGGTGTCATCACCATGGTGCCTGTGCCAGGCCAGGTGCACTTTGAGGCCACGTGAAGTGTCAAGGCTCGCTGACAGGTCATGGGACAGACCAAGGTGCATAGGTTGACTGAGATGACTGGCAGATGCACCAGCTGTGCCCCCCCTATTGTGCAAAATGTCCCTGCCTTCCCCAACATGCATCTTCAAGTATAAAAAACAAGAATAGGTTTACCCTTTCAAATATAAATCAAATATTGGGGCCCCACTGACCGATTGCCAACCTGCCTAGCGATGGTGTCGTCACTACGCNACTAAGACCACTGGTCTAACGCCGCATTCACGATGCCATATATTATCACAGCATGTGTGTTTACATGTTCACCGCGGTACATGTGGTTAATGAAGACTTNATTCCTTGCAAAAGGTTTCTATTTGGTGTTTGAACATCTGAACACCTCCTGTTTATTGCAAGAAAGGTAAAACCTTTCTTAATTTTTCATACTTTGATACTGCAAAAATGTCCATTATGCATCTTCTCGCAAGGTGAAGTGTGATCACCTAACCACCCCAGCGATGAAAGTCATCCGGCAGTGGGCTGACAAAGTCCATATGTGGACACACCATGGGCCTTAATACACCCAGCCCCAGCGATTAAACCTGGGTTCTCCAAAGTTAATGGCTGAATGTCTCAATCACGCAGCCGCTATTCCCCGGAGTGGGATTAACGATCGGTGGATGAGATGGGCAACTAGCCAGCACGACTACTGCTGTGGTGTATCCCAATATAGCGCACGGCGCATTGTTTAACGGCACTGTCCATTTCATTAGCAAACCATGAATTAGTCTGTTAATGCATGAACATGCCTCTGCAACTTTGGCAAGCCACAGTATGGGAAACAGACAGGGAGGACAGCCAAAGAAGGGTGATAGTAAAATACAACGGTGGAAAGAAAGGATGTGGACAAATATGGAAAACTAGAACCGCATACTCTTGAAGGAAAAACAAGTCCGCATTTGAGAAGGCTTCAATCCAGAAGTGATTGAGAATTACAGTTGCAAGCAGCAGCTGGATACTAATTACGTATTTATTCAGGAAGCCACCGAGTCGGAAGGCTCTTTTTCAAGAGGGTCCCGCTACATCTGGGTATTTGGCCAACACCAATGACACTCTGTGTGTGTTTAGCTATGCAGGACGCCCGAGAAGGAAACACAAGCAGAACACAGGGGGAGAACCTACGAACTCTACGCAGAAAGGTGCCAGAGTCGGGAATTGAACCCAGGTCCTTCGTCCTGTGTGGCTCAAGTGTTACCACAGTGAACCCCTGACACTAACGTAGATAAATAAGAGTTATTTCTCATGTACAAAATACAATTTCATCAGCATCGTGCATTAATTTACGTGAATTTGAAGGCAGTATATCTGCAATTCATCAACTCTCATCAAAGCAATTGCATAGCTAAATCACTTGCAAGTGCATCTCTAATGGTCGCTGTACACACACCATGCAAAAGACACGAAGGGACAGAAATTTTGACTGTATTTGCAAAAGTGCGACTCCTGGAAATGCACAGCCCCCACGCCTGGTATACAGGACGTGACGGGGCCCGATAACGACCCTGACACCTGCTGCATATTTAAGTTTGCATGTTCTCCCGGGGTCGTGTGGAATTTTCTCCGGGTCCCCAGTTTTCCCTCCATATTTAGAATCAACGTGCGTTTTAGAGTATTTGGCTGCTATAAATGTCCACGTGATGAAAGCCACTTTGTTGAGTCATCATTTGTGGCCAGGTCGCTTCTGAAAAAAGAGCCATATTGCTCAGTGGGCCTTACCTGGTAAAATCAAAATAGTTTACGGCACGAAACAACCATCGCCATAAAAAAACATCGCAAGGACATGCGCCGCACACAACTCACCTCTCCGGCTTAGCTCTTGGGAATCGGCGGAGGCACACGGTCACGCACGAGAGGACAGACGGTGAGCGCAAGACGGCGACGTGAGAAAAACAGAAAGCGCGGCACGGTGCAGAGTGTGACCGAAGCCAGGGAAGGGAAGTGGGGGGGGTCAGGATTTTTACGCTCAACTAAATTCACAAAAGAACAGCTCACGTGTTCAAACTACAAACCTCGGGGTAATGTATGTGTGTACTATGTTGAACTTAATCCGCACCGTACGTAGTCAACCGTGCTAATCGAAGGTGCCGGGAAAGACAACAAACGAAAAGAAAAAAAGCAGTTCAAGAAATTAGTTTTAAATCTAATTGGGGACCACAATTGAACACCTTCATTGCAAGGCCTCTTGGCGTAACGTAGGGGTAGCCCCAACGGGACGGCATTGTGTCGCGCCACAGGCTAATGTGGGAAACTAAGATGAGGCTTGCGCGACTTGCACGATACGGGAACGCAAACTACGGCACTCTGCCATGTGATTTGAGAGAGATAGTGAATGAGGAAGTGAGACCGAGCGGGCCGAAACGCCAGTTGGTCAATAAGTTGGCGGACGAAGAGATGTTAACAATAGCGCTCGACAAGGAACCAACGAGAAAAGCTCGCTTGCGTGGTTCAGTGAATGAGCGAGCGGGTCGAGCGAGTGAGCCATTTGTGCCAGGGAGTCGGCAGGCAAATGATAGTAGGGGAAATCGAGCGAGCGAGACCACAAGTGGGAAAAATATGACCAGCGAAATCGGGCCAACGGCAGCGCTAGCAAGAAGGCGAGCGTAAAACGACTCGCTCGCACCAAGTGAATATGTGAGCACGAGCGTGAGCGAGACAGTGAATGCGGAAGCGAGTTGGCTTGTGACCGAGTGGCCAGGCGTAAACGCGAGTCGGTCAGCAAGTGAGCAATCTGGGAGTGAGAGCGAGCAAAGGGTGCTCGCAAGTGGGCAAGCGTTAACGACTCACTCATATGGTTGAGGGTCTCCTGTGGGATCCAGCTCATATCCACGCCATTCGGATTAGACGTCCCCATCTCCACGGGCTTCGCCCGGACGCTTGCGCTGGACACAGACACGACGGACAGGCGCACGGACACACGTGGTGAGGTCGACTTGTCGAGCGAGCGAGCGACACGTGCGTGATTAAGCGAAGTCACACCGAGCACAGCCGAGGGCATACGTTCATCTTACGTTGGAATCGCACGCCCATCTCCACTTCAGAACATCGCACGGCAGATGCGGCTATCTCCAACACTGGTGGATATCTCCCAACACTGGTGGTCAATTAAGAATAGCCCCCCCCAGTGCCACTGTGGTCACCATTCTAAAACCATGGACCACACAGTAACGCGACTGCCCCGCCTCCATCGTTTGCAGGCAGCGTTTCAGAGATGCACCAGGTGTCTGTGCGAGTCTATGCGTCTCAAATTAGTTGGCGATAACGCCATTGGCAGTGGTATACAAGCGTAATTAACAAAAAAACCTCAAAACATTCGTCAATAACATCACCTTAAAATGAAAAAGTATGGAATAGGCGACTATTCGGGCAGTGACCCATATTCACAGCAGAGAGAGCGGACGGGCAGGTTGACCTGCCTGACCTGGCCTCTCTACGTGCTGTAAAGAAGGCTACTGCCCGAAACGTCGCCTGTGAATTACCATGCGAGTGAGTCTACATGCAAAACCATGTAACACACAGAAACATTGCTGCCCACTGATGATGGTTTTCCGGCAAATTTCACACATTCACCAGGTGTCTGTTCGAGTCTATGGAAGCACATCTAAGGCGATAGGTCTCTATCGCCTCAAGTGGTGTCGAGACGTTAACCATGTTGCCTGGTATACAGGAGGTTGTGGCTTCGATCTCGACCCTGGCGCCTGATTATTTAGCGTTTGCATGTTATCCCCGTGGTCGAACGATTTTTCTCCGGGTACTCCGGTTTTACCCTCCACATTTATAAACATGCACTTAGAGTATTTCGCTGCTATAATGTCCACATGATAAGCCACTACCGTCACTATCATTTGTAGCCAGGTTGCTTCTGAAAAGCCACATAGCTCAGTGGGCCTCACCTGCTAAAATAAAAATCGTCGAGTTTAGTTCTCTGTATGTCAAGTGTCTCCATGTACGTCTGTGTGTAAGTATACGGGGGTGTTTTTCTGTAATTCACCAGGCTACTCCTGAAGCCATCCACTGGCTCGCTCAACGCTGTCTTTCCGACAGACCTGTTCTTCACCTGAAGACGGCTGCTTGCGTTGTGGCCGAAACGTCGTGAGAATTATTTTATTATGTTTTATTTTTATTATTGTATTATTTCCCTTCTATGTGACTTTACCGAAAGAACCAAGAAGATGGCTCGCTCACCTTGCGAGACTCAAGCAGCTGGTGTGCGCCGACCAAGAGCAGCACCACCAGCCCGGCGAGGAACATGTACATGAAGAACCTGGGTACACGGCGACACGTTCCACTCACTCCCGCTCTAACGCACACTCACGTCAGCTCACAACGGGACTCAACTCGCAGGAGCTCACGGATACAAGGACAAAGATCCCCTCCCCCAGTATAGCCTTCATAGACTTTTGGGCCAAGTGCCATTAGCGAGCACCTATGAATGCCAGCACAGCACATTATGGAGTGGGTGGCCAGCACCACGCCCGACCGCCTTTGTCTCCTAGTGGCAATGTTTACGCAACAGATACTCATTTGAGGCTGAGTTGAGCTAGGGGAGGCCCAGGACCAGTTCAGATAATCGTCACTAGTGTTGCCGTGAGCGGGAATCAAACTCGGGTCGCCGGGTTCATAACGCAGCGCGCTTACCGCTACACTACCGTTCCCTATACTTACGCGAGATCACACTCGCTCACATTCATACTTGCTGTTAACTCACGACCCGCAAATAACTTAGCTCAGACTCGCTCAAATCAACATAATCTGCTAGCACTCACCAACACTTATGATACCCACACTCGTTCATATTCACACTTGCTGCTAACCCGCACACGCCCACTCACTCTCACCCATGCTTAGCTCAGACTCGCTCACCTTCACACCGGCACGCACTCGACACCAACTCGCTCACGCTAACATTCACACTTGGCTATTCTCACCACCGACGCGTGCGCTCTCCCATTCACACAACTGCCCACAACCGCAGGTGGTGACGCTCGCCCACGCTCGCCTCGCATGCCCACGCTCGCCCACGCTCGCCCACGCTCACTCGCCCACGCTCGCCTCGCATGCCCCTACACTCACGTCTCTCCGTCGATGCCCTCATCCGGCTCGGTGACGGTTACGGTTTGGTTGAAAACGGCGTCGCGGTACTGCGCCTGCAGACAAGGGAGGGGATGCACGCCAACACCATCGACATTAACAGCACGGCCCCCTTCGCCATCACCACTACAACGTCACTGAAAGCTGTGCAGATTATAAATACAAATTGCGCATAACCTTCAAATCTAGTGCACAATAATGGGCATACTTCACCTACCTGCACTTCCCAGCATGGTGAGGTATGGTAAAAAAAATTCTCATGACCGACACGGCATGGGAAGCCCTTCAACCAGCAGTGGTTTGACAAAGGTCCGTGAATTATTTGTAATATAATTAATATTTGCGCATAGGGATATTTTTTCTGCACAGCTTGAGTTCACAACGGAAAAATAAACCAAAATAAATCACCAACGCGTGGACTTGCAATCGTACACGCGTGCATATGTAATCATGCATGCGTGTACGTGTGCAAATGTGACCATGAGCACATGTACTTGTGCAAACGTGACCGTGAGCACATGTACGTGTGGTCACGAGCGTACGTGTGATCGTACACACACACGTGCAATCGTACACACACGTACGTGCAATCGTAAGTGTGCTAACACGCGACCACGAGCGTTCGTGTGATCGTACACGCACGTACAATCGTAAGCATCCTTCTGTGTGATCGCGAGTACGTGTGATCGTTCAAGCGCGTACGTGTAATCGTAAGCGTGCTTACGCGCGATCGTGAGTATGCGCGTACGTGCGATCGTACACGCGCACATCGTGCGATCGTGAGCGTGCGTAGGCGCGTACCGTAGCGTCGCGGTATCCCAGGCTGATGACCAGGCCGAAGGGGCGCCCCCCCATGGGCTCGGCAGGGATGAAGGAGTACTCGAAGGTCGCTTGGTGATGGGCTTCACCAGCGTGTCCAGCTGCAGCGCCGTGAACTGGAGGGGCACACGGCGGCACACGTCGCTCGGCGTTGACGGCGAACGGAACACTCGGTGAGTGAAAAAGTCCGTGAGTAAGAGAGTGAGTGAGTGTATGAGTTCAAGTTCATGTATTAGGTATAGCCCTGTGAGCCATTCAGCTCTTGAATAGGGTGCAACCGCAACAAACAAAAAACATGAACAAAAAACATCTTAAAGTGAATGTGACTAAGTGCAAACAGAAAATCCAAGAAAAGACAGCAAAATATTGAAGAAAAAAACACCGTACACCAACGCTGTGTGCAAGCGAACTGAAGAGCGAGTGAGTACTGGTTTCGTGAGCAAGTGAGCCGGTGAGTCAATCGTTGGGTGGGTGTGCGAGTGATTAAGCGGATAAGCAAGGGACGGACAGGTCAAGTGAGTGAATGAGCGCTGTGTGAATGAGCAAGCGAGCGGACGAGCGAATGAATCAGTGAGCGAGCGAGTGACTGAGCGAGAGAACGAGTGAACTCTTGCGCTCACGTTCTGGATGTAGAACTGGAAGTCCTGGGGGTAGCGGAAGGAGGCATCGAGAGACTCCACGACAAACTCCTCCGAGCCGTTGTTGGAGAAGCCGACGAGGAACTTGACAACGCGGTTGGCGGGAAGTCTGCGACGAAAGAAAACGAGTTCGCATCCAGCGTTCGTGAACATTCTAAAAGGCGTCAAAACGAGCTTCGCCACACCTTCAAAAGGACTGAGCGGTAACTGCTGTTAACTTTAAATTAAGAGTACACAGAAGTCAAAAACTACCACATCTACATTAATTCGTCCGATACAGAACCAACATCCGATGCAAACCCTTGTGCAATTTCACGCAAAACCCTCGTGTTTATACTTGCTCATCCAATCAAATGATGCCTTTCTCACCATTCCAGACATCCTTCGAATATACATCGGTCACAAACACAGTCTATACGTATATGGTGTTTAAAACCGACAAAGAAAGAACGGTAAATTTGCTTTGGGAAGAGCGGTGTTAGACATAGGGAACAGTCAAGGAGGAGGAGAAAGAGGTACTACCATCTCCCTTGACGAAGAGGATGGTGGTGTGAGCATGTGGGGAAGCGGTGGGCTCCCCGTGCCCCCTTCCTCTTCCTCTTCCGCGTCTTCTCCCGTCTGTCGCATAAACGGGACACGAATACAGAATCAGAATCTCGATCGAGACTGTAGGAATCCGATGAGCTATGAAGCAATTTTTTCACACACATCCAGATTACACAGGGCACGATATGGCCCCCACTCTAAGGGATAGTCCCCCCACTGTTTTTCCGGAGGGTCCTGCTAAATTGAGATGTTTTCCATTGTGCGTTTTGATATACGGGAGGAAGCAGAGCCCGGAGGAAACCCATGCAGAACACGGGGGGAGAACATACAAATCCCACGCAGAAAGGTGCCCGATCAGGAATATGAACCCAGACACTTCTTCAGAATCAGAATACTCAAACTCAGAATATTTATTTATACTGGAGGGATCCGATGAGCTATAAAGCTTTTTCGCAGATGTCCAGTAGGGACGGGCACAAGCATGACCACTGTGCCACTCTGCCACCTAAATAGAGTTGTAATAAGGCTGTTAATATTGGTCCCTTGCATGCAAATCACTGCAAAACAAAGTGATTAACATTTTTTCCCCCCATTGTGAATTTTTGTTATAATGACGACGGTGCAGAGTTGCGTTCAGGATAACGGAGCACAAGAAAGCCGCCACCGCCGCAAGTCATCACCATGGCTGTCTGCGGTTCTTCATCTTCCACCTCCGCATCGTCCTCCTCGTCCTCCTCCTCGTCCTCCTCCACAGCTGCGTCTACTTCGTCATCGGTCGCGTCTTCGTCAGCTCGAGCAAACGCAGGACCTGAAATCATATTATTGTTATGACGACGACGGTGGTGACTGCACAGTACATGCTGCACTCCAATCGTCACATTTCAGCCCTACCAATGGTCCGCCGACATCTGGTGGCGTACCAGTGTGTAGGTTCGTGCAGTTGTACTCTATGTTTTCGGTATAACCAAAAACACACCGGAGATGTTCACAAATCTCACCGTTTTACAGACAAGAATGTATTCTCAATCTCACACACATTCACTTACTAATAAGTACGCCAGGGTATTTTCACATGTTAAAAGCAGTCTGCATTTTTTTCCCCCATTCACCCATTTGCATATCTGTCAACCCATACGGTTTACCCGTATTCTTGTACATGGAAAGTGAGTTCAGGTCCATACGGCGTACAGCCGTTTTCATCCAGGCAAAAATAATAATTGTCAATTTATTTGTGTTTCTCCCTTATGACGGGACTTTGTATGATAAACGTGGAGATTTATAAGGGCACGGAGTGTCCAATAAGGTCTGAAGTGGTCTGTAATAAGGTAGGCACTGATAAGGGGTTGACAGCTATGGGCTTGTGTATGGGCTTGTGTATGGGCTTGTGTATGGGCTTGTGTATGGGCTTGTGTATGTTCATGAAGAACTTCCATTGCCCAAAACGTCCGTGATTTAAGTTTCCGTCTGAGGCAGCCAGCCCTGTTGGCAAGTGCGTTGAGTTCTTTGTTATGTGTGTATGGTGTGACTGTATTTTCTATCCCAAGTTCATATAACGGCCTCGTCATATTACTGTCAATAGCTCAATCCCGGAGAGTGAAATATGATGATGGTGCCCATGACCACTTAACCCCGAATGGATTTGGGTAACTAAGCAACAGAGGTCGCAACCGGGTACCCGATACCGTACCCTACCCGATACCCGGCTACCCGTACCCGGCCGGGTACGGGAAGGCCGTGAGTCACTGGTGAGTAACCGTTTGTCACTCATTTTGGGTAGGGTACGGGTAGGGAACGGGTACCCGTACCCAGCCGGGTACGGGTACCTATTTGCGACCCTGGTGCGGCCTGTGACGGGTAAGGAATCAAAACCCGTTTGCGACCTCTGCTAAGCAGGGTTGAGCATGAATAACGCTTGGATGGGTGTCCATCAATGCTGGAAGATTGAATACGTGGGTATAGTTGCTCTCATAAGTACAAGTTCACGTTGATTCAATGAGACTTATAAAACTTGCTGGAATTGCAAGGCAGACTTCACTGAAGTTGCAGTAAACAGGAAGTGTAAAATTACTTGGCAGTAATAAATCGTGCAGATGACAAACTCACCAGGAATGTGCCCAATCTCATCGGATCTCAGCGTGAAGTAGGAATGAGCATGGAGTGCTCGGATGGGCAACGGCTATGCATGAAACAAGTGTTGAGACTGCTGTGTGATAGATTGATGTGGGCCTACGTGGTGAGCAGTAGAGGGTGGTGCAGAAAAACCCCAATGTTATACCGTACTGTACTTCTATGCTTCCACATTTAGTCTCCCCGTCCTCACCGACACGCACTGACCAGCGTGGAGTGTCGTCAAACAACCCCCAACTTCATTCAATGTGTGGAGAAGGACTTCACTAAGTGGTGGATTGATACAAAACAAGGCTGTGCATAAAGAACATTGATCTTATTGCTTATGATATGCTGTAATAAATAAACCTAAACAAGATCTGAATAAAATTTTGATTTAAAGCTTTCGTGACTGCAGGGATTCATATTCTTGGTTCTTTTGGTAAAGTCTCGTAGAAGGGAAATAATAAAATATCTTATATTTTTATTTTACCGAAAGAACCAAGAATAAGATCTGAATAGTGTGTAAAGAAGTGTGGGGAGAGACATGCTCAGAATTACACTGATACACTGCGCGGATGAGAAGCGTATGTTCTCTTATCAGCTTGAGATTATTACAATTGCCCATGCTCATAAGGGGTACTACGAATCCACGGATAGCATATGTTACTAATGAATGCATGTGGAGCACAATTACTGCACCCAATCGTCGTCGTCGTTATGAAGAAAACTACGGTTATTTGGGCACATCAATAGATCCAGCAAACTATCCAAAACCACTGCTGCTGCATAGGTCTATGCGGTTGTGACGGACAGCTCTCCGATGTGTTTCCGGGATGTACCGCGTGCTATTCGGCACGATGTCTGACGTTCCTCTCCTCGTCCTGGTGGAAGCTTCTTCATCATCGCCCGAATTGAAGAAGATCCCAGCACGTATGTGGTTGTGAGAAACGTCACGGCGTCAAACAAAGCCACAGTACAACCCAAAAACGCATCCCAACCATCTGACAATGCAACTATTTGAATGCAAATCGACTAAAGGCGGTGCCCAAGGACTGGGATTCAGAACATGAGACTGCAAAGGCTAAATAAAATCACATCCAGCTGAAACACATGAGGTTGAGGAACAGGCGAGATCGAGGGAGAGTTCAATCAGCAATGCCAACCTCGTGGTTAGACCAGACATGATGAAATGGACGGAGAGAAACACATGGATCGGGAGAGAGGATGCATGCCAATGGATGCGTTAGTTACCTCTTATTCCACCAGCTGAGAACCCGCTGACACTGAGTCTAGATCTCTCAATGGGTACAACTACCAGGATGAGGTGAGTCGGGTTACAACAAACCTTTTATACATCCATATGGTGGCAGCCTAACACTGCAAAAGATTTTTTTTATTTAAAGCTTTCGTGACTGCAGGGATTCCTATTCTTGGTTCATTCGGTAAAGTCACGTAGAAGGGAAATAATAAAATAATAAAAATATAAAGCAATACAAATTATCACGACGTTTCGACTGCAACACAAGCAATCATCATCAGGTGTGAAATCCACAGCAAGAAATTTTACTGCAAAACTAATATTAAATAATGCAATGCACACACATATTATGTAAGATTTCCAACATGTGTTTGTCCTCAGGATAATTTAATTATCAGTATGGTAAGCTGTCATGGCTAAAGTGATTTGCATAGTTATACATTTTATTTTTGACACATACACAAGCTTACAACTTCATATTTGGTCATCTGTAATCGTCATGCACCCCTCTTCCCCAAGTTACAGAGGTATCGTAATTCAAAAAAACATATTGAACCTTAGTTGAATGGATTTGAAGTGGAAAATAATTCACTTACAAGATACAGTAGTGGCCGAGGAGATTTTATTTTTTACCAGGTAAGGCCCACTGAGCTATTAAGCTTCTTTTCCAGAAGCGACTTGGTCACAAATGATAGTTTAACGAAATTACGTATCATGTGGCAATGCACAGGGGGGGGGGGACGAGGAGATGAAGGGTGAATTAAACAATACACAGCAGGTTCGAGAAATAATTTTGACCGTGATGGAAAGTAATGGCCGTGTCGGGTGGTGGCGGGTTTTAACGACACATTTATATATTACGCGATCTAAACCCACGCCCCTAGAAAAAAACCCCTGTATTTGATCGATATTGGTCGTGAAAGCCTTCTTACTGCGTGTTAAAGTGACGGGTCGTGTGCCTGACCATACCATATGGTTGCGGCCCGTGTGAAAATTGCGCGAGTCGCAGTGAGATCACGTAGGCTTTCGCGACCAATATTATTCATAATCAACGTTTTTGGGTTAGATCGTGTTATTTATATTTAAGACCGGAAGCAAGAGCAGAGCCTCACCATTCTGGCGAATTGCCCGATGATGCTGGATGCAATTATCAGCGAAACGTCGTACTACTCAAAAAATTAAAATGTTGTGGTTTCACTCTTCAACACACCGGTGGGCTAAAGCAGTGAACTATATTCTTAGGTTTTTTCGGTAAAGTCACGTAGGTAAAAATTAAAATTAATAAAGTAAAATAAAATAAAAAATAAAATCACGACGTTTCGGAGGCAACACAAGCTTCCGTCTTCAGGTGGAACCGTCACAGCCCGACAGCTGTATCAAGTAAATGAGAGATTTTTGTCAACGTGACACTTTTTTGCTGATTGGACGTGTCGGGTGGTGGAGGGTATAACTGGTTTAAAAACAAAAAAAAATGGGAAAAAAACCCTAAAACCACCACCACCACCACGAGTTCGACCACGGGCCGCAAATTCGGCACCGTCAATGCGATCAAAGCGTGCGTCTCCCCCCCCTCGCCCCAGTGCCACGACTTCAACGAGCGCACGAAAAAAATATTTAAAGAAAAAAGATTCCCCCAGAGCCTTTTGCAATTCCTAGTCCGCTTTAGACGCGGCGAGGCGGGCGAGGCGAGCAAGGCGAGGCGGGTGCCCCGAGAGAGTTCGCGGGCCCCGTCCCAGTTGCCTCGCGCCGCCGCCACGTGGACGCCAAGGGGGGGCAATGGGGGGGCAATGGGGGGGGGGGCAACGCGGGGGGGNCAATGGGGGGGNCAATAGGGGGGGGNCAACGCGGGGGGNCAACGGGGGGGGCAACGGAGGGGGGCAACGGGGGGGGCAACGGGGGGGGCAACGGGGGGNCAATGGGGGGGGGGCAACGGGGGGGNCAACGGGGGGGNCAACGGAGGGGGGCAACGGGGGGGGGAACGGGGGGGGCAACGGGGGGGAAACGGGGGGGGGGGAGCAACGGGGGGGAAAAACGGGGGGGCAACGGGGGGGGGAACGGGGGGGCAACGGGGGGNGAGAAACGGGGGGGGGCAACGGGGGGGCAACGGGGGGGGCAACGGGGGGGCAACGGGGGGGGNCAACGGGGGGGGNCAACGGGGGGGNCAACGGGGGGGGGGAACGGGGGGGGCAACGGGGGGGGGCAACGGAGGGGGNCAACGGGGGGGAAACGAGGGGGGGNAACGGGGGGGGCAACGGAGGGGGCAACGGTCGACGTCGGTCGCGGTGGTAAAATGCGAGGGGGNAGGGAAGGGAAGGGGGGGAAGGGGGATGAGGGGGGAGGGGAGGAGGGGGAGGGGGGAGGAGGGGGAGGAAGGGGGAGGAGGAGGAAGGAGGGAAGGGGGGGAGGGGCCCTCAGCAGGGCCACGTCAGCGTTCATTCCTCTCCCCCTCAGCAAAAGCTGCACTGAATGACTCAAACCCCCTCAACGCCACCGCCGCTAAACTTTTACCAGCGATTTTAAAAAACAACGCGTCGCTTTAAACAAGACGCTCGTTTGTAAAGAAATCGCGTTAATTTTTGTGTTTTTTTATTATCCCCTCACGCGAACAAGCGAACGTCCCCCCGCATTGACCGCAACGTCGCTCGCTTCAGTCAAATCCGACAGTCAAATCTCGTCGTCGGCTATGAGCGTTTCAACACAAAACAAACAACAACAACACGTTAGATGCATTGTTGTTGTCGTTGTTGTTGTTGTTGACCTACCTTTGCCGTTAGTAGCACGGCGAGCGGCATCGCCAGCAGCAGCACGAGGAGCAGTCGGGAGACGCCGTGGAACATGGTGATGGTGGCGGTGAAGGCCCGAGCTGATGCTGCTGATGATGCTGGTGCTGCTGATGCTGCTGCTGGTGGTGCTGGTGCTGGTGGTGGTGCTGGTGGTAGTGGTGGTGCTGATGATGATGAAGGCCCTGCTGATGATGGTGGTGCTGGTGGTGACGGCTGCTGCTGCGGGAGAGAGAACGCGACACTCGGCGGCTTCTCGAGCTCACGGATTCGGGGGGCGGGGGGTGCGGATCCGGATCCCCCTCCCTCGACTCAAGCTTGAGGGGAGGGGGGGTGAAGGGGGTGCGGATCCGGATCCCCCCACTCCCCCTCCCCCGACTCAAGCTTGAGGAAGGGGGAGGGGTCGAGGGGGTGGGAGGGGTGAAGGGGGTGCGGATCCGGATCCCCCCACTCCCCCCCGACTCAAGCTTGAGGGGGAGGGAGGGGTGAAGGGGGGTGTGGATCCGGATCCCCCCACTCAAGCTTGAGGGGGTGGGAGGGGTGGAAGGGGTGGTTTTTATTATTTTATTATTTTCAATTAATTTTTTAAGAGGGTGGGAGGATTAGAGGGGATGGGAGGGGTCAAAGGGGTGGTTTTTATTATTTTATTATTTTCAAAATTTTTTAAAGGGGTGGGAGGAGTAAAAGGGGTGGTTTTATTATTTTATTATTTTCAATTAAATTTTTAAAGGGGNTGGGAGGGTTGGAGGGGGTGGGAGGGGTAAAAGGGGGTGGTTTTATTATTTTATTATTTTCAATGAATTTTTAATTGTAACACTTTTATTTTCTATCTACGTGACTTTACCGAAAGAACCAAGAATGTGGTGGGAGGGGTAAAGGGGTGGAGGAATAAGGTGGTGGGAGGAATAGGAAAGGTAGGGGGGTGTGGGGGGTAGGGGGTTAGAGGGGTCTGGACACATTCCCATCTGGTGATTGCTGCTCACTCAGAGGATGATTTGCAGGTCTCTCTAAATTTAGCAATATTGGGAAGAACGTAATCAACCAGGTAGGGTCTTCTTGGTTCTTTCGGTAAAGTCACGTAGAAGGGAAGTAATAAAATAAAAAANTAAAACATAATAAATAAAGTATTATTATTATTACCGAGAAAACCAAGAAGATGAATCCCTGCAGTCACGAAAGCTTTAAATCGAAATTTAACCAGGTAGGTGTTGACTGTTATGTTAGCCGACTCTCTGTTGTATTTCATTATATATCTAAGTTTACTAGGTTTGTTTTCTCTTTCACTTGTACCTGATGATGATTGCTTGTGTTGCAATCGAAACGTCGTATGCTCTTATTGAATTTATTTTCTTTCTACGTGACTTTACCGAAAGAACCAAAGAGTAACTGGAGTGTAACCTTAAGCCCCACCAAAACTAAGCACCTGCCTGGGTATATTGTGCCATCAAACACTCCACCCCTCAGCTCCCCATTGGTGATGGAGAAATTGTGGAGAGAGTGGAGAGTTTCCCATACCTGGGCAGTGTGCTCACGACCAGATCTGGTTGAACAGCAGAGGTCTCACTCCGAATCAGGCGGGCGGAATTATGTTAACATCGGCTGCGTAACGCTGTGTGGAAGCTACCTGGCCTGTCGCTCCGCACGAAGCTTCGGGTCTTCTCGGCCAGTCATGCCCTCCCTCTATGCTTGTGAAACGTGGACCTCTGTGCCGGTTAGAAACATTCAGGCTGGCCTACGATCCATCCTGGGTTTAACCTGCAGGCTGGATTGTGTGAGGAGCTCACAAATCCTTGAAAGATCTCGGCACATTCCCATCAGTGAGCTCCCCCAGCAGGCAAGGCTGCGTTGGCTGGGCCATATAGCCCGCATGCCCAGCCACCGCATGCCTAAGCAGCTTCTGTTTGGCCGCATAGAGGGGCCTAAGCGGGCACGGCACGGGCTGGAGAAGAGATGGAGTGATGTGGTACAGGAGGACGTGGAGCTGAGTGGACTTGCGATGACCAGTACTAGCGGTGCCAAGATCGGCCCCTATGGAGGATGCTCGTGAAGGACACTGCCACTGGGCAGTTGGAGGCAGTCGCCCTCCAACAACAACGGAGGGCAGAGGAGCGACGCTCACAACAACGAGCGGAGCGCCGGGTGGCTAAAGTGCGGCAAGTTGGCACAGTAGGGGTACAGCTGGTGCATCTGCGAGTCACCTCAGTCAGCCAACTCATGGCACCTGCAGGGTCTGTCCCGTGACCTGTCAGCGAGCTTACACTTCACGTGGCCTCAGTGCACCTAGCCTGGCACAGGCGCCGTGGTGACGTCACCGTCACTTAATGGCGAATGTGGGTAATCTATACGACCTTTTTGCCAGTATGAAAATGATGAATTTTTTGTATCCTTTCTGGCAACAAAACAGGTGTTAGGATGTTTAAAAATAGATGTAGCTGCTCCAGCTATAAGTGTTCTGATTATGAAAACTATGAATAGGTTTTACCCTTTCTGTCAATAAACCAAGAGGTGTTAAGAAGTTCAAACCCCAAATAGAAACCTTTTGCAAGGAATCAAGTTGCTGCATTAACCACACACGGTGCTTGTGGTGAACATGCAAACACACATGCTGCGATAATCGTCTTTGAAACTGATTGGCCTACACCAGAGACCGCCTTCTGTACGGCTCGTCTCACTGGTAATTACACTGGTCAACAAAAAAAAAATAAAAATTCTGGCCTGGACTTTTGCAGCTGTTTTAGACTAATTTCAGGGTGCTGATTCCAAATCTGATCTCAGATTTGCTCTATCACATCTCATTTTTATGCTATAGGCATACCCCATTATCATTGATTTTACCCGAAATTAACTCTGTCACTTATGATTGCAAGTTGTTGCGAGTCAGTGACTGCTTTAGCGTTAAAATATGGTGCTGTATTTTTAGGATAGTGTGTTTATAATATCATTTTATGTAGATATCCACATTTATTTAATATTTTTCTTCTGCAGTTTTTATTGAAAATGCAATATTTGATATCTCAAAAAACTGATGTGATAGACAAAACCTGATGCCAGATTTGGAATCAGCACCCAAAATTACCTTAAAAACCATTGGAATACCTTATGCCAGAAAAAGTGTGTTGACCAGTGTTATACCAGAGAACACAGAGACAATGCAAATGTAGTGTTCAGCTCAGAGACAGTCGGAGACGGCGTGGAAGCCACGCGTTTATCACAACTTTCCCTAATACACACGAAAGGGTATAACTGCCCCATTGTCAGCTACCCTAGGGAGGTAACTCCTCTGGGATAATCCTCCCTAGCTGCACGGGGTAGCTAGCCACGACCGGACCCCGGCTTAGGTCCGGGTCACGTCTATCGGCAGGTCTCCTCCCGGCATCACGGTTTCTTCTCGTCGGCAGCCCCCCCCCCTAACCTGTTCGGGGGTCCGGTTTATATTCCCAGCCCAGGGAATAGGCCTCGGGTAAAACAACGAGCCTACTACATTTTACCTTACCACAATACAATCAATCACTCTACCCTTACCTTTTTACCCTTTAGCAAGGTAAGGTAAAAGGTCAAAAGCAACGAGCCTACCTTTTACCCTTACCCTATACAAATTACCCGATTACAGGGTAATTACTGGGGCACTACTACATGAAAAAGGTTTATAGCAGGTAAATGCTAGGTAGAGCGATTTATTCATATAGGATACTCTCGATGATTCCAATTTTAAATAGAGGCCACGGACTGCGCCACGGAGCTTTTAGCGAGCGGTAAACAAGGTATTTACCGGGTAATACTTCGCGCTACCTTTACCCAACCCTTTACCTTACCCCTTGGCATGTCGACACCTTTACCCTTTTAGCCGGTAAAAAATTAACCCGTAAAAACAAAGTTTTTCACTATAAATCCTTTATATGCGTGGCGGCGAGAGTCCTCTCGTCCTCTGGCTTGAGATGGCTGCCACCTATGGGTCAGATGATTGCCTGCCACCATTAAGCAATTGGTAATTAAATATTTTTAAAAAATCCTAAAAAGTGTAACATTTTGGAAAAACTTTTCACGAAAATTAATTGTCACGCACAACGAGTCTGTGTGCAAAATGTCAGCTCGATTGGATCACGGGAAGTGGGTTAAAAAACGACCGAAAGATTTGCACGGTCGTAAGCGCGCAAGCAAGCGAACTTAATATAAAGGATTTAAAAAGGGTAAATGACCTGACCTTGCCGAGACCTACCAGGGAGCTCCGTCCGCCCCTTTCTACGCCTCCCTTCTCGAGCTTTTTCAAGGGGTCTCGTCTCAGCCCAGGGCCCCCTACCCTTCAGAGGCTGGCACTGCACGCAGAGCGCAGCGCTCTCCATCCTCGGCAAGACGACCTCTGCCGGCCCTTGCTCGGCCCGGGACTGCGCTCCTCCTGCACCGCTGTTGACGGCGTGACCGGCGCGTGTCTAGCCCAGAGGTCGCAAACGGGTTTTGATTCCTTACCCGTACCCGGCCGCACCAGGGTCGCAAATGGGTACCCGTACCCGGCCGGGTACCCGNC
Source organism: Lethenteron camtschaticum (assembly GCA_018977245.1). Taxonomy (NCBI): domain Eukaryota; kingdom Metazoa; phylum Chordata; class Hyperoartia; order Petromyzontiformes; family Petromyzontidae; genus Lethenteron; species Lethenteron camtschaticum. The sequence continues at coordinate 6,583,881 of MU249602.1, read as the reverse complement.
CGGGTACGGGTACCCGTTCCCTACCCGTTCCCTACCCGTACCCGTACCCTACCCGAAATGAGTGACAAACGGCTACTCACCAGTAACTCACGGCCTACCCGTACCCGTACCCGGCCGCACCAGGGTCGCAAACGGCTACCCGTACCCGTACCCGACCGGGTACGGGTAGCCGGGTATCGGGTAGGGTACGGGTATCGGGTACCCGGTTGCGACCTCTGGTCTAGCCTCACACAGGCCGGCTTAACGTATACTGGCAGTGGTATCCACCAATGCCACTGCACAAGTATTGCATTGTCTGCAGGGTTTTGGTAGTACATGTTGTTTATGTCATTTATTGTGACAATTCCGTCAGCTCCTATGATCACTGTTTCATTGCTTTCATGGCTTTATTTTGGTGATTTTCGAAAAGTTTATTGGTTTGGCCATGTTTGTTTGTTGTAGTACGGAGTTAGACTGTTGGCCTTAATCCAAGTTGTCTTGTGGTTGTTGTTTGACTTGCATCCCACTGGGATTTTTGCACACAACGTTGGTGTACGGTGCTTTTTCTGCAATTTTGCTTTTTTCTTGATTTTCTGTTTGCACTTAGTCACATATTCATTCAAGATGTTTCTTGTATGTTTTGTTTGTTGCGTTGCACCCGATTCAAGAGCCGAATGGCTCACAGGGCCATACCTAATAATTGAAACTTGAAATGTCCCGTGGGTCATCCTTTTGGCCACGTGCCCTCCTTGGGCTGCCATTCCTTCACAAGTCTCATCCATCAGCCACCTTTCTAATGGAGGTCTCTGAATAAGAGCTTTAGAGCTCATCGGATTCATCCAGTATCACCGATCAACAGTGTTGGCTTTGTACGGCACGAAATAAGTTATACATACGTACACAATAAATGAAGATCTGATTCTGAAAACAAATCTAATAGCTCAGTGAGCTTTACCTAGTAAAATAACAAGCATATTGTTTAGTGTTTAGCTTACCTTACCAAGCCTGCTTTCCTTACGTCAATACGCCGTCTGTGATTTGCATTTGGCCCTTGATCCCAAGCGCGCCTGAGGTTAATTTCAAGTGTGAATCTTTGGGTGCCTCTGCTCTTTTTTAAATCCTTTATATTAAGTTCGCTTGCTTGCTTGCGCGCTTACGACCGTGCAAATCTTTCGGTCGTTTTTTAACCCACTTCCCGTGATCCAATCGAGCTGACATTTTCCACACAGACTCGTTGTGCGTGACAATTAATTTTCGTGAAAATTTTTTCAAAAATTTTACACTGTTTAGGGAAACTTTTTTTACATATTTAATTACCAATTGCTTAATGCTGGCAGACAATCATCTGACCCATAGGTGGCAGCCATCTCAAGCCAGAGGACGAGAGGACTCTAGCAGCCACGCATATAAAGGATTTATAGTGAAAAACTTTGTTTTTACGGGTTAATTTTTCAGATTGTTCCATTGCTGTTACGAGAAATGAGCTTCTACTACTGGTGACAAGGTGGAGTTTTGGCCTACAGTGTCCTTCCACACTCGTCTGACGTCTTGGCATAGGTGGGCGAACAAAGACCCCAGTATAGCCTTAGACTGTTGGGGCAAGTGCTGTTAGCGAGCACCTATTAAGGCCAAAACGAAACTCGAGGGGGTGGGTGGCCAGCACCACGCCCGGCCGTCTTTGTGTCCCTAGTGGCAATGTTTACGCACCACACCAGGTACTCACTTGAGGCTGAGTCGACCTAAGGAGGCCCAGGACCGGTTCAAATAATAGTCACTGGTGTTATCCGCGAGCGGGAATCGTCCACTTTACCTCTCACACGCCACCTGCAGATTGACTGTGGGATGAATCATTGACAGCAGAGTTTGCTCCTCGTTGGACGGAGGAAAGAGGGGATTTAAGAAACTTGGATTGCAAATCCAGTGTGCTCCATAAAATCGTTCTGGATTTTTTTTTAATTGGACATCACGGGCAAAAAAAAACATTAAATCAAATAAAACTGTCTTGAGCGAGACGAACTCAATCAAACCTTTTTTTATTTGAGCGTGAAAATACAATTTGCACAAAAAACCTTTTAATTCTAAAATATTTTGGTTTTAATCACTTATATGTACAAAATATTTTCATGCATAGTAGTTAGGTATGATAAAAACGGAAAGTCCAAAATTTTATTATTCTTATTTTTGTTTAAAACGAGAACGAACGGGGGAAACACCTGGGAGAAAGAACGAAACATCATTCACCTCAATTCAATTTCCACCCACAAAATATCCTGGACACCCAAAATAAACTCCGTGGCCCCATCACAAAATTCCAGTTTTCCATCGGGCCAACAACAAAACACGGTAAGAAGAAACTTTGAAACGTAGCGCGAACAAAACAAAAACCCGAAAAACAACGCTCGGCGTTTCTTAAAATCCCACCGTCGACCGAGTTCCAAAATTGTGGATAGGGCGTTGGAAGAGTTTCCTTTGTGACGGAACGAATTGATCAGGTCAACGTCGCGGGTTCAGGAGGTGACGGGGGGGGAGTATGAAACGACAAATCACCACACCCTTTAAAAATACTTAGCGCAAAGTCTGCGAACGAGCAGCCTTGGATTCGGACCACAACTCTTTGGTTACAAAAAAACCCCACAATACAATATAAAAAAAACAAAAGCGATTTCAAGAATCCCAAGTTGTAATGCTGAGTCGTCGCACACCGTGGAGCTGCGTGCGTTCCCCCCTCCGCCGTGGGTGTCTTTTATTTCTTCTGTACAAAGCTAACGAAAGATTGTCGAGACAAAAGTTTGCGCGTGTCCGTGTGTGTCCGTGTACCGCCTAAAACATTCCCTTAAAAAGCCGCAACAAACGCAACACACACACACGCGCGCGCGCACCTCGAATACAATTCCATTGGTATAATCTGTAGAAAATGCCAGCTATTAATTCCCTGCTGATAAACTTAAGAGCAAAGAGCAATCAATGCGTATGCGCGCGTCGAGACAGATCCAGTGAAAAAGGACATCCCTCTGTGTTAAACAACACAAATAATTACGACAATAAATGATAACAGCAACAAACCAATAAATAACCATGTAATAATCCCCCCCCCCCNGCCACATATAGCATTAAACCTTCGCTCTATAACCATATACATATACTGTAATGTAATTTAAATTCACAGAGAAACATTAGGAGGCATCGTAGTCGTGTTTTTTAACTTGTATATGGTTTATCTGTGTGTGCGCGCGCACATATGACGGTGTAGTGGTTAGCGCGCTGCGTTACGAACCCGGCAACTACATTACCGCACGTGGCGAACATCGGTGAGGATTATTCTGAACTGGTCCTGGGTCTCCCCTAGGTCGACTCAGCCTCAAAGAGTACCTGGTGTGGTGTGTGGTAAACATCGCCACTAGGGAGACAAAGGCAGCCGGGGCGTGATGCTGGCCACCCACCCCCTCGTGTGCCGTGTCGGCCTTCATAGATGGTGCTCGTTAACACCACTTGCTCCGAAAAAATGTGTTGAGGCTACATGGGGGATCTTAGTCTTTTGAATATACTGTATATATGGTGGATCTGCCAGTCATCTCAATCAACCCATACCATTTCAGGTGGCCTCAAAATTCACATTGCCTGTCATCATCACTTCGGCAAATTACACTTGTTGTATATATGAAGCTTATGGTGGTTTCCATAGTACCCCGCATCATGTCTGTGATGCAGTCACTTTTAGTCTGTTGATGGTCGGCGATGTGGCAATCGACTCATCTCGACGAGCTGTACACAATGCACTTTGGTGCGTACGAGCGTTCAGGGTTTCAGCGCAATCGTCCTCGCTGCGTTTCGACATCGCGGAGTGTGGCACTGATTTCGGACTGATTGGTACCCCAGTCGCGGAGTGAAGTACACCGTTGGGAAAAAAGTGTCCCTGAAATAACATATTTAATTGCCTCGGCCATTTAGTATTACTTGGAACCCCGGGGTAACCGCCATAAGGAGCACATATGCCGTGTACAATACACATAGCACTGGACTGCATTACGATATTGGTTTTAATTGAAATGAGAAGCGTTCGTTGCGAGAGTTGTAATGCCAGATTTGTGCCGCATGGTGGCAGCTGCCACTAGGGGTCCCCTTGGCAACACTGCCACAAGGCTCCTTGAGNTGTGGGCCACGTGGGGTAAGACGTGTTATCATTAATACATTATATACGTCATGTAATCAAGATATGTCCAGATTCCCTTGCCGGACGTAATTCTTCAATGGAAAATCGCAGATCAGTCATTTGTCATGTAAATTATCCCGTTTAACCTACAGACTCTGCGGTGACAAATGCCGATAAGCCAACGCAGCCAGCACCAAGCCTGGCCTATCTCCCCAGTGCCGACGTTAACACACTGCACAAGGCCCGTGACCAGTTCGGACATCACTTGCACCGATGCGAGTCGCATGGCAGGAATCGAACCGGGGTCGCTTGGGTTTGTAGCACGAAGCGCCAACCACTGCACCGCTCTCCCATAACGCAATCACCTTATATATATCTACACACGTATACGAACACACACATACACACATTTACCATATACCAGTCAAAGTGTACGAGCAAAGTTTAGCACATTGCTGCATTGTATATTATTTTATAAAGTGTTTTATCAATCTATGATTTGGATGTATTGCTGTACATATAATGTATCGAAAAACACACACTACCTCTCTCAGACAACAAACACACGTGAGCTTGGATGAAACTTTCGCCACAACGCCGCTGCGACCGGGTTGAAAGTTTGCGTTGCAGCACCCAAGAACATATCCGCAGCGCGTTGTCCAGCCGGGTTCCCGTGCGCTGGGAGTTTCGTCGGCAAACTTAACTTGACGAGAGGAGGCGAAACGCCTGGGCATCAACACGGCCACGCATCCGGATACGTGGAGCTCAACCGCGCGAACGCACGCAAGTAGTATCGCCCAGACATATCAGTGTGATTTCTGGCTACAGACATTTAACACCATCACCACAACAACAACAACAACCGACATTCGCCACCAAGTGGCGGCGACGTCACCACGGCGCTCGTGCCAGGCTATGTGCACGTTATGGCACCTGGGTCTGTTCCGTGACCTCCTGCCAGCAGACGTTCGACACTTCACGTGGCCTTAACGTGCACATTTAACACACACGCACGCACGCGCGCAACATTTATTAAATAAAGTAACTTAAAGCTAAATGTTTTTGGTTTTCTTAAAACTTTGTGAAAGTCACTGCCTGTATTTGGGGGCGTGTCTGTGATCCAGCAAATCCTTAAAACAATTCATGCCCCCCCCCCCCTTTAGCCGGACTCGTAAAATAACAAATCAGCTCATAAAGTTAGCAAACACGAAAACAAAGTGTACAGGCTATAATACAAACAAACATGTACAAATCAAGGTGTTACTGTGGACATTGTAGCAGATGTTAATACGCCATGATAAATCCAGCAGTGGATCTATCATGGATGATGATGATGATTGTGGAAGATTTTGTTTAGGCTGCAAGGCAACATGGGAAGAACCTGTACATTTCGTGACCTCGAAAAGGTTACCAATGGAAAATGCCCAAACATCCCATGTAGCGGGGACCCAACGTGAAAGAATCGCCGCTGAGAACGTTGGAAGTACGGTGCGCGTGCGTAGTGCACTCGATCTGGTGTTGACGCACGGAATTTAGCATCACAATTTCCTACACACAGGCCCGAATAACTGGAGCTTTAACTACTAATCACTATTACACATGCGCACGTCCCAGAACAATTCATACACGCGGCGTTCGTAAAGGCATCGCCCATCATTCAAGAATTACAATTCGCAGTTTGAACTGGGGTCTCTCCCAGCCTAGGACACCTACTTTTGGTAATCTATGACCTTTGGAATACTGTTCTTGAGGTCTTTCTATGCGGGGTTTGGCCCTTTCCTTGTTTAAAAAAAGTGTAAAATATTACACCGCGCTTTGAGATGCAATTGTGTGAATGGCGCTCTATAAAATGTAATTATAAGAGAACCACGATGACAAATTCAATAATTACAGCTTATATACAAATCGCCTGTCATAAAATCGCAAGGCGCTTTTGTATACATGGCTGGCAGCAGGAGTTGGGGGGGGGGCTTTGGGTAAGAAGTGGCCCGAGTTAAAATACGAAGCGTCTTCTCCAAGAACCCAGCATAGGGGTCTCAACAGGCTGTTGGGGTATGGTGCTGTTGGCAGGAAACTATTCAGGCTGGCACGGCGCACAACATGGGCGGGTAGCCAGGATCATTTGCTGCTCTTGAAGATCGCCCAAGATATTTTTTCTTTTGGGGTGGCGGGAAGACGCATAGCGCCAACATTTCGTCGGCGCAGTTTTAAAGCGGCGTCGCCCCATTTACACGAATAAGAAGAATCGTAGCCTTCGTACGGCGGCGGTGGACCGATCGTAGCCGATTGAGAACGACAGGACGTCCAATTATAATATCTGTAAAATAATGGGCAGTTCCCTCTGTTGACACCACACGTATTTTTCGGAAGTAAAAAAAAAACTGAAAAATACCAACCTGGATAGCCTACATTGTTCATTCATTCGTTCGCTCATTCACTCGATAATATTTGTTCCCACCCATTGCTTTGCGAAGGCGCGCAAGGAGGCGCCATCCCGTTTACAAACATTGCCCAGCCCTATTGCTTATTAGTCTATCGAGTGCAAGTGCTGTTAGCGAGCACCTATTAAGGCCATCATGGCAAACAACGGGAGGGGTAGGTAGAGGGGTGGGGGGGTATTACTCATACCTGGTCATCCACAAAGGTTCCCTGCCCGTTCTAAATCCTGGCTTCAAGAACATTCGGCTTTATCTTTTGTCGATGACCAACTGCCTCCGTCTCTCTACGAAATAAATATGCCCAATGTTTCTGCACATTGTGTCTTTAGATGCTTCCCCCCTTCCCCTCTAATTAGACGCTATATACAGTAAATCCACATTGTATTGTAATGACTGACAACATAGAGACCCATAGACTCGCAGAGGGACCCAACGACTCGCACAGAGACCCACAGACTCACAGAGAGCCAATGGCTCGCACAGAGACCCAAATGACTTGCATAGAAACCAATATATTCCTGCCTTTAAAAATAAATACGTCCCAGTGTGTCTCTGTGGTCGCGAGTTGCCCGTCGCATTTTTATTAGTTTATTTTTTTTACGCTAAATAACTCCACGGAGAATTGTATGAGCCTGAGACATTGCACAACACACAGGTTGATGGTTCTACTCTCACACACTTCCCTGGCAGCCCAAACGCCACCACGGCGAGGTCGCCGCGTAACCTCCCTGCGCGCTGCGCGACAAGTCGAACGTTCGCCCCGAGCCACCCACAACCAACGGGGACTTCGCCGAACCCCGCGGACCGCTTTCACTCTCGGACGCGAAGCCAAGTTGGGCCTTGATCGTGGCCGGAAGGGGCAAAAAACACGACGCACTAACAAGTCGCTACGCGAGGACGCTGCAGGAGCAATGTGGTGGGGGCAGCAGAGGGCAGGTGCATTGTTGTACTGCACTTCTACGCTTCCCGCATCGTCGCTCCTCCCCGCCATCAACCCGCGTCGACCAGCACGGTTGAACTTTGGTCAAATAACCGACACCAAAGACAAAGATCCCCCCCCCCATAGCCTTAACAGACTGTTGGGGCAAGTGCTGTTGGCGAGGACGAGGGGGTGGGTGGCCGACACCACGCCCGGCCGGCCTCGTCTCCCCAGTGCCGGTGTTTACACACCATGGCACCAGGTACTCATTTGAGGCCGAGCCGACCTAGGGGAGGCCCAGGACCGATGCAGATAATCGTCACTGCCGGTGTTGGCCGTGAGTGGGAATCGGAACCCGCCCTAACCGCGACTCTTCCGCTCCACACACACGCGCACAAGGCCTCATCCAGCAGTGGATTGACTAATGTGGGGCTGAACGAACCATTGGGGGATGGTTTAACACGAGAACCCCACCGCTTTGCCCTCTAACCCAACTGTTAATTCCTTGCGCGCTCGACGCGTGCAACGCGCGTGAGAGCGTTGCGCGCTGCTGCGTGAAACCGCGCGTTGAAGACTGCCCTTGGAAAAATACACAGCTTTGGGAAAAATATATAAGATGTTTAAAAAACAAATACGACAGCTTTGCATAGCAGACTTAGACCTTCCCGTGGTTTAGCTTTGGCTGCATTAAGCAGCATCTCCTGCAGCCTCAACGCAAAATCGTCATCACCCCTCTCACACAGCCAACACCCGGTTTAACAGTGTGCATATGTTAGTAGTAGTAGTATTATTATCATTAACGCTCGTTAAGAAAAATTATTACAATTCACACACCACGCCGCCGCTGGTCTGTCCAAACCAACGCGGCGAAACGGAGAGATATATATATATTTTTGACTTTACATACGACAATTATAATATAGAATTATTTAATACAAATTATATTACTGTTTTTGTTTTCTCTTTTAACAAAAACAAACCCACCCCCCGCTGCAGCAGCACACAAAACACGCAGTAGACAAAAAAACAAACTAACGACCGTGTAAAGAAGTTGGCACTTCGGTTTAAGATTGCTGCTCGCTCTGGCTGGGCGTCCCGTTGTGTGCAGTGGCATCGCGTCGCTGGCATGGACGGGACCTGGTACAGAGGAACGACGCGACCTCCCCCCCCCCCCCCTCTGACCCATCAGAGCCACCGCCTGCACACCAGACAGCAGCTACGCCACTGCCCCACAACCCCAACACGTGCTCGCAAAGCAGACGTACACGCACTCGCGCGTGTGCCCGCAGGCTCGCACAGAGAGACCCATAAAGGCAGTGCGCGCGAGGAATTCAATTGGTTCATCTCGAGCTGTAAATTGCCCAAAATTTGGTCGTTCGTGCGAACAGCGGGGCTCTGTTCGGACAACGGATAAGCGGGGCCGAGCGCGACCCCTGAATTGCCCCGGTACTTAATGGCTCCGTATTTCCGATCGACACGAGGAGGTAATTATTGGTAGGACTCGAGAAGCTGCTGGGGAGTGCACGTGGGCCCGCCCCCCCCCTGTGGCCCCCCCCCCCCAACGATGGCAAGTTTTGCCTCCAACGTGCAGCGTGCATGCGGCGCGCTCGTTCGCCGGAGCAAAGATCAGCAGTCAAATGGAGGCAACAGGGAAGGATGTCGCAACGTCCGATTTTCGGCGTTGCCTCTGTAGCAGCATCGCCTGCGAGCGGGCCCGCGCACGCACGCGCACGCCAACAAGTGTGCGCGTGCGCGTTACGACGCGCCACATGTTTCAAAGAAACAAAACGGGCAAAAANTGAGGACGCGGCCAGCAATATTTCAAATGCTTCGGTGAATGGCGACTGGCTAAGATGCATCTGTCCATGGACCTGCTTTAGAGCCAAAGTTCATATTCCTGGGCTTGAGAATGAGCGGCGAGCTGCTCATGTATTTGTTCACCGGGTGTGTGCTACGGGTGAAATGAGATTCGTCCAAACGAGTCAATTGGATGACACCCTCGTGATGGCGAACCAATGAGGAGGTGGTGATCCGTCTCGACCATGAGCCAATCAGGGAAGAGCCCCGGTGATCCGCGCACCAATTCGGAAAGGGCTGAGTGAGTTCAAGTGGCGCCTTTCTGGCCAAGCCTGCCACACCCGAAGCGCCATCGCGTCATTACACCCGTACAACATAAATATAGAAGCAACTTGTGGCTGTGAGTTAGCCGATGTGCGCAAGCGAACAGAGAATTGCGTTTTCGATCTGCGACGTGTTTTCGGGATGTACCCGCGCGTTGTTCGCACGACGTCCAACGGGAGCGTCCTTCGGGAACATTTCGGGGGGAAATCCTGAAGCTCCCCAGGGCCGTGCAGCAAAACGTCGGACATCGTGCCCAACAACAGCGCGGGTACGGCACGAAAGCACGCCGCAGGCTAACGGACAGCTGCGCGATAGTTCAGCAAAGGGTCTCCCCCCCCCACCCCACCCCACCCTTTGCTTGTTGCGAGTTGTGAAACAATCAGTCGTCAACCTGAGGTGCGAGCCAATCGGTGAACGGCCTCGGTACGCGCACCGAAAATCGGAAAACAGTCCTGAGCCGAGAACCGTTGGACGACAGCATGCCGAGCCGCGAGCCGCGAGCCGGCGTTTGTTGGAATGGGTCCGGTCGGCACGAACGTAGAGCGTTCGTCCGGATGAAGCGGTCGCGCAGACGTTGTGCGACGCGACCCGGCGCGGTGTTGAAAGCGCGCTACGGCACCCGTTTCTGGTAGGCGTTGAAACACGAGTCCACCGCCCACCGCCCCCCCCCCNGCCCCCGGCCCGACGAGGTCGGATTATTTCCTCGAAAGTCTTCCGCGAAAACGACGGACTGAAAGAATGGGGGCGGGGGCCCCCGTTGTGATTGTGTGCGCGTGCAGAGATGCTCCCAGCTGCGACCACGGATTCGAACGTCACAAACACATGAAAATATCTCCTCTAAGTAGAATTCCTCCCAGGCTTATGACGTGCTTCTCATTTCCTCGACGTAGTTGAAACATTTTTTTTTTGCTCATCAAAAGTTGCTACAACCCACTACTAACACGTGCGTTCTCAGCGAACGTCAGCTCACAAAGCCACACCGGGGCGGCACGTGTTGAGTGCCCACAATGCACCGCTCAAGCACAGCTGTAGGCCGGGAGTCACAGCGAGATGCTTCCGCAGTTCGGCCGCCGAAGACGTTTCACCCACGCGATAAAACACGAAAGAATCATTTCAGTTTTTCTTCTTTTCCGTCACCGTCTTTGCCTTGCAACTATAAAAGCGTTGGCATTGTTTTTTGTACGTTGAAAGTTTGTTTGCGGTACGGTTTTGTTGTTGTTTGTGTGAATGTCTTGGTGGTTGCGGGGGGGGGGTCCAGTCTCTGCAGGCCTTTTTCTTTTTCTTTGCTCAGTGAAGTCGACTGATATCACACTCGCACGCGCAAGGGCAGCCCCCCTTAAAACAAAAGTCATTGAAAGTCAACCGCTCGGATTTCCTGTTACACCCCACACACACCCCCTCCCATTCACCTACACAAGCTTCAGTTCAACACCACAATATATACAAACAAAAATTTAGATAAAAATATAGCCCACCCCCCGATAAACCTACACCGGGCTGTCGGGGGGAGGGGAGCGGCAAGTTTTGTTAGCGAGCACCTACGAAGGCCGGCACGACGCACACGGGGTTGTGGGTGGTTTGGCCAGCATCATGCCCGGCCGTCTTTGTCTCTCCCCAGTCGCTGATGTTGACACAAACTGTCGACGCAAGGGGCGTCCGAGGATCGGTTCACAGCAATCACCACTGATGTTGGTCGTGAACAGCGGGTTCGTAGTGCAGAGCGCTAAGCACGACACTACCCCTCCCCACTATCACACACACACATATGCCTCGTCTCACTACTCCAACACCTTCGTAGCAGTCTGCTCTCCTGCCCTCCCCTCGCGCCAGATTTGTTGAAAGCAGGTCACGCGATTCTGTTTCCGCGATCGCAAACGAACCAGTCCCTCGCCCCCTCCACGAATTGGCGGCAGAAGATTCCTGAGAGATGCCATTGCCGGCCTAACATTCACCCGCAAGCCCCTTGCTCAACGTGCATTCCCATCGCGAACGACGGGCGGTTTTAAATCTCATCGCGAGCCACAACGGCAACCTCGCCCTCTCTCCAGCCCGCAACGAGAAACGCGTCGGCCCTTTGAGCGTGGCCGCAGTTTGCTCGACCGCAGGCCAAAGGCACCGGTTTGAAGTCGACAATTTGGGAAGCGTTTTCACCCTCGTTTGCCAATGGCAAGGGCGAAGCACGAACATTTTTGTAATTCCTGGCGCTCATTTCAATCGCCGAGCCGCCCGCGTGGATCGAAGGCAACGGGAGATGGTTCAAACCTGCTCCTGAATCCCTGCACCGTGCCCCTCCCAGAACAACGCTCGCATTCTATGCAAGGCTTGCGCCCCCCCCCCCCCCCCACAGTAAGATGTCTTAAAATTCGCGTCTCGTATCATCGTCGTCGTCGTCATCTCAATTGCAGTTCTTTCCCCAAAACAAATAATTTTGGATCAAAACGTCGAGGTCCCCCCCCCCCCCCCCCCCCCCCCCCGTTAGGCTCGAAAATAGCGACCGGGCGTTGTGACGACGCATCGCCGGTTCCTGCTGCTGGATTCGTGCCGAGTTAACCTCATGTACACAAACTCCCCCCGCGCGCGTGCATGTACAGGCCGCACGGGCGCTACGCAGAAGGAGAGAGAAATATCTTGCCGTTCCCGAATTCGGCCAGTAGCAACGCACCACCGCAACCAGCGTAACACGCGCGCGTCCGACTGACGATAAAATAATAATTATTCACGACGATAAAACAACACTAAACGACTCACGACGTCGCTATCGTCCGATCACAGTGTGGCCCCTGCCCCCGTACGAAACTGGGATGCGAGATCGTCGCTCTTTCCTGGCCAACGATGAAATTCAGCTGCTGCCGTCGGCGTCGGCGTCGGGGCGAGGCGACGGCGGCGACTTGAAGGCCGCGGCGGCGGCGGCGGCCTTCCCCGCCCCGTCGCAACGATCTTCACCCACGTCGCCGCCGCCATCGCCGCCGACGACTTTTCCACCACCTCCTCCCGCTCCTCTCTCATCACGACCTCTCCCCCTCTTTGCCGTTAATCCCCCGGCGCCGGCTTTGCCGCCGTGGTCCCGCACACGTCGTCCTCCACCTCCGCCGCCGCCGCCGCCGCCGCCGCCGCCATCGCCGTGCCTCCGTCTGCAGTGGCGCTGGAGGTTGAATTTGGTAGCGAAGGTGGACAGGCAGCGCCGCAGCTGAAGGGACGCCCGGCCGAGCGCTTGGAGTGCCTGCGCCCACGCTGCCGCCCCCGCCCCCTCGCTGCTGCTGCTGCTGCTGACGATGGTCGCGGCCGCCGAAGCCGTGACGTCGCGCCGGGCGGCCCCGTCGCCCGGTGCTTTGCGGCGCGAGTTTTTGCGACGTCTCCTTCTGTCTCCGTCATCGTCGTCATCGCCGGCATCTTCCTCCTCCTCATCTTCCTCCTCCTCCTCATCATCATCATCGTCGTCCCCCCATCCTCATCTTCACCGTTGTCCTCCGCCACTTCATCGTCGTCGTCGTCATCGTCGTCGTCAACGGAGGCGTCGACGCATCCGTTGCCGTCGACGCCGCCACCGTCGTCCGTTGCTGTCGCCGAGCCGGGACCCTGCGGCGCCGTGGCCGGCGCGGCCGTCGTTGACGCGGCGGAGGCTTTCGCCGTCGCCGTCGCGGTGCTGGCGCCACCGTCGCTCGTGCCGCTGGCGGTGGACCTCCTCCGCGGCTCCGCCTGGCTCTTCGGACCTTCACGCCGTGCGGAGCGAGCCGCGTTGCCAGTGTCCGATTCCTCGCCGGCCGAGTTGACGCCCGATTCGATTTCGTCAACTTCCTGGCCCGCTGCGCCTCCATTACCCGCACAGTCTCCCGCGTATGGAACATCGGCGGCAGCAGCCTCAACAGCATCCTCTGCACCTGCTGCTGCTTTCACACCGGCTGAAACGGCACCTGCAGCTGCGTCTATAACCGATGCACCTTCTCCGCCAGCCGCAGCGCCGTCACGAGGAGCGGCGTCTGCCACAGAAGCGTCGTCTGCACCCGAGTCGTCGTCCGCAGCGGCTTTGTCGTCGCCGCCGCGTGACTCCCCATCTCTCGCCCTCGCCGAAACGCTTCCCGAGCCGTCACCCCCGCCGATCGCTTCACCCGATCGGCTGTCGTCGGCCGCGGTGACAACGCCGGCGGCCGCACCATCGCCTCCGCCGATAACCGTGTCTTCATCTCTGGCCGTCGCAGCCTTGCCGTCTCGCTCCGTGGTTTCCACTTCCAGGACGTTCGGGTCGGCGTCACCGCCGCCGCCGCCGCCTTCTTCTTCGATGTTGGCAACCGGTGACCGAACGCCAATCGCGGAATCGTCGCCGATTGCATCGTCGCCATCCGCCGCTGCTTCGGCTGCTTTCTCATCTTCCGTTGGGGTTCTACAACCGCGTCCGTGGCTTCAGAAACTCCTTCACCCCTCCTCCGTCACCGCCGCCACGGTTTCCTCGAGCCGCACGGAGCGCCGACTGGGACAAGTGCAGCCGCTTCGCGGGGGGAGGCTCCCCGCCGCCGCTCCGGCGAGGCTTGCCGGCGCTCCCCCGTCGACGCGCCAGCGAATTCGGGGGCGGCCCTGCCGCCGCGTCCCGCCCGCGGTGTCTCGTCGACCGCGACCGCCATCGCCGCCGCCGCCGCCGCTTTCGCGTCGATCTCGGTGCCTCCGGTAGCGACACCGACGTCCTGTCGACGTCGCCGGGAATTTTGGCGGAGGCGGAGGCGGCCGCCGCAGCTGCGGCCGCCGCGAGCCGCGCCGCCGCGCCGCCCCCCTGCCCAGAAGCGGCGCGCCGTGCTTCTGCCGCTGGTGCCGGTTGCAGTTGGATTTGGTGGTGAACTTGGCGCCGCAGTCGCCGCACACGAAGGGCTTTTGACCTGCGACGGGGTCGGGGGAGAGACGACACGCGGTGTGAGAACGAGGGTCGAGCGGTTTGAGCGGCCCGGGTGCTGAGACCGGCTTGGATGCAGGCTCCGAACGACACGTGATTTAACTGGGTTCTAAAGTGTAGCGGGTTCATGGTGTCTGCCTGGTCACCAATAACTGTGCAAAACACCTCCCACCACCCCGCCCCCCACCACCGCACCCCCCCCCCACCCAAGCCATTTAAATTCCAGCTCTGAGAATTTAAAACATCGGTGTGGTTGTCATGTAAACGAACGGTACTATATTCAGAAGGGCTGATCACTTAAAGTAGTAGTCCTGTGACATCCGCTGTGGATTTGGGAAGAAAAATGCAACAACAACATGTCCACGATAATCGGGCCTCAGTGGCCGCCCTCGCACCCGAACGCAGAGACAAAGTCCACGTTCAGACGCTGCTGCGCTTGCTCGGGGGTTCAGAGTTCGCAAGCGCTGTCCCCCCCGGTTTAACGGCAACGTGCGGTGACGTTGGCACAGTGGACCGTGCACGGAGCGCCACGGTGCAACGCCAGGGGCGCACGTTTGGCACGGCGCTGTCACACGACGATCCGGCCACAAATGATAGCTCAACAAGTGGCTTATCGCGTGGAAAATTATCGCAGCCAAATAGTCTAAGCGCACGATGTTGATTTTAAATGTGGAGGGAAAAACCGGAGGACTCGGAGAAAAATCCACGCTACCACGGGGAGAGCACGCCAACTCCAAATATACAGCAGGTGTCACGGTCAGGATCGAACCCACGACCTCCTGTACACCAGGCGAGGTCGTTAACATTTCGCCACTGCGGCGCATGGGGAGGGCCCGGCACTGTTAGCGAGCGCCTATTAAGTCATTTGTGTGGGGTGGTGTGGCGAGCACTGCAAATGCACGGATGATAGGGGTGGTGATGGTAATGGTTTTGAGTGTGATAATGGCTACGATGGTGGTTATAATCATAATGATGCTCATATTGACACTAATGGTTATGACGATGTGGATGCAAGCAGTACGGCATGATAACGATATTGACCAGGATGATTGATGATGGTAGCGATGGTGACGATGTCGATTGTAATTGCCGATGATGATAATGATGCAAGCGGTACAAGATGATAACAATGGTGATTATGACAGCGGTTGTCACGGTGATGACAACAGCGGTACGGATAATTTAACAATTACGATTGTTACGACAGCAGACGATGGAAGCGGACGGTGGCGATGATGTGGAACGATGTTCAATGACGAGCCGCGGCCCCCCCCACCCCCCCCCCCCCCCACCCCCCCCCCCACCCCCCCCACCCCCCCACCTGTGTGCGTGAACGTGTGCCGCCGCAGGGCGCTGGTCTTGGTGAACGTGCGGGGACACTCGGGGCAGCGCAGCTTCCCTTCCGCTCCCGCTCCCCCGCCGACTCCGAATCCTCCTCCTCCTCGTCGCCGTCATCGTCGTCGCCGTCCTCGCCCGCCAACGAATCCTCCCTCTCGCTGCCGACTGGGAAATCGGCAGCGCCGACGCCGACGCCGCCGACGCCGCAATCGCCGCCGTCTTCGGACGGGCGCCCGCCCGGGGGAGTCTCGAGGACGGTGGAGGACTTTCTGCGACTGTTTTTTCGCTGGCGCTTGGCGCTCGGTGGCGAGAAATCCGAAGCGCGGCTGCGGCGGCGGCAGCAATCGGAGCTGCGATCGGAGGTGAAGACGGCAGCCGCCAGACGTCGCTGCCGCGGTCGACGGTGAGCTCCGCCGAT
The DNA here is from genome assembly GCA_018977245.1 of Lethenteron camtschaticum. Taxonomy (NCBI): domain Eukaryota; kingdom Metazoa; phylum Chordata; class Hyperoartia; order Petromyzontiformes; family Petromyzontidae; genus Lethenteron; species Lethenteron camtschaticum. The sequence goes on along the minus strand of MU249602.1, from coordinate 6,567,639 downwards.
TGCCGTCTGTCCGACGAGTCGCCGACGCCGCCGCCGTTCCTCGCGGAGGGAAACGCGTCCGGACTTGCAGAGCGGCGCTCCGAGCTGAACGACGGAGCGGGAAGGTCACGGAGGCAAATGGAGATACGCGCAATTATAGCGATGCACAAATTAGAATTATAGCGATGTACAATTACAGCGATGGACAAACCTTGGCGACTTGAGTTTGATTCCCGTCCACCGGATTAACGTGAAAAACCTTACTCATTGGGCTGTGTCGGGTGGTGGCGGTTTAACACACATTTATATTTACGCGGTGTGTTGGAGAGTAAACCAATCACCACCACATTTACAATTCGAGTACCGTGTCGTTTCGCACGGCAATTAACAACCTGTCTCGTCAGGTGACAGCCAGAATTGCGAACTTCCGCATCAATCGGTAACCGCTCCCACCGTCAGGCAATGTCACCGCCCATAACGCTGTGTGTGTGTGTATGTGTGTGTGCGTGCATATTGTCTGTGTGTGTGTGNATGTGTGTGTGGGAGCGGTGGCGTAGCGGTTAGTGCGCTGCACTACGAACCCGACGACACGGGTTGATTCCCGCTCACGGCCAACACCAGTGACGATTATCTGAACGGTGTAGTGTTAAACAAGAGACAAGGCGGCCGTGCGTGGTGCTGGCCACCCACCACCTCGTGTGCCGTTCCGGCCTTCATAGGTGCTCCTAACAGCACTTGCCCCAACAGTCTCAGGCTACACGGGGGATGTTTTTTTTGTGTGCGTGTGTAAGCCTTCATCCAGCAGTGGATTAACCAAATATGCTGCATAATAACAGCGACGGCTTGAGTTGCCGCCCCGTGTGCACGAATGACAACCCCCCATCCCCCCATTCGTTGGGACTGGACGGATTTAACCTCGCCTCGACACTCGCTCACAATTCTTGGTCGAAAAACACAAACAAACCTTTGAAATGTGACGTACTGTTCAGGGTCGCCCCCCCCCACCCCCCGCACGGTGGTTATTTCATTCAAATGTCACAAAGAGCGTGGAACAGTGGACGCCTCGCAACTACTTATTTTCCACGATAAGAGTTTTTTGGGTTAGATCGCGTAAATATAAGTGTGTCGTTAAACACAGCCAACATCCGACACAGCCAATGAGTAAGGTTTGTCACGTAAATAAAATGTACTAGCACTGAGCACACGGGTTGTGTGTCGCAGAGTAAACCCACAACATCTACAATTCGAGTTTACTCTCCAACACACAACCGGTGTGTGCTTATTCACGAATTGGCATGCATTTTTTTACATGACAAACCTTACTAATTGGCCGTGTCGGGTGGTGGCGGCGGGTTTGAACGACACATTTATATTAACGCGCTCGAACCAGACTAAAAAAAAACCCCTCTTATGGATGATATTGGTCGCGAAAGCCTACGGGTTAAATAAAACGTATTTCTCCACTATTCTCTCCTTGCGCTGCTGGACGTTGGAATTTCCTCCCGTAGCCCCAAATTCCCGGTACCTTTTCCTAATTCCTACATCCTTGCCCAACTCAAGATTTGCGCTGGTTCTCTCATCCGCTGGACTACCTACCGTGTGTTCAGTCGCTGGCTTTAGATAATCCTCCCTTCGTATCTTTCTACCACCTAGCGATCTCATTTGCCGGCTCATTTGATCTATTTTTTGTAGATTTAAACCTGCCAGGGGCTGTGCTCAGCAACTGCGATTTAATTCGTGAAAACCAAAACCCCGCGAAATACCACAGCCGGCGATAAAACAAATAAAATTAAAACAAATAAAATTTAACTTACACTTGCACGGGCACCTCCACGACGGAGGACGCCTCTGCGTCCCGCAGGGGTCCACTCGACGCCACCGACGTCGACGCCACCGACGCCGCCGCCGCCGCCTTCGCCACCGCCACCGGGGGCAACATCCCCCTCGTCGCGCCGCCGCGGCAGCCGATGAAAAGCCGCGAGAGTTCCGCCAGCGCCTGCAGCTCCTTCCCTCCGGATTCCTCGCCGCCGCCGCCGACGCCGACGCCGCCGCCGACGCCGCCGCAATCGCCGCCGTAGCCCAGCGAGCCGGCGGCAAGCGACGCCAGCTGCATCAGCGGGTGGCACGCGGCCTCGCCCAGGCCTCCCTCGGCCGCCGCCGCCGCCCAAGCGCAGCGCGAGCCGGCGGCAAACGCCTCCCCGGGGCCCGGCCGCTCCGGCGCAGCCATGAGGCTGTGCTTGGTGGCCAGCTGGGCGAGGCAGTGCGAGGCGTTCTTCCGCGCCAGCTCCTCCTTGCCCGCCGTCGCCACGGCCGATCCGGTCGTCGTTCCGTTCGCTCCGGTCGTCGTGGAGCAGTCCCGCCGCTTCGGCAGCGACAGGTCGATGGGCTCCATGTTGTCGTCGTCGTCGTCGTCGCGATCGACTTTGGTGCAGACGCCGCCGCCGCCTTCCCACGGCGGGCAGTACTCCGTCTTCACCGTCACGGCGGGGATGCCGGAGGAGCGCGCGGGCCGGAACGCTGAACCCGCGGAGAACATCGACAGCCGGGAGTAGCCGGCCGGTAACAGCAGCCCGTTCTTGAGCGAGCGCTGGGCGGCGGAGATGGTGGCCGCGCTGGGCTTGGCCCGTCAACGAATCGACACCCCCCGTTCTCCACGACGTAACCGCCGCCGCCACCGCCGCGACCGTCTGCCACCTCCCCCTCTTCTTCTCCTCCTCCCCTGGTTCCGTTGACGTGCACGCGTTCCATCTTTGGCATAACCACGGTGCCGCCGTTTTACCCGTGGAGTCGGCAGGAGCCGGCGGTGCCGCGGCAGCGGCGGGTCGACGTAGGTGACCCAGTGCGACGCGTCCCCCCGGACGCCGCCACGGCCTCGGCGTGATGGCTCTGCACGTGCCGGTACACGTTGCTGCGCGTCGAGAAGATGTTGCGGCACTGCCGGCACCGGTACGGCTTGTGCCGCCCCCGAGCCCGGTGCCCGAGGCCGTCTCCCTCGCACCTTCGCCACCGCCACGGCGAGCTCCCCAAAGTCGTCGGCCGGCGACCTGCCGGTGGCGCCGACGCCGACCGTGCCGTTCTCCGTCGGCCGGCCGGATTCCGGCGGCCGCCCGTTCGCCGGCAGGATTCGCGGTCCGGCTCGAGGGCGATCTTTGAGCCGCCGCCGACTCGGCGGTAAACGCCGGCGCTCAAGAAGCCGTTGGGCAGAGCGCCGGCGACGAGAGACAGCGGGGCGCGTCGTCCTCGTCGTCGTCGCCGCCGCCGCGCGCGACACGGCGGGCCGCTCGCGTTTCACCGCGTGAGCCCTGGCCACGGCCGCCCCGACGATGCCTGGTGAGGCCAGCAGCTCGATCCGGACGTCGATGTCGGGCCGCGCCGTGAGGCCGTGCCGGCGCTTGAGGTGGCGCTCGCAGTTGGCCTTGAGCGTGAACGGGTAGAGGCAGACGCGGCAAGCGAAGGGCCGCTCGCGCCCGTGGCGTCGCGCAGGTGGCGCAGCAGCGCCGCGCGGTCTGGAGCCGCGTGCCGGCACACGGCGCACTGCGACCCGACGCCGACGATGCCGGAGGACGGCGCCGCCGTCTCCACGCGCTGCCCCGTCATCGCCATCATCGCCGCCACCGCCTCCTCCTCGTCCTCCCGACGCCGCCGTAGCAGCGGCGACTGCTGGGCCTCCCCGGCACCGGCCTCGCCGCCGCCACCGCCGTTACCGCCTCTCTCCTCCTGCTTCACCTCGCGCCCCAGGAAGCGTTCGGCGTTCTCGGCCCAGCAGAACGAGTCGGTCGCCTCGAGCACGCGCCGCAGGTTCGGCGACGGCTTGCGCTCCGTCGGGCGGAACGAGCGGGCGGACGGCTCCGACGGTCGGTGCCGGCACCGCCGCCGCCGCCGCCGTCCAACGCCGCCGCGACGCCCTGCTCCAGCACCCTGCGCAGTATCTCCTGCGCCCGGCGGCCGTCCGCCCTGCAGGGCGAGCGCGCGTCCTCCCCGTGCAGCAGCAGGCTGCCCGACGACGGAAGAGGCGGCAGCGGCGGCAGCACGACCGGCTCGCCGGCACCCGTCATGGCCGCGGCCACGGGCCGGATGAGCCGCAGGGGCGGCGGAGGCGGCGCCGCCACCGCGTACTGCCGCCGCCGCTGCGCCGCCGACGAGCGTCGGTCGACGCGTCCGTCGGGGAGGTGCAGCGAGCGGCCAGCGGCGGCGGGGCGGAGGGGGCGGCTTTGGCTTCAGCTGCGGCATCGGGCGCAGGCGGGCCGCCTGGCGCGGCGCCAGCGACGGCGGGAGCTCGCCCTCTCGCCCCTCGGCGGGGGGCGACCTTGGAGAGCGGCGCGGAGGCGGCGTCAGAAACGGGACGGTCCCTGACGGCGACGGTCGGCCGTCCCCACGTCCACCAGGGCGCGGTCGCACATCTCCGTCAGCCTGGACACGGGGTTGGTTTCGCCGCTTCCGTCGCCGCCACCGTCGCGCCCGTGCTGCTGTTGCTGCTGCTGGCGCTGCTGCTGCTGCGCCCGCCGCCGGCGCAGCCCAGCTCGGAGGCCGACTCGCACACGATGGGCACCACCACCATGCTGCTGTCGGGCGGATGATGAAGCCCTTCTGCGGGGAAGGGTCGCCGTCGTCGGAGTTCGCCGATGGCTGCCCGGCCTCGGGCGCCGGGCGGCGGCGGCGCGGACGGTGAACTCGGCGCCGCGCAGCACGACCCGCCCGCACCAGCGAGACGGCGCCGTCCCCTCCACTTGCGCGTGCCGCACCGCCGCCGCCTGCTGCTGCTGCTGCTGATGCTGTTGCACCAGCTGCAGCTGTTGCATCACCGTGCCCTGGCGCGAGCGGCCAGGGTTGGGCCGCTTGGGCCTCTGCTCGGGCGACGCGACGGGGCACAACGACAGGAGGCCCAGGAAGACGGCGGCGCCCGACGGGGCCTCGCTGGCGACGGGGACTGCGACCGCGCCGGCGCCGGCGGAGGGGAGAGGCGAGCCAACGGCTTCTCGGGCTTCGCCGGTGCCGCCGCGCCGTCGTTCGCCGGGGAAGGCGCAGGTTCAGCGACGCCAGGAACGAGAGCTGCTCGGCGGGACGGCGCCGTCGGGCCGTCGTCGACGTCCGCGGCGACCGTGGGAGGGGCCGCAGGCGCGGGGCGGGGGCAGCCGCCTTGCCGAGCGCTTGCCGGGCGTGCGTGCCGACGCCGGGTGGCGGATGTCGCGGTGGAGGGAGAGCGCCGCCATGACCGGGAAGGCCTTGCCGCAGTCGTCGCACACGAAGCGGTGGTAGCGGCTGATGCAGCGTCGCACGTTCCGCTCGCACCACACCTGCACCGCGGGAGAGGAGGAGGAGGCGGGAGATGGAGTGGCACAGCGTGAAACTCGTGTGTGTGGGGGGAGGGGGGGTGCCTTCCGCGGTGCGATGGCAAGCACGCTTGAAGGTTCACCGATCCGTTCGATTATCCTGGACGCAGCGGTTGAAATGGCGGAGCAAACTCTGGAACCGTTACGACATTCAGCGTCTCATCAGCAGAATCGGGCTCACTTGATCCAACGCTGGCGGACCGCCAGATGTTTCTAGGCAAAGATCACCCCCCCACCCCCCTTGTTAGAAGACACGGCTTCTACATCAATACACACAACGCCAACCGAAGCATCGTCCCTAAAGGAGAGAGGGTTGTGGTGGGCAGCAGAGGGCAGTGCAGCCAAATCCAAAAGCGTTCTGGTATCCCTCTAAGCTCCCACGTGTCTACGCTCCCCACATCCCTCACACACACACACACACTACACGCACTACACACACACACACACACACACACACTACACACACACTACACACACACACACACTACACACACACACCACACACACTACACACACTACACCCATACTGCACACACACACACACTACAATACTACACACACAACANTATACGCACACTACACACAACACCCATACTACACACACTACAACACACTACACACACACTACACACACACTACACACACTCACTACACGCATACTACACGCACTGCTCCCTACTGCACACACACACACTACACACACTCACACACACAACACGCATACTATACGCATANACACTAGACACACTACACACACACTACACACACTACACCAACANTACACACACACACACACTACACACACTCACACACACAACACGCACACTACACACACACTGCACACACACACACACAACCACACCTACAACANACACTCACACACACACCACACGCACACACCACACTATACGCACTCACACACACAACACACACACTACACACGCACACACACGCCACACACACCCCACACACACACACTACATACACACAGTTAATGCTCCATTTTTTCCCCAGGGCAACTAAGCAGGTCAATGCAAAGTGCATGTAAATTAGGATTTACAAAGTGTCGCTTGTTTGTTAATCCGCGTTACGTAGAATGGGGGCGGGGTCAAGATGTTGTACGTCGCCGGAGCGGTGCACAGCGATTGGCGCGGCGATCGGCGTACGATCGGCACGCCTACGCTACGGTGCGTTGAACTTCTTTCGCGCTGTACGTAGACAACCGTGCTAAGCGGAGGTGCGGCGGGTGGGCGGGTGGGTTGGGGAGCTAAACGCGCAAAATAAACCCGGCGACGAACATCTGAACCCGCTCCTGGACCTCACCTAGGTCGACTCAGCCTTCTACGAGTACCTGGAAGTCGTCCCAACAAATCCGTTACTAAAACTACAAGACTGTTATTATTTTATCACCAGGTAAGGTCCCCCTGAGCTATGCGGCCCTGTTGTCAGAAGCGACCTGGCCGTCACAAGTGAGAGCTCAACGTAAGCGGCTCGTCATCGCGGGGAAATTCACAGCGGACGAGTTTTCTAGACGCGCGACGTTCGTTCGAAATGTGGAGGGAAAAACCCGAGGACCCGGAGAAAATCCATGCGACCACAGGGGAGAGAGAGAGAGACACGTGAAAACTCCATAAACGCAACCACGGGGGAAGGGGGGGGGTCTTTGTCTGATCTGTGTGTCCGCGTACACCCCGGATTGCTCGCCGACGAGCGGTTGCCTTCGCTCGAGCACCGAGCCGCTGTGCCCCCAAGGAGCGGCGGGCGTGGGCCCCCCGCGACGGGCGTGGCCCCCGCGAAGGGCCTCGCTTTGGCCCTGGGGGTCCTTCGGTCAACTCCTCCCACCCAGCCCCACCAGACGCGACCTGCCCATCGACCGACTGTGGTGAACCCACTTACACTGCTGCAGGTGGAGGGGATTTACTAAAACACTTCCGCCATTGTTAATCAACTGCCACGACCGCACGTTTAAGGTTAGAAATAGAGAACAGTTCACGTATTTCCGAACTGCGTCAAGGTTGGAAGAGCTTGGGACACGCAGATATAGACAAATACGCACAGACGTGGGACAGCTACATGTACCAATGCAGACAAATAATAATATGACCCAACATAGCGAGCGCGTGAATGAGCGAGCGAGCGACAGAGCGAGTGCGTGAATGAGCGAGCGAGCGACAGGGCGAGCGCGTGAACGAGCGAGTGAGTGAGCGAGTGAGTGAACGAGCGAGCGCGTGAACGAGCGAGTGAGCTACAGAGCGAGCGAGCGAGTGAGCGACAAAGCAAGCGAGTTAGCCAGCGAGCGAGCGCGGGGGTTCCCATACCTGTGCGATCTTGGGGAACTTGTCGCAGCTGAAGTCGATGAAGCTGAGGTCGCGGAAGCCAACGGGCACGGAGTTTGCGCCCGCCTGCCCGTGTCCGACCGTCGCGTGGATCCCCTCCGCTCCTCCACCCGACCGAGAACTGAACGAGGTTGGCCGTGCAGGAGGAGGACGAGGAGGATGAGTCGACGCCGTTGGCCGTGCCGTTCTCGTGCTGCCGGCGGGCGCCCGAGTCGTGGCGCAGGAAGCTGCGCGGCGTGCGGACCGACGGCGCGTTGCAGTGGTGGCACCTGCGGATGAGACAAAGATCCCCCGTGTAGCCTTCAGCAAGCTGTTGGGACAAGTGCTGTTAGCGAGTTACACCTCGTAAGGCCGAAAGGCACAAGGGGGGGGCGGGTGGCCAGCCCTACGCACGGCTGCCTTTGTCTCCCCAGTACTGATGTTTGCACACCGTACTAGGTACTCGTATTAGGCTGAGTCGACCTAGGGGAGGTCCAGGACGGTTGGGATTTTCGTCAGCGGTGTTGGCCGTGAGCGCGAATCGAACACGGGTCGGCGGGTTCGTAGCGCAGTGCGCCGATCAAGCGCGCCACCGCTCCCCGTACGCAGATGGGCAGTGGATGTGTACGTGACACGCACGGCGCGTGCGGACACGCGCACTTAAAAAGGTTAATCGATTCCTCCATCGATGCCATCCACCAGACTGAGACCGTTTCGTTTCATCAGTGCTGTGTTTTCAAGCACCCCACTGTAGTTCCCACAAGACCCACCGATTCACTCGCTCGCCCACCCACTCACCACGCTGCAGGTCACAACAGTGCTGATCTAACTTGGAATTCCCTCCCGTTGTATATGTTCCCAAGCTCTTATAACGTTGCTCAAATTCACGATTTAATCTCTAATCTTTTACAATTCTGACAGTGCCAACACGTAGGCTTTCACGACCAATATTATTAATAATAAACGTTTTTGGAGGTTAGATCGCGTTATTTATGAATGTGTCGTAACCCTCCACCCCTCGACTTGGCCAATCAGTAAAAAAAGTGTCACGTTGACAAAAGACAAATATCGATTTAAAGCTTTCGTGACTGCAGGGATTCATCTTCTTGGTTCTTTCGGTAAAGTCACGTAGAAGGGAAGTAATAAAATAATACAAATAAAACATAATAAAATAATTCTCACGACGTTTCGGCCACAACGCAAGCAGCCGTCCCTCAGGTGAAGACCAGGTCTGTTGGGGAGACAGCGTCTGAATGAAACAACACCACGCTTGGAGCGTATATTTAAGCTGGGTTGCAAGGGGGAAGGCGCCTTGACAAAAGAATTTGCATATCAAGAGGAATTTAGCATATTTATGGAAATGCAGGTATGTGATTAGTACTACTTGTGAAATGCGTAGGAGGTGGGCGGGGGGTTTCAAAGTCATATTATGCCCGTGCATTATGCAGGATAACAGCATCAAAGGGAGGGATAGGGGTAGCATTAATAAAGGGAAGGAATGTTAACAGTATGTAGCTGCAGTAACTAAACAACCACGTAAAAAACTAAAGTATAAACTACATAGTATCATCAGTATACTAAATATATCTCCAATAAGCCGAGCTACTAACAGTAAGTAAAACGTTACAATTCTATGTCGCAAAAAATATAATATGCTTCCAGCTAAACTTTTTCCTTACATCACACGGGTCTACCCGTACTATATGCTGCCATAGACAAACCCAACATTAAATTATATACCGTATTACTATATAGAATGATACATAGTGTAATATTACACTATGTATTATTCTAAGGTATAGGGTGGTGTATAGTAATACAGTATATAATTTAATGTTGGGTTGTCTATGGCAGCATATAGTACGGGGTAGACGTGTGATGTAAGGAAAAAATAGCTGGAAATATTACATTTCGACGTAGAATTGTAATGTATTACTTACTGTTAGTAGCTCAGCTTATTGGACAGTATATTTAGTATACTGATGATACTATGTAGTTTATACTTTAGTTTTTACGTGGTTGTTTAGTTACTGCAGCTACATACTATTAACATTCCTTCCCTTTATTAATGCTACCCTATCCCCTCCCTTTGATGCTGATTATCCTGCATAATGCACGGGCATAATATGACTTTGAAACCCCCGCCCACCTCCTACGCATTTCACAAGTAGTACTAATCACATACCTGCATTTCCATAAATATGCTAAATTCCTCTTGATATGCAAATTATTTTGTCAAGGCGCCCTTCCCTCCTTCCAACCCAGCGTAAATATACGCTCCAAGCGTGGTGGTGTTTCATTCAGACGCTGTCTCCCCGACAGAGCTGGTCTTCACCTGAGGACGGCTGCTTGCATTGTGGCCGAAACGTCGTGAGAATTATTTTATTATGTTTTATTTTTATTATTTTATTACTTCCCTTCTACGTGACTTTCCCGAAACAACCAAGAAAAAAAGACAAATAGTTCACTACTTTAGCCCACCGGTGTGTTGAAGAGTGAAACCACAACATTTACAATTTTTGAGTACGACGTTTCGCTGGTAATTACATCCAGCATCATCGGACAGTGCTGTTTGTTGCTGTCCGTGTTATGCTTTGGCCCTTTGGGGCTGTGCTCATAAATCGTGCTAAAATTAAATAAACAAAAGCACTAGATATAGATGGCGCATGTAGTATTATCACATTGATACATATTGGCAGATAAATGAACAGGGACGATACGAACAAACACACAAATGCAGATACGTAAAAAAAATATATACTTTAAAAAAATCTGATTGTTGTGGAGCACAGGCCCATAATGCTAAGGGGCCAGCGACAAACAGCACTCTCAAAGTTACAAGAGAGAAAGAGAGTAACGCGTTTCTTGAATTGAGCGAGGTTATATCGGCTTGAGATACGCAGATACCAATAAATACACGCACACGCAAGGAACATGCATTTTAGACACGCAGACAGAATGAAACATTTCCCGTGCCTCCGATGAACAGATGTGCTTCTGCAGCCGTCTGGAACGCTCTCCCTTCCGATATCACGAAGCCAATGAGCTATGCACTTTTAAATAATCTCGATTGAAAATTAATTTATTAAGAACTGCTTGTTGTCCTTAGTTTGTCGTCCTTCACCCGCATCTCGATAAGCACTGTTAGCTACGTACGGTGCGACAGTAAGTTCAATGAAACACGGTCAGACAAACAGCCCAACGCACGGTAACATGGACACGAACGCATGGCAACACGGACAAACCGACGGATGGACAGACGGACACAATGGACAAATGAGACAGCCAAACACATGCACGGACGGACGGACGGACAAACAAACATACGGCCACGTGAACGCACAGCACCTGAGCTGTGCGGGTGGGGAGTGCGAGGCAAGGTGCAAATCCACTCCGAGCTCACAGACGAACGGCTTGAGGCAGACGGGACAGTGTCTGGAATCTTCGCCCACTTCCAGGCTCATCTGCACGCGCGCACCGCACACAGACACACGCGCACAGAGCCATCGTCTCACGTGAGCTTCCCCGCCCACCGCCCACCTCCGCCTCCCTTTGTCTAAAGGAAGAGGGGAAAAAAAAAGACTTTCGCCCTGGCGATCCCCACGTGGAAGAACAAGCAGTCCCATTCGTCGCAACTGATTATTCAGGCCGCGATGCACGCCCAGGATTGCGCGCGCGTGCGGAGCGTCCAGTGGAGCGGTTAGCGCGCCGCGCCACAAACCCAGACCCGAGTTCGATTCCCGCTCACGGCCAACACCAGTGAATCTGAACCGGCCCTGGGCCTCCTCTAGGTCAACTCAGCCTCAAATGAGTACCTGGTTGCGGTGTGTCGTAAACATCGCCACTGGGGAGACAAAGGCGGTCGGGCGTGGTGCTGGCCACCCACCCCCTTCTTGTGCCGTGCCGGCCTTCATAGGTGCTGCTCGCTAACAGCACTTGCCCCGACAGTCTGTTGAAGGCTATACTGGTGAGAATTGATCATTTACTGCTCAATAAGGGGGGGGGGGGGGGAAAGTACACAGCCGTTACCCAATGGATAAGGGAATCAACTCAAATCATCGACGATACATGGGTGTCCGTGTACTAGAGTAGACCCTCCCACCCCTCCCGCAAGACTAGCAGGTGGTGAATGAGGCAGGTTACTGACCTATTCATATGGATTTTATTTAAAAGCGTCATCTTCCCTTTTGTTCAATCGCTCCGGTTTTGCTTTAACAACACGGGGGGGGGGGCGGGGTGGGGTGGTTGTAGTTGGGAAATCTAAAAAACTCACTCAACAGCAAGGAATTGCCCAAAGTTTTGAAAGCAGGCCCCCCCCCCACTTCCCCACCCCCTCCTGGAAAAGTAAGCCTCGGAGACTCGGCGAGGCTTTTTCCACGTGAACGAAGAGCACGCGTTGTCGACCACGACCTGTAAGGCCAGGGTGTAGTCGCCCGGTGGGGTTGGTGCAACAAGCAGGGCTCCGAATAACTAAGGGCAGGGGACGCCGAGTTCAAATCTCGAAAGAGGTGAATAAATCACGCATCGTTATCATTGTCGTCAGCCTCATCGTCATTATCGCCAGCTGCAACATCTTCATGATCCAACGTTATCAGCCCCGGCGGCGTCACCGGCAGAAAGCTGCATCATCGTCACCGTCACGATCGCCAACCACGGCAATATCCTCATCATCAGCAGCAGCAATGACAGCAGTTTCATCCTCAAAATGATCATCAGCAACAGCCAGCTGCGTCAGCCATCGTCACCAAAAGCTACACGCTGATTTTCGCCATCAGCATTTTCATCATAATCATCATCGGTAGTTTTAGCATCAAAATCATCATGAGCCATTCTAGATTTGAAGCTTTCGTGACTGCAAGGATTCATACTCTTAGTTCTTTCGGTAAAGTCACGTAGGTAAAAAATGAATTAAAATTAATAATATTGTTTTATTTTATTAATTTTAATTTCATTTTTTACCTACATCATAAGCCAGTTTCATAACCGGCAGCAGCAGCAGCAACAGTCGCATCACCACAGCCTTAATCCTCATCACCTCCACAACCACCACCACAATCCGATCGAATCAAAACATCCCATCCTTGCGATCCACCAACGCCACGTCGACGTCACCCGGCCAAACAAAGGCGTGCGCAGGCAGGCCGTCGGCGCACGCGCACGCGCGCGCATAACAATGCAGCTCAATATCATAAGCAGGTGAGAGGTGGTTGGTGGGTTCCGTAAATAATGAATGGCACCTGAAAGGAGCCGGGCGAGGTTGGGTTAGGCGTGGGGGTTGTGGGAGTTGGGAGGAGGAGTAAAGGGGGAGACCAAACACTGCCCCCCCCCTCCTCCTCCTCTGCCGATCAATAATGCACACAGCCACATACACCTGGTGGGCAAGCAGCAACACCAAAACAAAGGCAAAGATACCCCCCCACCACCACCAGTGTAGCCTTAACCGACTGTTGGGGCAAGTGCCGTTAGCAGTAGCAACACGGTGGCACGCGAGGGGTGGGGGTGGCCACTTCCGGACCGGCCGCCCGCCCGCCTTTGTCTCCCCAGGTACTAATTTAAGGCTGAGTTGACCTAGGGGCAGGCCCAGACCGGTTCTGACATCGTTCCCACCGATGTCAGCCGTGGGCAGGAGTCGATAGTCAGGTTGCCGTATTCGTAGTGCGGCGCGCTGACCACTACGCTCCCTCCCCCACACACCGACACACGCACACGTGCCGTCCCATTACTCCAGACACAGGGCATATTAAGAAAGAAATCGTGATCACCCTGAACATCTCGATTCGGAATGGAACTCGGTCGCGGGGTGCAGCAGGCAGTGTGCTAACCACTATGCCACCGTCCAATGCACACAGTCAACGCGCGCATACATACACGTGTGCCCTCAAGACACAATGAGACAAACATCACCCCCCCCACGACACGCACACATCGGTGTGCACGCGCGTGCGACTGTCTTTGTACGTGGAGCATTGGTGGAGCATTGGTGGAGCGGTGGTGGAGCGGTGGTGGAGCGGTGGTGGAGCGGTGGTGGAGCGGTGGTGGAGCAGTTAGCGCTACGCTGCGCTCCGAACCCGGCGACCCGAGTTCAATTCCCGCTCACCGCCAACACCGGTGACGATTATCTGCACCGGTGCTGGGCCTCCCCTAGGTCGACTCAGACTCAAATGAGTACCTGGTGCGGTGTGTCGTAAATTGCAATTGGGGTGACAAAGGCGGCCGGGCGTGGTGCTGACCACCCACCCCCTCGTGTGCAGTTCCATCCTTCATCGGTGCTTGCTAACAGCACTTGCCCCAACAGTCTGGTGAAGGCTATATGGGGTATCCTTGTCTTTGTGTACATGAAACCGGAGTGCCCAGAGACGATCCACACACACACACGCACGCGCGCTGGCAACATTGCAAAAACAATCTGCATATCATACACTCGCTACCCGCTTGCTGTACTACCCTCCCTTCTCACCCACCCTTACTTGGGACCTCCTTAAAAGCGCTTCAAATCAGGAGCACCAATCAAAGGGACAAAGATTTGCCCCCCGTGCAGGAGTCTACACAAGCGGTTGGGGACACAGTGCTGTTAACAAGCACCATCGATGTTTACACACAAACACCAGCTGCCCATTTCAGGCTAAGCCGACCTATAGAAATCCCAGAACCGGTTCGGAGATCGCTGCCCAGCAACCGTCACCCGTGGCCGGGAATCGGGGACCGCAGCGTTACACATGCGCACAAAGACAAAGACCCCTTTCCCCGTACCTATGGAGGTCTGAGAGGCTACATAAAATAGGGGTGGTGTGTCGTCAGCACCATTCAAATGCATGTGCATCCGTATGCACGACACAGGTAAACCCCCCCCNGCCCTCTCCCACCCTGTGGCCTCTAACAAGCTGTGAGCGAGCACCAAATTAGGGCCGACGCAGAACCGCACCCCGGCTGGCTGCTTTGCGTTTCCGAATCAAGGTGTTTGCACACGCGAGAGGGGAACATTTCAGGCCGAGCGATCTAGGGAGCTCCAGCACTCGACGTTGTGTGGTTGGGAATCAATCCCCGGCCTTCAGAGGCGCTCGCGAATACCACTTACTTGTAAATGTTGTGGATTTACTCTCCAACGCATCGGTGTGCAGTCCTAGTAACGGATCGGCACGTTCTGTTCACGTGATGAAAACCTCACTAATTGGCTGTGTCGGGTGGTGACGGGTTTAACGACACATTTATATTCACGATCTCATCCAAAAAAAACCTCTGTTATGGATCCTATAGCCTTTCATGGTCAAAGCAGGAGGGCGGGGGAGGAGAGGATTGCTCTTTCGAGCGCATTTCCTCCTTCGGACATGCCAAAGGTTCCACGTCCGCTAGGGAGATGGAGTGACGGATTCAGCTCGCGTGTGCGCGGGGGAGGGGGGGGCCTCGTTGCATCTCGGGACGGTCGAGAGATGGTGACGGCTTGGAGGGGCCTTCGATGATGATGACGACGACGACAACATCATCATCATCGCTAAGGTCAACACTGCTGGATTAACCGCAGCTGATAATAACATCGTCGTCGTCGTCATCCCTAAGACCAATCCACTCCACTGCTGGATTGACGGCAGCTGACGACAGTGGGCACTGCAAATCCTCACGCGCGGTGGCGAGAGCCACAGTCCGAGTCGCGGTCGGCTCGTGGAGCTCCTGGGGCGGGGACAACATGGGCTCTGAGCCAGCTCAAGTGAAGCCGGGCGTGGCGCCGGCTCGCTGCTCGAGCCGCAGCCTCGCCTTAGAAGAGTCTGAGGCGAGCCATGAGTGAGAACACGGGGGCAGGGGCAGCGGGGGGGGGCAGGGGCGGGGGGGCAGAGACCCCCACCCGGGGTTCAAGTCCCGGTCAAGCAAAGCGCAGTGCCCGTGACATCCGACCCCTGTTGGGGATGGTTGGTGGGTGGTTTGTGGGATTCTTGGTGTGGTTGAGGAAGAGGGGATGGTTGGTGGGGTGGTTGGTGGGTGGTTGGTGGGTGGTTGGTGTGTTGGGGTGGCCTCCCGTAACGCGGCAGCTGAAACGAGCGCTCAGATAAGCGTCGACGCCGCCGCCGCCGCCGCGAACGGGAGAATTCCACGCGGCAGGTCGCCTGCGGTGTGCGCTGGTAGCGCTGGCGGCGCAGGCACGGGACGGAGCGAGCGGCACGACAGGCCGAACCGGTCGGGCCGCTGATGCAGTCGACGCGAGACGCGAGAGAAGAGAGAGAGGGGAGGGGGAGGGTGGGATGATGTGCGTGGGGGCGGCGGTGGCGGCTTGGGTGGGTGGGGGAGGGAAGAGCGCAGCGTGTGTTGAGTTGGCGGATGAGTGAGAGGATGAGTGAGAGGATGAGTGAGTTTGGGGGGGGGGGGGGGGGGGGGGGGGGGGGGGGGGGGGGGGGGGGGGGGGGGGATGAGTGAGTTTGGGGGGGGGTGAGTGAGTTTGGGGGGGGGTGAGTGAGTTTGGGGGGGGGGGATGAGTGAGTTTGGGGGGGGGATGAGTGAGTTTGGGGGGGGGATGAGTGAGTTTGGGGGGGGGATGAGTGAGTTTGGGGGGGGATGAGTGAGTTTGGGGGGGGGGATGAGTGAGTTTGGGGGGGGTGAGTGAGTTTGGGGGGGGATGAGTGAGTTTGGGGGGGGATGAGTGAGTTTGGGGGGGGGATGAGTGAGTTTGGGGGGGGGGGAGGGGGGGGGGGTGAGTGTTTTAGGGGGGGGTGGGGGGGGATGAGTGAGTTTGGGGGGGGGGATGAGTGAGTTTGGGGGGGGATGAGTGAGTTTGGGGGGGGGATGAGTGAGTTTGGGGGGGGGGGGATGAGTGAGTTTGGGGGGGGGGATGGTGGGGTGGGGGGGGATGAGTGAGTTTGGGGTGGGGGGGGGATGAGTGAGTTTGGGGGGGGGATGAGTGAGTTTGGGGGGGGGATGAGTGAGTTTGGGGGGGGGATGAGTGAGTTTGGGGGGGGAGGGGGGGGGGATGAGTGAGTTTGGGGGGGGATGAGTGAGTTTGGGGGGGGGGGATGAGTGAGTTTGGGGGGGGGGGGTGAGTGAGTTTGGGGGGGGATGAGTGAGTTTGGGGGGGGGGGGGGGGGGGGGATGAGTGAGTTTGGGGGGGGGGNATGAGTGAGTTTGGGGGGGGGGGGGGGGGGGATGAGTGAGTTTGGGGGGGGGATGAGTGAGTTTGGGGGGGGTGAGTGAGTTTGGGGGGGGGGATGATGAGTTGGGGGGGGGGATGAGTGAGTTTGGGGGGGGGGGATGAGTGAGTTTGGGGGGGGGATGAGTGAGTTTGGGGGGGGATGAGTGAGTTTTGGGGGGGGGGGATGAGTGAGTTTGGGGGGGGGATGAGTGAGTTTGGGGGGGGGATGAGTGAGTTTGGGGGGGGGGGGGATGAGTGAGTTTGGGGGGGGGGGATGAGTGAGTTTGGGGGGGGGGGGGGGATGAGTGAGTTTGGGGGGGGGGGGGGGGATGAGTGGAGTTTGGGGGGGGGGGGGGATGAAGTGAGATTGGGGGGGGGTGATGAGTGAGTTTTGGGGGGGGGATGAGTGAGTTTGGGGGGGGGTGAGTGAGTTTGGGGGGGGGATGAGTGAGTTTGGGGGGGGGGATGAGTGAGTTTGGGGGGGGGGATAGTTTTGAGATGAGTGAGTTTGGGGGGGGGATCAACGTCCGCAAAAGCATCGTCGCCATCGTCATCAGCAGCATCAACATCAGCATCATCATAACCGTCAGCAAGAGTATTGTTGCGATCATGAGCATCATTCACCCACTCACTCGCTCGATCGTTCATTCACTCATGAGTGAACTCACTCGATCATAATGCTCATCATCAGCAGCAGCAACAGTATCATCGCCATCATCGTCAGCATTACCATCACCGGCAGCATTAACCTGGTTATCAGCAGCGTCGTTACCATTGATATCATCATGTCGTCACTACATCATCGTCATTATATCCATCATGATCCTCATCTGGGCTTCTTACGTTGTACGAGACACAAGCTGCTGTCTAGGATGGTGACACGAAGTCCGGGGTTTGTTGGCAGCCCTCTCTCTCCCTCTCACTCGCTCGCTCGGAGAGTCTGCCCCGACTCTCGACGGGTGATCGTTGCCTTCTGCCCTTTGCCGTGTTGATGGCCGTGTAACGATGACTGCCTCATCAGCTTGGCGTGCGTGCTGCTTTGTTGTGCTGGAGGGGAAGCTCCGTTGCAAATAACCTTTGGACGGTTTTTTTTTACATCTGTGAGCCATCGCTCTTCATCGGTTCGACAAACAACGCCCACCTCCACTCCCTTCTCGCTCGCTCGCTCGCATCTCCCGATCGCTCGCTCCTAAAAATAAAATAGCTTTCTCTCACCCGCTCGTTCAGACTCACTCGCAGACTCGCTCACTTGCAGACACGCTCGCCCGCTCGCACAATCGCTCGCTCGTTCACGCGCTCACCAGCGCTCACTCACTAATGCTCGCTCAGTTGCTCACTCGCTCATTCAGTTCCTCACTCGGTCAATTTCTCGCTCACTAATTAGTATACTTGCTAAGTCGCTCACCGCCTTGCACACTCTCTTGCCAACCACCCCACCACGCCGCCCCCCCCCCCCAGGCCCCCCCCTGCACACCATTGCCTTTCCCGTGAGTTATCGTGCATCACCTACTCTGAGTGTCACGCCGACTGCTTGATTTACATTCTTATTGACTCACAAAATCACACTCGGTCCCATGATTCACTCATTCATTCACCCGCTCGCTCGCTCACTCACTCGTGCACTACCAAACCATTATCTCACTCATTCATTCGCCCGCTTACTCATGATCTCGCTCGCACATCCACTCATTCACTCACCCGCCCAACTGAGCTCACAAAATCACACCTAACTCGCAAATCACTCGCGCGCCCTCGCTCCCTCTCACACCGACTCGCCCAAACTCACTTATTGCATTCTCTCTCCAACTCCACACGGTGACGACATCACGATCTCTCATGCTCGCTCAAAGCTCATTCGCCCTGCGCGCACATCCGCCCCCCCCAAACTCACTCATCCCCCCCCCAAACTCACTCATCCCCCCCCAACTCACCATCCCCCCCCCAAACTCACTCATCCCCCCCCAAACTCACTCATCCCCCCCCCAAACTCACTCATCCCCCCCCAAACTCACTCATCCCCCCCAAACTCACTCATCCCCCCCCCAAACTCACTCATCCCCCCCCAAACTCACTCATCCCCCCCCAAACTCACTCACCCCCCCCCAAACTCACTCATCCCCCCCCCAAACTCACTCATCCCCCCCCCAAACTCACTCATCCCCCCCAACTCACTCACCCCCAAATCACTCACCCCCCCCCAAACTCACTCATCCCCCCCCCCCAAACTCACTCATCCCCCCCCAAACTCACTCATCCCCCCCCCAAACTCACTCATCCCCCCCCAAACTCACTCATCCCCCCCCCAAACTCACTCACCCCCCCCCAAACTCACTCATCCCCCCAAAACTCACTCATCCCCCCCCCAAACTCACTCATCCCCCCCAAACTCACTCATCCCCCCCCAAACTCACTCATCCCCCCCCCAAACTCACTCATCCCCCCCCCAAACTCACTCATCCCCCCCAAACTCACTCATCCCCCCCAAACTCACTCATCCCCCCCCAAACTCACTCACCCCCCCAAACTCACTCATCCCCCCCCCCAAACTCACTCATCCCCCCCCCCAAACTCACTCATCCCCCCCCAAACTCACTCATCCCCCCCAAACTCACTCATCCCCCCCCAAACTCACTCATCCCCCCCCAAACTCACTCATCCCCCCCCCAAAACTCACTCATCCCCCCCCCAAACTCACTCATCCCCCCCCAAACTCACTCATCCCCCCCCCAAACTCACTCATCCCCCCCCCAAACTCACTCATCCCCCCCCCAAACTCACTCATCACCCCCCCCAAACTCACTCATCCCCCCAAAACTCACTCATCCCCCCCCCAAACTCACTCATCCCCCCCCAAACTCACTCATCCCCCCCCCAAACTCACTCATCCCCCCCCAAACTCACTCATCCCCCCCCCAAACTCACTCATCCTCTCACTCATCCTCTCACTCATCTTCTCACTCATCCTCTCACTCATCCTCTCACTCATCCGCCAACTCAACACACGCTGCGCTCTTCCCTCCCCCACCCACCCAAGCCGCCACCGCCGCCCCCACGCACATCATCCCACCCTCCCCTCCCCTCTCTCTCTTCTCTCGCGTCTCGCGTCGACTGCATCAGCGGCCCGACCGGTTCGGCCTGTCGTGCCGCTCGCTCCGTCCCCGTGCCTGCGCCGCCAGCGCTACCAGCGCACACCGCAGGCGACCTGCCGCGTGGAATTCTCCCGTTCGCGGCGGCGGCGGAGGCGTCGGCGCTTATCTGAGCGCTCGTTTCAGCTGCCGCGCTACGGGAGGCCACCCCAACTACATCAAGCATCCCACCAACCACCCAACAACCACCCCACCAACCATCCCCTCTTCCTCAACCACACCAAGAATCCCACAAACCACCCCACCAACCATCCCCAACAGGGGTCGGATGTCACGGGGCACTGCGCTTTGCTTGACCGGGACTTGAACCCCGGGGTGGGGGTCTCTGCCCCCCCGCCCCTGCCCCCCCCCGCTGCCCCTGCCCCCCGTGTTCTCACTCATGGCTCGCCTCAGACTCTTCTAAGGCGAGGCTGCGGCTCGAGCAGCGAGCCGGCGCCACGCCCGGCTTCACTTGAGCTGGCTCAGAGCCCCATGTTGTCCCCGCCCCAGGAGCTCCACGAGCCGAGCCGCGACTCGGACTGTGGCTCTCGCCACCGCGCGTGAGGATTTGCAGTGCCCACTGTCGTCAGCTGCCGTCAATCCAGCAGTGGAGTGGATTGGTCTTAGGGATGACGACGACGACGATGTTATTATCAGCTGCGGTTAATCCAGCAGTGTTGACCTTAGCGATGATGATGATGTTGTCGTCGTCGTCATCATCATCGAAGGCCCCTCCAAGCCGTCACCATCTCTCGACCGTCCCGAGATGCAACGAGGCCCCCCCCCCCCCGCGCACACGCGAGCTGAATCCGTCACTCCATCTCCCTAGCGGACGTGGAACCTTTGGCATGTCCGAAGGAGGAAATGCGCTCAAAAGCAATCCTCTCCTCCCCCGCCTCCTGCTTTGACCATGAAAGGCTATAGGATCCATAACAGAGGTTTTTTTTGGTGAGATCGCGTAATATAAATGTGTCGTTAAACCCGCACCACCCGACACAGCCAATTAGTAGGTTTTCATCACGTGAACAGAACGTGCCGATCCGTTACTAGGATGCACACCGTGCGTTGGAGAGTAAATCCACAACATTTACAAGTAAGTGGTATTCGCGAGCGCCTCTGAAGGCCGGGGATTGATTCCCAACCCCACACAACGTCGAGTGCTGGAGCTCCCCTAGATCGACTCGGCCTGAAATGTTCCCCTCTCACGTGTGCAAACACCTTGATTCGGAAACGCAAAGCAGCCAGCCGGGGTGCGGTTCTGCGTCGGCCCTAATTTGGTGCTCGCTCACAGCTTGTTAGAGGCCACAGGGTGGGAGAGGGCGGGGGGGGGTTTACCTGTATCGTGCATACGGATGCACATGCATTTGAATGGTGCTGACGACACACCACCCCTATTTTATGTAGCCTCTCAGACCTCCATAGGTACGGGGAAAGGGGTCTTTGTCTTTGTGCGCATGTGTAACGCTGCGGTCCCCGATTCCCGGCCACGGGTGACGGTTGCTGGGCAGCGATCTCCGAACCGGTTCTGGGATTTCTATAGGTCGGCTTAGCCTGAAATGGGCAGCTGGTGTTTGTGTGTAAACATCGATGGTGCTTGTTAACAGCACTGTGTCCCCAACCGCTTGTGTAGACTCCTGCACGGGGGGCAAATCTTTGTCCCTTTGATTGGTGCTCCTGATTTGAAGCGCTTTTAAGGAGGTCCCAAGTAAGGGTGGGTGAGAAGGGAGGGTAGTACAGCAAGCGGGTAGCGAGTGTATGATATGCAGATTGTTTTTGCAATGTTGCCAGCGCGCGTGCGTGTGTGTGTGTGGATCGTCTCTGGGTACTCCGGTTTCACGTACACAAAGACAAGGATACCCCATATAGCCTTCACCAGACTGTTGGGGCAAGTGCTGTTAGCAAGCACCGATGAAGGTGGAACTGCACACGAGGGGGTGGGTGGTCAGCACCACGCCCGGCCGCCTTTGTCTCCCCATTGCAATTTACACACCCGCACCAGGTACTCATTTGAGGCTGAGTCGACCTAGGGGAGGCCCAGGCACCGGTTCAGATAATCGTCACCGGTGTTGGCCGTGAGCGGGAATTGAACTCGGGTCGCCGGGTTCGGAGCGCAGCGTAGCGCTAACTGCTCCACCACCGCTCCACCACCGCTCCACCACCGCTCCACCACCGCTCCACCACCGCTCCACCAATGCTCCACCAATGCTCCACGTACAAAGACAGTCGCACGCGCGTGCACACCGATGTGTGCGTGTCGTGGGGGGGTGATGTTTGTCTCATA